>CM050519.1:8265720-8743220 GCA_027563665.1 Antrozous pallidus
GATCGCTTTTTTGTTGTTCGAGCTCCCAGTTCCTACCAATCCTTGCTCGACAGCTCGAACGGCTGAGCGTTAATACTTTATAGACGGTGACCTTTGTGAACGTGTCGGCTCTGGAATCCTCCCCGCGGCGAAGGCGCCGCCAGGCTAACTCCTCCCGGGTGGCATTTGCGCGGGGGGCGCGCGGCGCGGGGCCGGGAACGCGGGAGAGGTTGGGCCCCGGCCGGGAAACTGTGGGCCCGGAGGAGCGGGCTGAGGCCGCCCCGGGGAGCCCCCGCCCCGCCCTCCGCCCCCCATTGAGGTAACGACCGACTGATTTCTGGTTTCTGCACGGACGGGGCAGCCGCCTTCCTTAGAATCTTCCCGGGGAGCGAGAACGGAGTGGGCCGTTTTCCAAATTGTTAACGGAGCGGCCAAACGCCGGCTGGCTGCTCACCCCGATGGGCTGGCACACAGCGGACCGGGGGTCTGAATATTCAACACTGGCCTAAATTCTCGATTTGACGAGAAATTATATTTTTGGACAACGGAAATAACTACAAAACGTTAATACGGAGAGTTGAATAAAAGCTGGCGTTTAATTTTTTTTCCATAAAAGAACTTCGAGCGATCCTGAAATGTAAATTAAAAGTAAGATTGAGGAGACAATTTTCGCAAAATAGCAATTCTGCTGGCAGAAATCACAAGATTTTGCCCCTGTTCTCTATTGGTTAAAAACTGAGTGAAGCATGAAGATTGTTTTTTCTTTTGGCGGAAATTTTCCATCTTAAGCTACATATATATTTATTAGATGCAAATTGCAGGAGAATTGGTTTATTTTTATTTCTATAAGAAGAAACTTTAATTATCTTAATGTTGAGAAAGCTTTCCCATATCTTTTACAAAGATTGGATATATTTTTTAACTCTTCACATTTTTAAAATGTTTCATTAAGTCAGCCAATGTAGTGGGCTTAAAACTTTATTTACAGGAAATTTATATTGCTTAATTTACACAGTATAACACGTAAGTATGCACAGGTGCGTATATATGACTTCATTCCCTTGATAAGTTTACTATGAAGAAAATATTGCATACAACAATGGGCATGATGTGTTTTATTTGGTAGGTTTTAAGTTGATTTTTGCTTGAGACAGCCATCTGTATACTTCTGTTTATTACCAACTTGTCATTGCGATTAATTGCATCTTGATAAAAGTCCGGTGTGGTTTTCAAAGAAAATTTGTAAACTCACTGATAAACAAGATAACTGTTGGTCCATTTTAAAAGTTTTTTTTTTATTTAACAGAAATTTGCATCCTTTTATGAGTAGTAGCTAAAATTTTGAAACTTAGAGTATGTATTCTCACATTAGGTCAAATATACATTGTTAGGAAATACTCAAATGACAGGGTTCTATGTGACTTTTATAAGTCTCCGTAGAGCTATAAATATAATTTATATTAATAAGTGTAATAACTAAATTTATAAATGGTGCTATTTTATATTGCCTTCATAACAATCACAATTACAGAATCTATTCATTACCTTTTTAAAAAAGCTGTTTTATTTTCAATCATCTCATCCAAATTTCATAGAAAATACCAATTATCCTTTATTAAATTTGAGTTGATGAAATTATAGGCAACCTTTTTTCTATTTTTAATGTAATTTTACCTATGTTACCAGTGAGTTGTTTTTTAATTGTGTATTGTTTTTTCCCTGTGGTTTTGTCTTTTATGTTTTAATTTGCACTCAAATTATTATATAACTGGGAGAATTTGATGATGGAGGGAGGCTTTCAGATTCCACCAGGCTGGTTAAATTTAACTGTTCTTTCTTTAGTGTTTTGGTTTATGGTTTTTGTTTTGGGGGTGATGGGTGAAAGATTGTCTTGCTTAATATATTTTTTAAAGAAGAGAAGGATTCCTTTATTTCAAACACTGCACTTAAAGCTTGAAAACACTAGCATCTAAATAAAATCCACAGCACTCAAAATATTTTCCCTTTTATGTGATGGTAGATAAGAGGAAGGTTTTGGTTTTAGATTTGTAGGTATATTGGTATGAGTTCCAACAGATGCATATGATTGCTATATTATGCATGTGATTAAATTTATTTTTATTGCACTGTAAAGACTAGAAAAGTCATAATGCCCCAGGAAAATAACGGTGGGTGACGGTGTCACTATTGTAGCTCATCTCTTTTTTAAAGCCATGTTTACATATTGGTGGAGGGAGAGGGGAACTAGAGGAGGTAAGGTATCAGTCTTCCTGTTAGCATTGATTTTAATTTTTGTCTTGACTATTTTTTAAAAATCCAAATAAAAGTGCAGTTTTAGACTTTGTTTTAATGCTGTCAGCTATCTTAGTAGTACATTTACAAAATGTACTCTCAGGTGTTTGTATGTAGCACTGTATTTTTTCTAATCGGATTAATATTTTTAATGTTTTATCACGAACTAGAGCTAAAGATGAAAATTTCAAAATAACTTTCATATCTGGATTTCTTGTATTATCACATTTGGTATACTACATTTTTGGTTTTTGTTTTGTGGAGACCTACCTGTATTTTATTTCTGTTTATTTATTGATACGTAATAACAGTTCAGAATGTTAACAAAATATTGTAGTACAGAAATACACATCGGTTGATTTGGTTTACAAAAATAAAATAGCCAAAAGATTACATTAATTATTCTATATGATACATAAACTTTTTCCAATTAAATCAGTATAAATTTATACACTATTTTGAAATTTTGTTCTACAAAAAAATTGTCTCTTAACAAATTACTGGCCTAAAATTGGCTCTTGTCTTTTATTTTTTTTCTTGTTTAATGAAGCATAATGATCCCCATATTGATTTCTTTTTAACCTATTTTTAAAAGAAACAGGCTGTGAATCTGATATAACTAGAAAACACATCTTAGAAAGAATTGTCATATTTTAGAGTATGGGTATACATGCAATTTTGTTATTATTATTATTATTATTATTATTATCATTATTATTATTATTCAGCAAGCTTACAAACACTATGTGCCAGACAACTAATCTGGGCATGTAATTAGAACTCAAACTATGACTTGCTGGAATTTGGTAGCCCTACTCTTAACACCAAAGGAAATCGGTAATAAAATACAGTTACCACTTTCTTTTAAATAAATGTTGAAAATAAGATTAAGCTGTTTGCATTTTTTTACAACTTACTGTTAGAGCTTTAAAATTGACTGATTTATTAATATCCGTTTTATAATATCACATTACTAAATGTATTCATATATTTTTTTATTATTTGCATATACAAATGACTGTAAAGCCTTCCTATAAATACTGCTTTCTGGAGGGGAAATGATTTCGATTTGCCTGCCCTTCCCCTCCGGCCCCCCCTCACCCCCTTTGAGTGTTTTCAAGATTCTTTATAAAGGTCTTCCTTTAAAGAGAATTTTCAATTAGAATTGGTATTAAATACATATGAATTTACTTCTAAATATTTCTTAAGTTATGAGAAGTTTAACATACTTTTGTTTAATCCTGACTTATTTTACTAAAGAATTTTTGCACTGGTAAGACATGGGTTCTAAGTATAAATAATAAACTATTTCATAATAGATTTGAGTTTCATTATCTAAAGGTTTTTTTACATCATATTTTTTATCATTTGGTTTGATATTTGTCTTGTCTTTGAACTTCCTTTGTTCTTTATTATCTAGTATATTTTGTTTTCTTGCTATGTAAAAACTTAACTTTTGGCATGGAGTACATATTGGTATCAACTACATTTCATTTGTGATTTTTAAAGCTAGACTACCTTAATTTTTAGAGTGCTCAAGTATAGAAACCTTTGTCTACATCTTTGAGGAAGACTATGTAGTAATGATTTTAATTTTTAAAAATATCATGTTATTTAATTGGTGTTTGTGGGTTATGTGTGTGTGGTTTTTGCCATTAAATAATCAAATATTTGGCACCAAAGGAGTAAAAACTTACTTGGTTTTCGTTTCTTTTCCTAAACTATTTTTAAATAAATATGGATAATTTAGAGCATTATGGTTCACTTATAGTACATTATAAATCTTTGGTAATTAAACAATTTAATATTTTTATATAGTTGATTGCCACTAAATCAAGATATAGGTGAAACAAATCAAAAAGCCACATATACATTTGGTTACACCACATCTGCTTGGAACATTAAAAAAAGCATTGGCCCAATATTTCATCTGTTTATTACTTATATTTTAATTTGCTTAGAGAGTAAGTTCTAAATTTTGTTCTGTTAGAATTGTAATGTCTTAAAATATTTGGAAATGTCAATATTGTTCACTCAGGTATGACAAAAGACAAAGTTGAAAATAATGATAATTTCTATAATCATTTAAAGTTTGATAATTTGGGGAGAAAGGTAGTTAAAAGTTTCTCTCCATCCCTTAAGTATTTTTTTAAACTGGGTTTTATAAGTTTCAGAAGCACAAACTGTATCTCTGGTATTTTCCTTGTGAGTCCCCATTACCAGTTCTCTAACACCTACTTACACACCCTTCCCCCCTACACTGCTTTGAAAATGAATGCCCTAAAGAGAAATGAAAGCAGAAGCATATTAATCTGATTTGAAGAGGCTTCAAATGATAAAAGCATATCACAGGTGTTTTTAATCAAGTTGTTTCTATTTAAATAACATTATTTTCAAGTTAGTGTGTGTTTTCTAACATATGCAAGATTGAGGTCATTTTGAAGACCTTACTACCTCTGTCCAGGGATCCACTGTGGAACTCCAGGAGGCGGAAATCTGTTGAGTGTCTTCCTGCTATAATACATGATATTTTTATTGCAGGTTTTGACCTTTAGGAGAGAGCCAGTTCTGGAGAACAACCTAACTTCTTTGATTGAGCACTCACATACTGCACTGGAACATGTTAGGAGATTAAGGTATACTAATGAATTTTAGAAGCATACAATTTTATATGTTTTCAATATAATTGAGTTGCAAAATTGGTAAAGCTAGAACTTTTAGGTAACTTAAAAATCAGTAAAGATATATTAATATTAATACATCCTGTGAAGTAACCATGGTTAAGTACTCTTATTAAATAAAAATCCAGATTCTTTTACATAGTTGTTCTCATCATCTTGAATTAGGTCCAATGCCAACTGAATTTATTTAGTCTTAAAATAAATATATATAGGGATTTTTCTTTTTTCTTAGTAGGATTGTTATAGTGTTATTTATAAAAGAATGAAATGTTGGACTTTTCATCTTATAAAATAGAAAGTTTCAATCATATGGAATTTGCTGCTTGGCTATATGAGGGGTTTAGTGGTCAGTAGAGCCTATAAAATTAATAGGATAAAATTAATAGGATATTTTAAAAGCATTTAAAGATTCCAAGTAGTATTCTAACTAAAAGTGACAATTTGGTTGAAACTGAAGAACCCGTTTTCTTAAGTAGAGACTAGTGTCTGACTCGTGGGGACTCCAAGTAAAATACTTCAATTGTTCATAAGTTGCAAACTCCTTTAAAAATAAATGGGAGAAGGCCAAAATTTCTAATGACTTATTATCTTTTCTTCCAGAAAACTTTACAACAGAACTACTTCCATAACATATTTATTTTCTTTGATTTGTATAGGTTCAGTTGGCAATTTTGGCTACTTAGCTAATAAAATTCTTGATTGTTTTCTAAATGGTAATCTGGTATAATGAAAATGAATTTGAACAGTGTTACTATGATTTTTTTAAAAAGTTTGCTATATAAAGTGAAGTTTACTAAAATATAACATACTATAATTTTTCTTTAAATATTTTTTCACCTAAAAATATTTATTTTACATAATTAAGATATAGGAATTACAAAATTGAGGTTTTGTGTTTTTTTTTTTTCCATGAGAAAAGTATAATTTAGTCTTTTAAGAATAAAATGTAATTATCATGGTCATAAAACTACTTTTATCTGTAAACATCTTAAACATTATTAAATATTTTTAAAGAAAATTCTCAGATGTGTTTTTAAGAATTTCTGAACATTGAGATATATGTCAAAATACTAAAAAAGTAATATTGGATATTTCTAAAGGACAACATGTATTACTAGTAAATATAAGTTGTACTGCAAAAAAAAAAATGTTGGATATTTCTGCATTAGTAGATATTAGATAGGTAATCCAGGAATGTGAATCTACTAATAGTTAAGGTTAAATAAAATGTTAAAAAGTTAATAGAAATTAGTTTAATATAAGGGTGAAATTCAGGTGTTGATGTCATTATACTGTAGGTGATTGTGATAAATACATAGTATTAAAATGTCTTCATAATTTTGATTTGAGAATGTTATGAAAAAACCTGAGTTTAATTGGGAAGAAAATGAAAATTTGTTCCCCTTTAACTTGACCATTGTTTTCCAGGTTAGAAAACTATAATGAAAAATAAAAAATATCATTTCTGAATGTCTGGAGGAGGAAAAATCCAGGTTCAATTTATTACTTTTAAACCAGGTACCTTTACACACAACCTTATTGAATTATATGGGAGAAGAGAGACAGCTTTTGCATTTTATTGTAGATTAGGACATAAATCCATAGAGAGCTTATGATTTGTGTTCTTTGAAACTGTCAAAACTTATTGGACACAAATTTTTAGCATTATAAAAGTATCCTCTCTATACACTGGCTTATAAACTTCCAAATTTTAAACTTAGTAAATAATTTAACATCTAAAAGAATCAATGCAGATATTAATAGTTTTCTTGTATTTAGTCACTTCTTAAAAAGGGTCAGAAACTTCAATTTGTACTATGTTATTTTAGGAGACATGTTAATAAGTTTTTATACTGCAGAGTGTGATTGGTTATCTTTTAACTGCCCCTTAAAGGACATTTTGTAAGGATTTTGGCTGTTGTAAATTTGCAAACCCGCTTATCTATATCTAAGCCTTGATATGTACTTCATTATGTCAGAATTTTGAGAAAATTTATTTTTTTCCCAGTGATAAACTTAGATCTTGTGCAAATATCTATATTTTTGGAGGGTTAAATGACATTTGTTTTAAGGAAAAATTCTTAATTATTTCTAAAATACAGCTCTACTGTCAGTGTTCCTATTTTATTGAAATAGTTATCCTTAGGATCTGGGGGGAGAATATTTGGATAAACTAGAGGTAATTTAACATATGTGTATGCAGGGATTTGAAATTATTCATTATTTGTCATTGGTATATAATGCTAATTTATAAGGACAACTTATATTTTAAGGTACTTGTCAACTATAGCAACTTTATTTAATAGAGGTTTTATTAAAGAGTAGATACAATTATCTTTCTTAGTAAAAAATGTTTATTTGAAGCCGTTTTGTATGTAAGTATAATGTGTTTTCTTTCTTGACTAGGAAATTCATCCTAATTCTATTTCTGTGTTGTTTTTTTTAAGAAGACTTTATGCATCAGAATTACATTTTTGGATAAGCATTTTCAAAAGGCAATATTTAGTGTGAGAATTTAATTTTTTTGTTAAACATCATTTTGAAATAGGATTTATGTTTTTAGCAACACATACCACACTTTTGGTATTTCATTAACATATAATTTGGCTTACTTTTATTTTCCTAATTTCCTGGTTAGAGTCACTTGGAACAGAAACATGCAGTATGTTTCAAAAGCACTTGCTGATACTGATTAATCTTCTGGTTAATAGTTTATTTATTACTGTTCGCAAATGTCTTAATTTTTTAAAATTATTTTGCTGTTAGTATTTTACTGTATAGCCTTTATATTAAATACATATATTTAGAAGTTTTATTATCCTGTGACCTTCAGAATTATTTTTTATTTTTGTTTCCTATTGAGCGGCTAAACAGAAAAATTATGTTTTCAAATGTGAGGAAAATAAAAGATTGGGTGTTTTTTTTCCTTTTTACAAAGTATTATGATCTGAATTTTAAATATTACTGTATTTTATACTTTTATTTTAGGAAATATCAAACCTATCCTTTTTTACCAAATATTTTAAAAAATGTTTTAGCCAGTTCTAGCATTTATAAAAATTTTTATAGGTTTCCTAATTTTTCTGACTTCTAAAATATTTTTTCAGAATCAAAAATTTCCCTGTGTGTTAAAAGATATGAATTGCTTTTAAATATAAAATTTTAAGTTCATAAATAGCATCGCATTTAAATTTAAAGGTAATTTGACAGAACAATTTATTTCTCTTATTAATTTATATTATGTACTAAGTTTTTAGCTTTGTGTTACATTTAAAATAGATAAGTTACATGTAGAAAATTTTTAATTGGGATTTTTGTAAACTTTATGGGCTAAAAAAATCTTGTTTTTTTGTTAATGGTATCTAATGTGAAACATGTGGTAGTGATTAACTGGGAACCTGGAGCTTTTTATAAGCAAAATACAATTTCATTTCTTGGTTAAAGTTTAGATACTTATTCTCCAGGAGACTAGCTACAGAAAATACTCTGTATGAATTTACCCTGAACCTGGGTAATAAGACAACCTGAGAATTTTGGTAATTGAGCAGTTAAATCTCAACTAGGAGTTGCAGATCATTACATGTCATTAATTTATTTTCTGAGATACATTAATAAGTGCCCTTTCTAAGCAAACACCAGTCACTTTTATCTTTTTTTTATCTTCCCATCCTGCTTTTTAAAGAAAAGATTCCTTCTAAATAAGTGTATTGTATAATGATATAAGCAGACCTGCTAGATGGGTCGGACTGAACCATTTTTTTTTCTTATTAGTTGTTTATGCTTTTCTCAGTTTGCTATTTAGCAGCAGCAACAGTGAATAAACAAGTATTACCCCAGCCCTTGTTCTTGTCCCTTATAGCTGGAAATAGGAGCTGGGAGATTGCTCCTACTCGGCTGTGGTACATAATAGCATCAAATATGCAATAATGGTGGCCAAAAGAGCTGCCCACCAGCTCTTAGAGATGAGGTGTGACAGGCCTGTCAGTGTCACCCTGTGTAGTATATTGAATACATAGTGGCAGAAAAGTATCTTCTTCCCAGAAGAGCATAAAGAGAACTGTAGGTACTTACAATTTTTAGACTCTTATTATTTTTACTATTTACTCTTGTTCTACTTACGGTAATTTTCATTCAGTTAATTTCCTCTGTTTGAATGTAAACTTGTCTTGCATTTGAAAGTGTGTATGGTGTTTCATGTTTTTCACTTTTAAGCTGGTAAACTGGAAAAATTAATAATTAGTTTCTAATAACACAAGTTAGGTAATATTGAACAAAGAAAAATCAACGGTGGCCATATAGGAGAGTTTTTTTCACGTTGGGGCCATATTCCGAACCCATATTATTTTCATTTTCTTTCTATAGCCCAATCTAAACAAGGCCAACTTATTGTTGATTTCACTGTGACCAAAAAGAATACCACTCTATACTACTTAGTATTGTATATAACTAATACAAAGCATGCTGCAGATAGAAACTCTTAATTCTTTGCTTTTTCTCACTGTTAATGACTTATATCTGGGAAATTCAGATTATTCTAAATCTTTCAGAGATAGGACTTTGTAATTTCAAGTAGTATAAAAGAATGTTTTTATAATTTAACACAATTTGAATTTGCACAAGCTTGTATCACCTAAATATCTGTACATTTCCTCATCTTTTCTATCTAAGTCATTCCAGTAGGTTGTAATTACAGGGAAGTGAATATTAGGTTTCTATTAAAGTACTGATTATATTTATAACATTCTTGCTGGGAACTACAATGACATTTTATTTTAGTGTGTGAGCATAATGTCTTAAAGTCTGACATTTGCATAGCATTTCTTTAAAAAGGTAACAAATGTCCTCATTAAAATCACAACTAATCACTCCCACTGTTAATGTTTTCCTCTTACTAATTACAGTAAACTAAGAATATTCTCTAATATTATCCAGAAAAATTTTGTTGTAGTATGTGCTTGGTTATCTGAAATGATAAATGATCCCACCACCTAGTTTTAAGATTGTGAAGTCAAACATATTTAACCAGAAATTGATATTACTATGTTTTGCTAATACTGAAGTGTTTTCTTTAATATGTTAATATAACTTACAGAAAACATTAATTAGTGTTAAATGACCCTTAACCAAAAAGTGAGTTACATAATCCTTTATATCGAAAACATCTTTTTACTACTCATTACTGTGTAAATTATCTGTGTACTACGTTACCATAATAACCTAAAATAAAACATTTTCCAGACCTGCTGAATCAAAATCTATAGCTGGGGCTCAGGAATTTATGTTTTTTTTCCAAGCTGTAATGTTTTGCTTTGTTTTATTTTGTTTTTAGAAGCACTACATGTGAGAAGCACTGCCCAAAAAGAAATGAGAGGGATTCTTCACATCAATAAATCATTTATATTTTCTGCTTTCTTTTCTCTTTGATCATTGTGTATTTAAGTTCAGTAACTAATTATGAACCTTATCATTTCTTCCACAGTAGTTCTAGATGAAGTCTTGTTATTTCTTCAGTCATATGAGGAAAATCTATATTATGTGAGCTTTATTTTTGTGCAAGTATCTTTGGCCAAATTTTAGTCTGTTCCATTTTTTTGGAACATTTACTATATCTACACTTGATGAATTGATCATTTAAGAATATTTTAAATTTTCATCTGCATAGTTGCTCTTTTTCCTAAATATAGTTTTTAAGTGTTGGAGAATATACAGAAAGAGGAACTTTTCTTATACTGCTTGTGGGAGCATTTGACAAAATTCTAATAAAGCTGAAGATATACGTTGACTTGAACACAACATTTCCATTCCTAGATGTCCTAGATAAACTAAGATGTGTGAAAAAACCTTGTTTACTTTTACTTTTCATTGGAAAAATTTGAGAGCAATTTGCATGTTAAGTAACAGAAAATGATAAATTGTGACAATCATATGATAAATTCTTTGTTATTATACTATTTAAGGGAGAGCTGTGTGTGTGGTTACTGATTAATGATAAAAATAAGTTGTAAAAGTTATATACAATACAGTATATATGGTATGATAACATTTATTAAAGTTTGGAAACAATCCTATATATTAAAAGTATAATATGTAAATTGACTGAACTGTGGAATGACCAGTCACTGTGACATACACTGAACACCAAGAAGCAGACTCTTAACATAGGAGCTGCCCCTGGTGGTCAGTGCACTCCCACAGGAGCACTGCTCAGCCAGAAGCCAGGCTCACACTGGTGAGTGCAACAGGGGTAGCCAGAGCCTCTCCTGCCTCCACTGCAGGTGGCCCGTAAGGAGCAAGAGGTCCTGGACTGCGAGAGGTCGCAGGCCGAGCTGAGGAGACCCTCTACCCCCCTCCCCCAATGCATGAATCTCATGCACTAGGCCTCTAGTGATATATATTATTTTAAATACTTGAATTTATAGTAATCATATAAAAGCATGCATAGGAAATAAAAACCAAATTCAGGATTATAATCAGGAGAGAGGGGGAATGGAACTCAACTATATATGTACCTTTCTTAAAATTTAAGCCCAGCCGAGTGTAAGCGGTTGAGCATCGACCCAGGAACCAAGAGGTCACTGGTTCGATTCCCGGTCAGGGCATGTGCCCAGAGTGGAGGTGTGCAGGAGGCAGCCAGTCAATGATTCTCTCTCATCATTGATGTTTCTGTCTATCTTCTCTCTAAGATCAATAAAAGTATATTTTAAAAAAAATTTTAAGCAAAGTAAGCATGGCAGAATATTAAAGACAGTTGGATTGGAGAGCCAGGGCTAAGATGCGGAGATTTATTTTGGTATTCTCTTGGTTTTCCTTTGGATTTAAAATGTTGGATTTTGTTTGTTTTTCAAGTTAATTAAAGTGCTATCCTTTTGTTTTTTGGTGAAGATCTTCAATCATAAGATGTACAATTGGAATGAATGTTTCATTAAGCATGGATAGGTTTATTCTCTTCTTTCTATTTTGTGACTTGTAGTAAGTGCTTAACTGTTATGTAAGAACAGTTTATAATATGTCCCACAGAAGTCAAACCTTTTAACAAACTTAGGTTTCCAGAATATTTTTCAATGTTTTTATTTTTAAAGAGAAGATGTAACGTTTTCTTTTGCATACTGGCTTTTAATCCTTTCTACTCTTAATAATTTAGGGCAACGATGGAAATAAATTTCTCATTAATTTACTCCTGCATTCAGGCAATTTCACAACTATTTTCTCTTGTTTTGGCCATAGATTATAACATTACTAGAGGCCCAGTGAGCGAAATTCGTGCACTGGTATGGTCCCTAGCGGCTGCTGAGTACTCCCTCCCTTCCCCTGGCTGCCTGCTGCCACTGCTGGCTAGGGCCTCCCTCCCTCCCCCATGATCGGCCCAACCCCTGGTCGATCTGGAAGAACTCCAGTCAAGGAGATATTGCATACTACGATTTTATTATATAGGATTTTCAATGATTTATTTATACATATGTAAAATCCACCTTAAGCTTTGTATTTATAATAGAATTATTGAAATTGGGCACTGTGCTTTTTAGTTTTTGCAGTAGCATACATATCTGTATATGTGTGTGAGAGAGAGAGGTTGGTCAGTCTTGTGATATGATCTTGAATTTATCTTAAAATATCTGTAATTATGATATTCTCCAGAAGCTTAGTGTGTTTTAAGTTAGACATTGAAGAATGAATTTAAATTACACTTACATATTTGACTTTTATTTATTTTTTTGTTTTTATGATTTTTAAAAAATCTTTACTTATATTACAGATGTTCCTCTCCCCTCCCCCCCAAGCTTCCCTCCACCTGGTTCCTACCCCACTTCAGGCCTACCCCCAACTGACCTTGTCCATATGTTTAAGCTCTTTGTCCAATCTCTTCCTGCCCTCTCCATAACCCCTTCGCCCCGAGAACTGTCAGTCTGCTCCCTTTCCATGCCCCTGATTGTACTAGATTCACCAGTCTGTTCTGTTCATCAGGTTTTTTATTCATTTGATTTTTAGGTTCACTTGTTGATAGATATATCTTTGTTGTCCCTTTTTTATTCATAAATTTTTATCTTTACCTTTTTCTTCTCTTCCTCTTCTTAGAGAATACCCTTCAGCATTTCATATAATACTGGTTTAGTGGTTATGAACTCCTTTAGGTTTCTCTTGTCTGTGAAGCTCTTTATCTGACCTTCAATTTTGAATGATAGCTATGCTGGGTAGAGTAATCCTGGTTGTAGGGTCTTACTATTCATCACTTTGTATATTTCTTGCCACTCCCTTCTGGCCTGCATAGTTTCTGTTGAAAAATCAGTTGATAGTCGTATGGGTACTCCATTGTAGGTAACTGTTTTTCTCTTGCTGCTTTTAATATTCTCTCTTTGTCTTTTGCTCTTGGCATTTTAATTATGATGTGTCTTGGTGTGGTCCTCTTTGGATTCCTCTTGTTTGGGGTTCCTGGACTCGTAAATCTATTTTTTTCACCAGGTGTGGGAAGTTTTTGGTCATTATTTCTTCAAATAGGTTTTCAATATCTTGCTCTCTCTCTTCTTCTGGCACCCCCATAATTCAGATGTTGGTACGCTTGAAGTTGTCCCAGAGGCTCCTTACACTGTCTTCATATTTTTTAATTCTTTTTTCTTTGTGCTTTTCCGGTTGGGTATTTTGTGCTTTTTTGTATTTCAAATCTTTGATTTGATTCTTGTGATCCTCTAGTCCCCTGTTGAATCTCTGTATATTATTCTTTATTTCAGTCAGTGTATGCTTAATTCCTGTTTGGTCCTTTTTCATATCCTTGAGGGTCTCACTAAATTTCTCAGAAGTTTCTAGAAGATTCTTGAAAAACGTTATAACCGTGGATTTGAACTCTATATCCAGTATTTTGCTTTCATCCATTTCTTTCATTTGTGTCTTGTTTCCTTGTCTCCACATTTTGGCTGCTTCCCTGTGTTTGTTTCTATGTACTGGGTAGCTGCTAAGTCTCCTTGAGTTGATAGAGGGGCCTTGTGTTGTAGATGTCATATAGGGCCCAGTGGCTCAGCCTCCCCAGTCACCTGAGGTGGATGCTCTTGGTGCACCCCTTTGTGGGCTGTTTGCACAGTCTTGTTGTAGTTAACCCTTGATTGCTGTTGGTATCACTGAGAGGAATTGACCTCCAGGCCAGTTGGCTGTGATGACCAACTGTGTCTACATTGGAAGATCTGTTGTGCAGGAGACACCCTTATGCGGCAGAACTTGCTTCAGTGGGCTTTGGTGGTCACTGAGTCTGCCTCTTGAGTGTGTCTCCTATGGGTGTGAAGAGTTGTAATCTGGTATGGTCTCACTCTGACCACTGAGTACACTGGCTCTTGGATCTCCAAGGAGGTGCAAGGTCAGCCACTGTCTGGGGCCGCCCAGCAGGAGCTACAGAGACATCTGCAGATTCCTCCTTTTTGTATGGGGTTTGGAAGTGCCTAGATGAGGCCCAGCTGTGAAGCAAGGCAGGCTGCTGCTACCAGGCCTTGAACCTTCTTTTGGAAGCTCTGGGGCTGTCTGACCCAGCTGCAATTTGACAGGTTTTAGGCAGAGAAAGGACAGGCCATTCATATGCAAAAGCTGATGCACACAGCTTGTGTAGGGTTAATTGGATGGGGCAGAGCAAACAGCAATGGCTGCCAGTCAGCCCTGCACGAGAGAGGCCCCCATTTCTCCGTGTCGCAGTGTAGGAGGAACAGTGATCGCTGGGAACACCTCTGAGAGAAAATCAGCCTTGCTTTCCTGACTTGATGCCAGACAGTCCAGTTTCTCCCCATATGTGTCTGGATCCCCCAGACTCTCGCCTAGAACTGGAGTTCAGAGCAAGGGATAGCTTGTCTCTCCCTCCCAATTAAAAGAGCAGCACATCCAGGTGCCAGCAATTTCATGCCTCTGCACCTCTTCCCAGTCTCAATGTGCATTCTTTACCTCTCCAGTTGTGGAACTTCCACTCAGCCAGCTTTCCTGTGGTTCTGGGTGATAGTTCTGCCTTTTAGTTGTAATTTTGATGCGGTTGTGAGAGGCAGCAAGTGTAAGTGTTTATCTATGCTCCCATCTTGGTTCTTTCCCCCACATTTGACTTTTAAACTTCAAGATGATATTAGTAATAGAAAAATGAGTTTCAATAAACTAATAATAAGCCCTAGCTGGTGTGCTCAGTGGTTAGTGTGCCAGGCGTGCACTTTTCTCCCCATTTCCCCCCTCCCCACACACACACTGTAGGGTTGCTGAGTTTGATTCCCAGCCAAGAGCAGGTACCTGGGTTTCCAGGTTCCATCCTCATCCAGATGGGGGCACCTACAGGAGGCAACCAATCTATGTGTCTCTCACATGATGTTTCTCTTCCCCCTCCCTCCCTTCTCTCTCTAAAAGTCAATGAGAAAAATATCTTTGGGTGAGTATTAATAGCAACAAAAAAAACCAAAGCAAACAAACTTGGGACTAAAATATATAAATTGGTGCTGGATTTTTATTATCTGTGATTGTTCTATGCTTAATAGGGATCAGAAAATAGTCAACCTTGGTTGCTAATTTTATAACTTATATAATGTGAACAAATTTTTAAAGTCTTCACTTTTATTTTTTTCTAGGTTTATAATGATAAAAAGAAGACCATAATAAAACAGCCCCATACTTAGTTCATCATTTCTTACCTTGTAAGTATTAACTCAGTCATAAAAAAAAAACTTACTGTTTGATGTCATTTTTTGCTTTATTTCTGATTTGTATCATCCTAGAATGATACTTATTAACATCCCCTTACCCTCTACACATTGAAGGTTGATATTTTCCTGTGTTGTTGTTTTTTTAATATGCTTTTTTAAAATACATTTTTATTTCTTTCCGAGGAGGGGAGAGATAGAAACATCAGTGATGAGAATCATCCATTGGCTGCCTCCTCCCTGACCCCCACTGGGGATCGAGCCCACAACCCAGGCCTGTGCCCTGTCCAAGAATTGAACTGTGGCCTCCTGGTTCAGGGGTCGATGATCGACCCCTGAGCTGGCCAAAGTTTGGTGTTCATTTAATCCATTCCAGAGCAAGAGTAATGCCATTGCTGTAGGTAATTTTTCTATTTAGGAAAGTATCTTACAGCTAGGCTCTATCATCTCTTACTCTGAGAATCACAATTTTACACCTTTTCCTTCAAAGGAATTTACATATAAGTATGGTCTTGTCATCATTATTCAGGTTACTTGACAGTTATTTTGTGATTTTATAAATTGGAAGTATTCTATCCATTTAAAAAGTTATTTTATTATCATTATTTTTTATTTTTTATTTTTACATTTCCCTAGGTAACACTTCATACTTCTTTGTGAAGAGCTTAAGATTTAGCTGTTAAACTTCAGGAAGGGGGAAAAACAGAAAGACAATCCCTTTTCCTTCCTTTTATATATACACATGCACACCTCTTAGAATATGAAAGATTTTTACCCTGATTCATTTAACTTTTAAGAAACAAGTAAATTCTAAGGGAATAATTCTAACACATCAGCTAAAATTATTATTATACCACTAGAAAATCTCTCAAATCCAGGAAATACTTATTTCCCTAAAAGTATTTGAGATGCTCTACCAGAAAGATTAATTTCCATATATTCTTGAGCTAATTCTATATCTCTAAATGAAAGTAATATGCAGCTGTTTCTGTTCTTGATGTTAAGGGATGGCTCTGTTTAAATTAAAACTAATACTTGAGATGCTTTTCTTACTTTATCTCATACCATTGCATTAGTGACCCAGTAAATAATGTCTATGTGTCAAAGAGTGACCTTATTATTTATTATGTAAATAATGTCTATGTGTTGAAGAGTGATCTTATTATGATCACTAGAGGCCCGGTGCACGAAATTCGTGCATGGGGAGGAGGGGGTGTCCCTCATCTCAGCCTGCACCCTCTCCAATCTGGGATCCCTCAAGGGATGTCCAACTGCTCATTTAGGCCCGATCCTACCTAGAGGCAGTTGGACATCCCTCTCACAATCCAGGACTGCTGGCTCCCAACTGCTCGCCTGCCTGACTTCCTGATTGCCCCTAACCGCTTCTGCCTACCAGCCTGATAATCCCCTAACCACTCCCCTGCCAGCTTCATTGATGCCTAATTGCTCACCTGCCAGCCTGTTCGCCCCTAACGGCCCTCCCCTGCAGGCTTGATAGCCCCCAACTGCCTTCCCTTGCAGGTCTGGCCCCTCCCAACTGCCCTCCTCTGCTGGCCTGATCACCCACAACTGCCCTTCCTTGAAGACCTGGTCCCTCTCAACTGCCATCCCCTGCTGGCCATCTTGTGGTGGCCATCTTTGACCACATGGGGGTAGCCATATTGTGTGTTGGAGTGATGGTCATTTTGCATATTACTCTTTTATTAGATAGGATAGAGGCCTGGTGCACAGGTAGGGATCAGCTGGTTTGCCATGAAGGATGTCCTGGATCATGGTGGGGGCTCCCTTGGGGTGTGGGGCGTCTTGGGGATTTGGAGAGGGGCCTGTGGTGGTTTGCAGGCCTGCCACACACCCCAACAACCTAAGTGGAGGCCCTGATGTCTGGGATTTATTTATCTTCTATAATTGAAACTTGAGCAGAGCCAAGCCTCCTGCTCACTCTGTGGCCGCAGCCATTTCTGTTGGAATTTATTTATCTTCTATAATTGAAACTTTGTAGTGGAGGCTAAGGCTGGCCAGGGCTGTGGGAGCTTGGCTTCCTCCATTGCCAGGGGCAACCCAAGCCTCCTGCTCTCTAGCTCCGTGGCTGCTGCCATTTTTGTTGGAATTTATTTATCTTCTATAATTGCAACTTTGTAGCCTTGAGTGGAGGCCTGGACCCTCCCAGGTGTGCAGAAAGCTTGGCTTCCTCTATTGCCAGGGAAACCCAAGCCTCTTGCTCACTCTGTGGCTGTAGCCATCGTGGTTGGGTCAATTTGCATGCCTGCTCCTGATTGGCTGGTGGGCATGGCTTGTGGGTGTAGCAGAGGTATGGTCAATTTGCATATTGCTCTTCTATTAGATAGGATAGGTGATCACTAAATTTGCTAAGTAGATTTTAGGGTACAAATCAATTAAATATTAAAACTTTTAATAATGAGCCAGTTTGAAGAGTAGTAGCAAAATGTCACAGTTCACTTCTTTTTTTTAAATTTTTTCCCTCAATATTTTTGTCTCTGGAAAACTAGAATGGAGACATTTGCAAATCCCCAAAGAATTCTGTATAATCCAGGAGTGGGTTTTTTAATTGGTCCCTTGGAAGCCAGCTCAGCTTTTCTTCAACTAAAGTCTCAGAAAAAGAATTTTCAATTTATATTTCACTTACTATAGACTGAGGGCAGTCTACTTTTCAAAAAGAAATGGGTATCATTTAACTTTTAACAAATTTTTAAGCACACACAACATCACATTGTTAACCTCATTTCATCTCCTTTATAAATTTCTAAGCAGTTTTTCTTGGATACTCTGCAGTCTCTTTTAAACATAGGTCATTTGCAATATTTTATAGTTGGAATTCTTTCTGTTGTTTGTTCTAATAATATGCCTGGAGTTCCCTTTAAGGTACTAAAATGGTAATGTTTCCAATTAAACGATACCCAGGAAAATAACACATAGTGACAGTAGTCAGTGATTCTGTATGATTGTGTGTATTCCTCTTAATTATTTATTGAACATAACAGGAAAAGTAAAACTGATAGCCTCGGCAAATTGTGTGATTGCTTACTTCTGGACAAATTTATTTCAATTCTGCATTCAATTTATTCCTGTTTTTACATGGAAATAACTTTGAAGACTCAAACATTTCAACAAATTAGTGACGAAGGGCAAGACTGCATTGAGTAATCTATTGATGTTACCTATTTTATTTATGCTTAGAACATGAAATCCCTACTATACTAGAGTTCATTATGTTTGTATCTTTATTTCCTATTTAAATCAAGACCTATGCTATTGCCCTAACCGGTTTGGCTCTGTGGATAGAGCGTCGGCCTGCGGACTGAAAGGTCCCAGGTTCCATTACGGTCAAGGGCATGTACCTTGGTTGCGGGCACATCCCCAGTGGGGAGTGTGCAGGAGGCAGCTGAGTCGATGTTTCTTTTTCATCGATGTTTTTAACTATCCCTCTCCCTTCCTCTCTATAAAATATCAATAAAATATATTTAAGAAAAAAAATACCTGTGCTATTAAATTTTGCTTTGTTTTCATTTTCCTGATATGTTTACAACACAACGTTTAGCAATAAACTGACTCATACTCATGCATTCTCTCCTTTGTCACTGGAGAGACTCATGACTAATCATACAGGTAGTGTCAGCGTGAAAGCATTGTGGAGTCAAGAACCAAAGTTTCATTCAACAACCAAGACATTTTCCCCCATAAACAACTTGGTTGAGAACCAAATTCTTTGAGGTGGGAGATGTTTAAGAACTGAGGTTTGGCTATATTTATTAGTGCTTATCAACTTTTTATATATTGTATTTCTTGGCTAACTTCATGGTATATTTTTAATTGAGTCATATCTAGAGTTAAATCATCAAAAATTTAATAACCCCAAAATATGAATGTTTAGCTTCTAAGTAGTTTAATTTTGTATAAAATGAAACTATTATTAGGAAATCTAATAATAACATGATAGCATAGTTTGGGGATTTATATATAAATATTCTGACTTTTCTGGGGTGAGTTGTCTAAATTGAAATCTATTTCACAGTTTCCAAATAATCATTTGTTCATCAATTTCTCCATCAGAAAAAAAAATCAAGGGAATATAGAAACAATACAACTAAAATGCAAAAACTAGTTTTTTTTGGATTATAAAACAAGCTTTTTGGATTATAGATAAATATTATTTCATTGCATGCCTCATCACCACACTGAATTTTAAATGTTTCTTCTGTAGTTAATATATTTTTGTATTTAATCACTTGTATTCAAAAGACAAGTAGAAAAAAAAAGCAAAACACATTTTAATCTGTTACCTGTGAGTTTTATATATTTGGACATTTCATAAAACTCAATTTCTTAATAGGATAATGAAAAAATTACCATATTCAGTGAAATTGTCGTGCTGTTTGGTTTGACCCCATAATTTAGATATTAAATTTCAAACATTCTTCAAGTATAATAATACAGGGTAGGGCCCTGGACATTCTTGCTTGGTGGTTAGAGGGTTGACGCCTGCTCCAGAGGGTCGAAGGTTCCATTCCCAGTCAAAGAAATGTACCTGGGTTGCAGGATCAATCCCCAGCCCAGGTTGGCGTGCCTTCTGCTTGCGGTAGGCAAACAGTTGATGTGTCTCTCTCCCCCCACTCTCTAGTCCCTATTTCCCTTCCTCTACTCCCTCCCTCCCTCCTTTCCACTATCTAAAAATTAAAGGGAAAAGTAACCAGTGAGGATTAAAGAATAATAATAATAATACAGGGTTGGGCAAAAGTAGGTTTATAGTTGTTCATATAGAAAATAATACAATAATTAATAAATAATACAAGAGTAAACAGTTTTGCATACTCACAATTGTAAACCTACTTTTGTCCTACCCTAAATATCATTACTTAAGTAGTATTCCACTGTCCTGAGTAAGGATAGCATTCTGTAGCCCAGAGGTTATACACAGCTAGCTCCAGAGGTTTATCTGCAGAATTTAAAGCATACTTGAAGAAAGTAATTACTGTTATAAAATGTATTGGTGCCAGGTTAAAAGTAAAATTAAGATATCTGATAAGTCTAAAGTAATGTAGGTGACACTTATAAGATAGCTAAATAACAAAGGAGCAGAAATATTTTTATGCCTTGTAAGGAGATACACCTCTATCTAGCTGGAATTGCTCCACTGGAATTTTTCATTTTATTAATAATTTAAATCAAGAATGTTCATGTTTGATTAAAATAAATCAAGAATTTCTGTATTTTATGAAAATATTTTTATCACACTTTCAAATAGAAAGTAGTTATTTTTAATTATCTCAGATAGTTAAAAGTAGAAATAAAAATAGGGGAACTCCTCCTCATGAGGGTGATTATTAAAACATTGGTGATAAAGTTACAATATGTATTGTCACAGAAAGCAATAATCTGCTTTGGCCAATGTGCTTCAGTTGGCTACATCATCCTCCCATGCACTAAAGGGTCTCCAGTCCAATTCCTGGTCAGGGAGACAACCAACTGATGTTTCCCTCCCTCCCTTAGTTTATTCTTCCCTCTATCCCGTTCCCTCCTTCTTTTTTTCCTCTTCCTCCCTCCCTAGGTAGTTAGTATTTAGTGGATATAGTTTTAGTTGTTGTGGATAAAAAAGTTCTAGAGAATGGAGAGTGGCAATGATTGCACAACAATGTGAATGTTCTTAATGCCATAGAACTTTAAAATGGAAACATTTATGTTAGATATATTTAACTGCATTTTAAAGAAACAAAATAAATAACACTTAATGTGAATTATTTAAAAAGGTTTTAAAAACATTGCATTTTACAGTATTCACATTTCAAGTATCGTATACTTGGCTTAGTTTAAAATATATACTAGTAGACTCAGCGAAAAGGAAGTATTGGAATTGAAATGACTCATTTTTCTTGATTTTGAAATAATCGTTTGACTTTGTAATAATTATTTAATGTATACATCTACTGTGCAGCAGGCTCAAAGAACAATATATAATCTTAAGTAGTTTTTTCATGATTTTTGTTTCAATCTAAATTATTTTAATTTTTTTGGAAGGGATTTTATCTGGTATATTAGTGTACCAATTAGTGTAACAACTGGCCTAGCTCATAGTAGGTGCTCAATAAAGTATTAAAACATATATGTATAAGGTTTGTATATTTGAAAATTGTCATGCTTACATTTTTGTCTGAAAGGGTGTGCTTTTTGTCTGGAAAGTGGGTTTGACAGGAAAGGGTAACCTGAAGGTCAGTTTTTTAGTGTAATTGGTAAGTACAAATAAGTATTATGTATTTTCATGTTACTGCAAATAGATTTATTTTGGCTACATATTAAAAATTGTGTGGAAGAGTAAGGCACTAATAGAGTAGAATAACGTGAAAAACAGATTGCTCAGATAGGAGATTAGCTACATATGTTTTCTAATAATAGTGAAAATATTCACAAGAAAATTAATATGGACTATATATCAGTTGTGCTTTTTCTAAACAATTACATATTAGGAGGAATGGGCAAATTTCAGCGCACATCACCTTATGCTGTAAAAGTATTGTAGCTTTAGCAAAGCTATTTTGATGGTGAGAAAACGGGTAAAAAAGGTTATCAAGATTTGAGCTAGAGTCCTGGTAGTTTTATCTTTTAGAAGAGGGTTGGGGAACGTCCAATCCATAGGCTATATAAAGCCCCCAAAATCATTTGATCTGACCTTGTCAAAGAATTAGGGGTAAGCTAATTACATGTTTGACAAAATATAGCAGGCTAATTTTTAAGTTGACAATTTTTCGTGGCCCAATAATGATGTTATAAATATCCAAATAGCCCTTGGCAGAAAAGAGGGTTCCCCTCCCTTGTGAGAGAAATATGTAATTTAATTCCCAAAGTTGAATAAGTGGAAAATGTTTAGGAGAATATTTTCTTGCCTGGTGAAGAGTGGAGACGGTAAGGGGTAGAAAGATAAAGAGCCACAGGATTCCTGTTTTTATTTCTCATCTACGGTACAAAGTTAACTTACCTTTCCAAGGCTTCATATTCTAGAATTACTTCTTAAATAAAATGATATCCAACTTTGACAGACTATTTTAGTAGAGAGATAAATGTTGAGGGTAAAATATTTGGGTTTTTAAACATAAATTATTTAAGAAAATTGATTTGCTTGGGGTCTTTTTTACTTAGTATTAAATATTTCATGTGACTTCATGTTGCTAGTTTTAGTTTATTGGAACAGCTCTTGCATGTCATTTTTTATTTTTCTCTTGATATGAAGTCATACCTACTTAATGAAGATGTCTTTTGAAAAGTGTACCTCAAGGAATGAAATGCTGTTTATAATTTATGCTGTTACCAAGGTAAAGACCAAATTTTATACTTTTTATAAAATTAAAAAATAACTAATACATTAAAAATTTGATTAAATATTGAACTGTATGAACTTGTAAAGGTGACATAGGAAAAATAATTTTCTTTTCCTCACATTATGCATTTTTGTGTTCCTAACTATAGAAAGTGCTTGACACATAGTTGACTTTCCTTAAATTTTTGATGTAGAAATAAATTATTATGTTACTTAAAGTCTTCTAAGAAACTAATTATGCAATCTTTAAACATGGATTTTTTTTTTAATGGTTTTATTCTCTTTTTTTCCCTAAAAGAAAAAAATATTTTTGTATCTTTAGGTTCTAATGTGAGTTTAAAAAAATAAAACCTTGGAGTAAAGTAGCAGCACATAATGGTTTGTGGGTTTTGAAAAGGTGCAGGCCATATTGTGCTGCCTCAAAAATACAAGGATCTGATCTTCTGAAGAAAATGTATTTCTTTTAACGCTTCATAACTCATGATAGTGATGTCAACAGTGCCTTAGCAGCACGTAAATATTGGCGTTAAGATTCTAAATTATCTCCAGTATTAACTGTGCTGCTGAAGTAAGGTTGACCATATTCTACAGTATGTTTTAATATATATTAATATTACTAATTAACTTTCTGTTTTGTTGATAGTGTAGTTTCAGTGTTATTAATCTTACGTTTATGATTCAATAATCTATAAAAATAAGCACTAACTTTTCAGATATGTATGCATAATTGCAACTTAAATGTGTTGAATGCCATCAAGAGTTTATTGAAAGAGCTTATACATCAAATAAATATTTCTTCGTGCACATTTATATTCAGTGTAAATATACAGATTTTTACTTACGATTAAATAAGTACTAATTTTCCCTTTGTTTCTCTAGTAAAATGAAATTACTTTAAAGATACTTATCTCACAGTTAAATGGACATTATAACATGTACAATTTGGAAAGAACTTAGAAGACTATTTAATAATGTTTCTAAATATTTCCTTGTAAGGGAAGGGGAAAAATAATGAAATGTGAATTAAGTTCCTGAAATCCTAGGTTTCAAAATGCCCTTAATCATAATTTTCAAGGTAGGAAAAATCTTACAGATTATCCTGGGATAATTTAGGAAACAACAACTCAAATTAAGTAATTTGCTGTATAGGATAGATTAGACTCTTAATCCTATGTCTGACTTTATGTTCTCATGTTTTTTCCTGTTGTTATTAAAATGTTATTTTTTAATAGAAGAAGATTTTTGTTTAACAAGTCAAAAACATCTTGCCCTGGTCAGTGTTCTCAGTGGTTAGAGCATCGGCCATCCCAACAAGTCTTCAATTCCCAGTCAAGAGCACTTAACCTGGGATACAGTTGGCTCCTGGCCCTGGGTCAGGACATGCAAGAGGCAACCAGTCAATGTCTCTCTCTCACATTGATGTTTTTTCTCTTTTTCTCTCTCCCTTCTTCCCTTCCAGTCTCTCTCTGAAAAATCAATGGAAAAAATCCTCGTGTGAGGATTAACAAAAAGCAAACTATATATGTGTGTGTGTTTATGTGTGTATATATATATGTATGTGTAAATATATATATGAAGGCCTTGTCGGCTTTTTATATCCCAAAATTTAACTTCATAGTAAAATCAAAAATTAATTTTATAGATGAAAACAAAGTAAAACATTTTAATTAAAATTTAAAGGAATGTGTTTTTTTTATCTTTCATTTTTTATTTGTTGGAGTTTTATTAAGTCATTCAACTAAAAGTTGATGTACAGGATGAGACCAGTGTATTTGTGTAGTGTGCCATACTTCTGGTTTTACTTCCTGCCAGGACTATTTTACCCTTTTCTATATAACCAAGCAGAAAATATACAAAATAAAAGTAGTTCTTAGTGAATAATTTCCAATTTTAATTGTCAATTTGGAAGCCCTGAAAGTATATTAGATATAATTTAAGGAATTGTGTTCAAGTATCTTTTGTTTAAATTCTAATTTGAAGGTAAATTATATAAGACATTTTTTTAGAACAACCTCGCTTTTTCCAGCAATTTTTTTGTCTCAAAATAAGGAAGCAATACAGCATATTGTTAGAATTAAATGCCAGCTGTCACATTGAAATAATATTGGCTGGTGCTTTCATAAATCATTCATCAAGCTCTTAACCTGTTTCCTTTACTTCAGTTCAATCATTTTATGAAAGACTGTACAAATATATGATAGTTTTTGGTTCCATTAAAAATATTCCAGCGTCTAACACATAGATGCTTAGAAATAGTTACTGAATGAATTACATAATTTGTCTAATATTTTTCAGAAAACCCCAGGAATTATTTTTTTTCTTTCTTTGTATGTTCCTAAATGAATTTGAAGTCAAAGTTACAAAATTATATTTAGTTTAATCTGCCTTCTAAATGACAGAGAAAACTTGGATTTTACATTTACTAGGTGAATATTTATATCTAGGTGCTGCAGGTGTGAAGAAGGTCCATTTGGGGCTCTTATAGCTAAAAGAAAACTTTCTTGTTTTAATCCTGAGAGTAGATTTTTAAAATTTTTATACATTGGGAGAGTAATACAATATTACATTGAAATTTATTGTAGCTATGCAGTTCCTTTCTAGTCTTTCATCATAGAAAAGGAAATAGCCTGGGAAACAGGTAACTCAACAGGACTGGAAGTTAATATAATTCCATCTTTGTGTAATTTTGAAACCCAAAGAACAAATAATAAAATAAAATGTTAATCTTAATTTGGCTATTGATTTTGCAAGGAAGAAATAGTTACATATAGGTGTATATTTTTTTCATTTTTCCCATCTTCTTTGGGAAAACAATCCTAATCTTTTTTATTCAGGGTTTTTTTCAGTTGATGCCAAATAATTCCAGTTTTGATAATCTTAAATCTGTTACTTGGAGTATAGATTGAGTTTGTTGCTAACTTGGAGTACTGCAGGCAAATAGATACCCAAGGAGACAAGAAGAGGAATATTTTATTCAACAATTCAGTTTGCATCCTATATTCAAATGCAGATCCCTTAAGATAACACATGTTGATATATGATAGATTTGAAAATTTGGCCATAGACTAAATTTCATATTTAAATAGATTTTTTTCATTTATATATTCTTTGGTTGTTGGAGAATTATTGATGTTTTAAGCAACTAAGCATTATTACTGATACAAGCCCATTTTAGGCATAATTGGATTAGTAAGATTATCCTAGCTAATGACAGTAATATATGCAAATTAAGCATACATCTGCTATACCCACCAGCCAATCAGAAGCAAGTATGCAAATTAACCACAACCAAGATGGCTGCGGTCACGGAGAGAGCAGAAGGGAGACTTGGGTTTCCCTGGTGATGGAGGAAGCCAAGCTTTCCATACACCCTGAAAGCCCCAGGCCTCCGCTTAAGGCTACAAAGTTTCAATTACAGAAGATAAATAAATCCTAACAGAAATGGCTACCGCCATGGAGCGATTTGGAGGCTTGGTTCCGCTCCAGCCTACAAAGTTTCAATTGTAGAAGATAAATCCCAGATACCAGGGCCTTTTCTTGGGTCGCCAGGGGACGTGGTCAGCCTGCAAACCACCACAGACTCCTCGCTCAGGCCGCCATATGCCCTAAGGGGACCCCCATCCTGATCTAGGACACTCTTCAGGGCAAACCAGCTGGCCCCCACCTGTGCACCAGACCTCTATCCTATCTAATAGAATAATATGCAGAGTGACCATCACTCTAACACACAAGATGACTGCTCCCATGTGGACAAAAATCTTGCCCCCATGTGAACACGAAATGGCCACTCCAAGATGGCCAGCAGGGTAGGGCAGTTGGATGGGACCAGGTCTGCAAGGGAGGGCAGTTGGGGAGGGATCAAGCCTACAGGGGAGGGCAGTTAGGGGTGACCAGGACTGCAGGGAAGGGCAGTTGCGGGGGACCCAGTCCTGCAGGGGAGAGCAGCTGGCGGGGGGTGGGGGGGGCTGGGTCTGCAGGGGAAGGTCATTAGGGGTAAACAGGCTGGCAGGGCATCAGTCAGGCTGGCAGGCAGAAGTGGTTAGGGGCAGTCAGGAAGGCAGGCAGGTGAGCAGTTGGAAGCCATCAGTCCTGGATTGTGAGAGGGATGTCTGACTGCCCATTTAGGCACTACTGGGATCGGGCCTAAATGGGTAGTCGGATATCCCTCAAAGGGTCTCAGATTGAACAGGGTGCAGGCTAGACTGAGGGACACCCACACCCCTGCACGAATTTTGTGCACAGGGTCTCTAGTACTTTCATAATCATAAACTGATCTCTAAAGTAAAAAATATATATATATATATGTATGTGTATATATATATATATATACACACACACACACACACATATGTTTTTAGAAGTTGACATTCTAATTCAATTTTTTTTTCTTTTGCAGGTGGATATTACTGTTCCTTATGGAAAAAGTTTTATTCTAAGTGTTATTTCTGATTGATTATTAACAAAAGGGAGAGAAATTAATGTCCTAAATTTTAGAGATAGATTTGATTTTAATAAGTGTTTAGACATATTACTTTGTATATCTGGGAAAATAAATAAGAGACTATCTTCAGTACATTCCAGTACATTTCCAGTTTTAAAAAAAATTATTTTCTTTTATCAAGGGAATTTTACATTTTACAATAAAACAGTTTCTGTTTGAGTCCCTTTAATGAAGAATTAATTCCTCCACCAGAAATTTAAGAATTTATGTTCTTACCATGTTTATTTATGAAATATAACTCATGAATTTCTGATGTCTTTTTTTTTCTTTAGGCTATATGCTATGAAGAAAATGTTGGCAAATAAGTTTAAACCTCTTCTGTTAAATTTCTGTGCAAGGTGACAAGTTAGTTGCTGTTTTTTGTCTTAATTATACTGAAATTAAATTCATAATTTCTATTTGGGTCTATTGATTATTAACACACTAGAGGCCTGGTGCACGAAATTCATACATTGGGGGAGGGACAGTGTCCCTCAGCCCAGTCTGTACCCTCTCCAATCTGGAACCCCTTGAGGGATGACTGACTCCCTGTTTCACCAAGATCAAGCCTAAATGGGCGGTCAGACATCCCTCTCACAATCCAGGACTGCTGGCTCCCAACTGCTCACCTGCCTGCCTGCCTGATTGCCCCTAATCACTTCTGCCTGCCAGCCTAATCACCCCCTAACCACTCCCCTGCCAGCCTGATTGTCCTTAACTGCCCTCCCCTACTGGCCTGGTCACTTATAACTACCCTTCCTTGCAGGCCTGGTCACCCCCAACTCCCCTCCCCTACTGGACCGGTCATCCCTAACTGCCCTCTCCTGCAGGCCTGGTCCCTCCCAACTCCCCTCCCCTATTGGACCGGTCATCTCTGACTGCCCTCTCCTGCAGGCCTGGTCCCTCCCAAGTGCCCTCCCCTGCAGGCCTGGTTGCCCCCAACTGCCCCCCTCTGCTGGCCCGGTCACCCCTAACTGCCCTCCCCTGCCGGCCTGATTGCCTCAAACTGCCCTCCCTTGCAGGCCTGGTCCCTCCTTACTGCTGTCCCCTGCTGGCCATCTTGTGGCAGCCATATTTGACCACATGGGGTGGCCATCTTGTGTGTTGGAGTGGTGGTCAATTTGTATATTACCTCATTATATGGTATGCAAATGAGTAGTTAACTTAGATTAGCATATTAATGAACACAGCTCCCCTTAATTTGCTGGGATTTTGAATAATCAGTTATTTTCATATGATTGGACTTTTATGTTTTGAAAAAAAATGTAAACTGCCTTTAGAATCTTGTCATTTTTCGTATCTTATGCTATAGGGTTAGATTTTGTTTGAGAAATTGTGTTGAGGAAAAAAAAATTTTTAAGCCACATTTACACTAAATGTTCCTCAATTTAAGTAACTTTTTACTAAAGGTATTCTATATGTCTTTGTTTTATAACTTAACCACTTAGAATGGATTATTCTATTAAAGAATGTCTTTAGAAAGTAGTTGAAATTTTAAATCACCCCAGAGATTGTTTCCTTCTGTATCTCATCTTATATAATAAAAGACTAATATGCAAATTGACCGAATGGTGGAGTGACCTGGCATGCACTGACCACCAGGGGGCAGATACTCAACACAGGAGCTGCCTCCTGGTGGTCAGTGCACTCCCACAGGGGGAGCGCTGCTCAGCCAGAAGCCAGGCTCACAGTTGGCAAGCACAGATGCTGTAGCAAGAGCCTCTCCTGCCTCTGCAGCAGCACTAAAGATGTCCAACCGAGGGCTTAGGCCATCCCATAGGGAGTGGGCCAAAGCAGTTGGTCAGACATCATCCCCCAAGGGGTCCTTGACCGAGGGATCTCCCCCCATGGAGTGCATGAATTTTGTGCACTGGGCCTCTATAGTTATTTTATAATCTTTGGAAATGCTTTTATATATGGAAGTAACATTTCAAGAATATAAGTTCTTATAGTACTACTAAAACTTTTTTGTCTGGACTTAATTCAGTGATAAATAGTAAACTATAGAGTAGCTTTTTGTTTCCATGGTAACAGTTTAAAATATTTTGGCCTGATGCAATGAAGGTAGAATATTTTTTGTTTGGTAGTATACATCGAGAAAATTTAAGTACATCACTTCTTAAGAAAATTTGTAAGTTTTAACATAGTTTATACAGTTTTTTATATTTGTTTGTGTTTTCTGGCAGTGTAAAAATGCGAATGTTGGACAAGGAACATTCAAAATAGATTTTAGCCCTTAACTGGTTTGACTCAGTGGATAGAGCATCAGCCTGCAGACTGAAGGGTCCCAGGTTTAATTCTGGTCAAGAGCATGTACCTTGGTTGCAGCACATCCTCAGTAGTGGGTGTGAAGGAGGCAGCTGATTGATGTTTCTCATTGATGTTTCTAACTCTCTATCTCTCTCCCTTCCTCTCTATAAAACATCAATAATATATATATATATTTTTTTTTTTAAATAGATCTGAAATATTTATGTATAGGAAGTAAGGTACAAATTTACTTACATTATATGGATTCTGAGGATCAGCAGTGAACAAAACATAAATTCCATCCTTCATGGAGCTTACAGTCTTGGGAGTGAGGTGTAGGTAACAGAATAGACAAAATTAATATGTACCATAGTGGCATGTCAGATGGTGATAAATTCTATGGGGAAAAATAAATCAAGGGCTGGCATAAAGGGGTTTAGAAGGCAGGAGAGGCATATTTTTAAATAGTATAATGAGAAAATGCTTCACAGAGATGACATTTGAAGAAAGACAAACCATAAGGGAGCACACCATTAGGTATCTGGGAGAAAAAAGCTTTCCGGTAGATGACATAGCAACTGCAGAGACATTTCTGGTAGAGCAAGGAGGTCTGCAAGGCTATGATCGATTATACAGGAGGGAGAGTCGTAGCTCATAGGATCAAAGACTATAGAGGGCAAAGGTTATGACTACTTAAGCTTCTAGCTTAATCTACAGATTTAATTTTTCATTCAGTTGGTTTCCTCTAAGCCTGTTTGATGTTTCTAAATATAACGTAATAGTTTTTATGAATCAGTTAATAATCTCCATTTGAGACCATTTAGAGTATAAAAAGTGTTTGGTTGGTTAATAGATATACCTGTGATGATCAGGTTTTTGCAAACTGTCGTTTGATGACTCTGAAATTGTTTTCCACTTGACCAGTTTAGTCAAAGCTAAGGGCTCCATGGAACACACTGAACTTGTTCATGTTTATCATTTACCCAAACATTGTCTGACATCATTCTTAGAATTGCTGCCATAGTACTTCGTTATTTCTTTTTCTTACTTTGTAGCATTTTAACTGAGTTCTTTCCCTGTAATGGTTTCATCAACTGCTACAGTAAAACCCATTGATTTAACCTTCCGAAAACACTGCCTTTTGTTGTATGAAATTCAAATTTTTTAGCTTGTACCTCATGATCTTGCCCCAACATTTTCTAAAGTTTTTCCATATTCAAGTGAACTAGTCCTGATACATGCATTTTTCTATCTCTTTGCTTTCTGATAATCTGTGTGCTATTTCTTAACTTTAATAGTCTGGCATTATTCCTTCTTCTGATGGTATGAACAGCATATATACCTAGTTCTTAACCTTGTTCTTTGATTTAACACACCTGAGGAACATAATAATACCTTTATCATTAATTGCACCTCATTTATTCATACATATTAACCTTTAAAATGTATTAGCAATATGAACAAAAATTTTAAGAAACAAAATGAAGAAAAAGCAGGTTGACTAAGATATCCAGAACTTCAAAATAGCCTAGATATTAGGTCCCAAAGTTCAGATACTAATTTATGCTGACAAGTGGTATAATTGATTATTTTCTGTTATATGAAAAACTATATATTAATTACATAAGAGTGTAGAATAGCCATAATATATTTTTAGGATTTTAGCACATTAAGCAAATAATTATTTCCCTTTTCTAATATTGGTAAAACAGTTAATAAATGTACGTACTCCTTTAAGAAGTAGTCCATGTGTTTATTATAATGTTTATAATACTAAAAGATTTGGAAGAGTTATTTTAAGTGTCTAACAATTAAAAGCTGATTAAATAACCTGTTGAACTGGCATACTGTCTGAATAATTCTGGCAAAGAGGTCTCAGGGAAGGTTCTCATTGGCTTGTTTCTAGGATATGTCCATTTCTAAATCAATCACCATGATCGAGGGGGGTGAGGTGGAGTATAAATGGAGTACTCTGGGTGGTCTAAATTGCACCTACCTAGTGGTGGGGAATGTCAGTCCTGCTCAAACCACATGGAACAAGTTCCTAGACTAGAAAGAACAGGCTAGAGAGCAAAAAATAATAATATATTGTGATAAGTGGTACTATTCAAACTTATTAATATGATGTAGTTGTATTAATGAGCTAGAAGTTGTTCATGATTAAGTGAAAATGTTACCAAATAGTACAAATGAACTAATTAGAAGAATACATTTGCTAAACTTACTATTACTGGTTTACTGTGGGTGTAAGATAAATCTTACTAGCATTGGGAGAGTGGGGGTGCCATGAATAAGAATGTATGATTATGAATGGGGAAAAATTTGTTGTTTCTTTTTAAAATATATATATTTTTCATTGATTTTAGAGAGGGAGAGAGAGATTGAAACATCAATGATGAGACAGAGTCTTTGATCAGCTGCATCTTGCACGCCTCACACTGGGGTTCAAGCTCCTAACCCTGCCATCTGTCCTGACCAGAAATCGAACTGTGACCTCCTGATTTATAGATCAACACTCAACTGCTGAGCCAGGCCAGCAGTGCAGAATGAGAAATCCTTGAAAAATAAATAATTACTTGAAGCAGCCTTACCACCATGGAAATCTGTAATAGAAATCCAAATGGGTTTGGGAACTGTACAAATGATAATGAAGGATACTATCATGGGAAGAACTTGAACAGATAATTTCAAAAATTAAGTTATTTCAAAACTAAGATCATAAAAGAGTGATATGCAAATTGATCATCACTCCAACACACAAGATGGGTGCCCTAATGTGGTCAGAGATGGCTGCCACAAGATGGCCACCAGGGGAGGGCAATTCGGAGGGCATTTGGGGGCAATCAAGCCTGCAAGGGAGGGCAGTCAGGGGTTATCAGGCTGGTAGAGAAGGAAAGTTGGGGGTAACTGGGCCTGCAGGGAAGGGCTGTTGGGGGGGCCCCATGCCTGCAGGAGAGAGCAGTTGTGGGGGACTAGGCCTGTAGGGGTGGGCAGTTAGGGGTGACCAGGCCTGTAGGGGAGGGCAGTTAGGGGCAAAAAGGCTGGCAGGGGAGTAGTTAGGGGGTGATCAGCCTGGCAGGCAGAAGCGATTAGGAGCAATCGGGAAGGTAGGCAGGTGAGGAATATGGAGCCAGCAGTGTAGATTGTGAGAGGGATGTTTGCGTGTTTAGACCCAATGCTTCCAGACAGTTGGACTTCCCTCGAGGGGTCCCAGATTGGAGAGGGTGCAGGTTGGGCTGAGAAACACATCCCCGTGCATAACATGCTAATTATACCTTCATGATTCCCACCAATCAGGAGCAGGTATGCAAATTAAGCCAACAAAGATGGCAGGTTAATTTGCATACACAGGAACCAAGCAACTGGGGGCACCACTCAACTGCTGGGCCAGGCCAGCTGTGCAGAATGACGCACCACTCCAGCCACTCCTGGCCTCTGGGCAGCATGGGAAGGCGGAAAGGCGGCTCTGGCCAGAGTGGAGGTGGTGCTGGCAGCCAAGGGAAGGAAGGCCCGTTCTTCCATGAATCTTCGTGCATTGGGCCTCTAGTTTTAAAATAAGCTTCAGGGAAGCAAGCTACTCTGTTATCAAAAGAATGTTAAAAAAGGAATTTCTTGAAGCCCTAACTGGCTTGGTTCAGTGGATAGAGCTTTGGCCTGTAGACATAAGGGTTCCAGGCTCAATTTTAGTCAAGGGGATGGACCTTAGTTGCAAGCTCTAGCAACCAGTCCATGTCTCTCTCTCACATAGATGTTTCTGTCTCTTCTCCCACTCTCTGAAAATCAATGGAAATACGTCCTTGGGTGAGGATTAACAAAAAACAACAAAAATAATTCTTGAATTTGTTGCAAGGTTTTTCTGTCATTTTCCCACTCTTCCAGTGCCAGACCTCAAAAGGTAAGTATAAGAAATGGATTATATCGCCGAAACTGGTTTGGCTTAGTGGATAGAGCGTCAGCCTGCAGACAAAGGCCCCAGGTTCGATTCCGGTCAAGGGCATGTACCTTGGTTGCAGGCACATCCTCAGTCGGGGGCATGCAGGAGGCAGCTGATGTTTCTCTCTCATCGATGTTTCTATCTCTCTCCCTTCCTCTTTGTAAAAAATCAATAAAATAAAGAAATGGAGTATGTAAACCTATTTTAATTTTGAAACTTTATTAACAAACTAAAGGAAAATCTGACTTAGAGTGTATTTAATAGCACAACAAAACTGACTTTCAAGTCTAAAAATATTTTTTAAGTTTAAAAAGTTGTTTGAATTTTCCCTAGCATAAAAGTGATACATGAACAAACAGAAACGTCAGAAAGAGCAAAAATTTTTATTTAAAAATCACAGTTTTACCCCTCAATGGCAACTACTACTATTTGGCTTTATTCCCCTCTAGTTAGATAGTTGTATTAGCAATTTTTTTTTTCTTAACCTGATTCATAGGAGACTAAAGGGAGCATCTCCCTCTCAAGATACGCTCTGGCCCAGAAAACTTTTCTTTACATTTGTCTAAAATATACCTGAAAAATATCACAAATTGTAGAATTTGTTCCATAATATGTAAATACATAAAATTGACCAAGAGGTTTTAGTAAACTTGAGCATATGAGATGTTTTATCCTGTGGCTTCCTCTGCCACACTTGCTTATAATCCCCACAGGTACCTTCCCATAATGTGAGAGGCATTCTGATGCAAGGAAAATCACAGAAGGTTTTTTAAACAGGAGAGTAAGAAAAATACTCAAGATTTGCTCAAAGAGAAATCTAAGATATATATGAGTTTGTTTCTTTTGTATCCCAAACATCACACCAAATTTATCAAAAAGCTGAGCTGTTTGGAAGGGATGGAATTTACATTTGATAATCAAAAAGCCTTTAAGAATAGTTATGAACATTTCAGTTTGAACATGTGGGTATGGTTTTAGAAATGTAACCAATACACATGAATTCAGTGTATGAACTGTCTTGTTACAGTGCCCCATTTAGAATGTAAGCAAAAATGATATGTCTCAACCTGTTTTTCTCATGTGCTAATATTTTATAATTTAAAACTCTTAAGAACTCGGAGTTTTAATATGGAGAGGCAGGTTTAGAATCTGAAAACTTTGGCCAGTGTGGTCCAGTGGATGGGTGTCGACCCAGGAACCAATAGGTCCCAGCTCCATTCCCTCCTTGTGGACGCTAGCCCCAGGGGGAGGTGTGTAGGAGGCAGCCAATCGATGTTTCTCATTGATGTTTCTGTTCTCCCTAAAATCAATAAAAGCTTATTTTTAGAATATGAAAACTTGGCTAATAGAATAAAGAAACTATATTATTTGGGGTCTAAAATTTTGAGGGGAGTGGTGTTTGTTATCGAAACAGGCCTATGATACATATTTCAATTCAGGCCCTGTTATGCCATTTTTGTCAGCATTTTAATGAGTATTGCATCCTTTGGAAAAATAGGAAAATACTCAAATAGGATTATGGACCAAATAAGTCCATAATAGTTATTGTACCATTTTGAGTAAGTGATTCTGTATGTCTAAAACTTCAGGGATTTGGAGCCTTGAAAATGGATGAGTTCTTTTTTCTACATACTTTTACTCTTCAGGAAGAATTTGTGGTGATTTTATAATGCTAGAGGCCTGGTACATGATTTTCATGCACAGGTAGGGTCCCTACGCCTGGCCAGCAATCAGGGCTGATCTGTGGGCCAATTGGGGGTGGTGGGGACCACTGGCACATGCGTTGACTGGCCTGGTGCCACCTGCTTGCGCCCTCCTCCCCACCCCATCCCCCCGCCACCACTGCTGGTCACCTCCCTCTGTGGGGTGACTGACAGGGTGATTTGGGGAGCCCCCTGCTCACACCCACCTTGGCTGATATGGTAGGGCCTGCTGGATGGTGGCAGCTCCTGCATTGAGCATCTGCCCCCCTAGTGGTCAGTGCTCATCATAGTGACCGGTCATTCTGCCATTTGGTCAATGTGCATATTAGACTTTTATTATATAGGATATACATTAAGAAAATAAATTCCTAAAAAGAAAAAAAAACCTCCTTCCTATAATCTTTATTTTAAACAATACCAGATGGTCTTGATTTCCGGATAGCCAAATTAGATAATTTAATTTGGGGTGTAGGTAAAAGTTCAACAGGTTTAAAAATCAGCATCAAAATTCATTTATTAACTTATTGCTACATGCTAATAAATAAATGCATGTTCATTGAAAGTCTTGGTGTATATGGCTTATGTTAGGCCCACATGTAGAGTATGAATGTGAAATAGAGGGCATTCAGAGAACTGAAGAAATATGAGTTGTTCAAATACATTGAGTGATTGGAAAAAAGACACATTTTTGAGACTTCTTTATTCTGTATTGTACTGGATGACAGAACAGTAGATCAAGTTTCGGTATTTTGGAGGAGAACCAAGATAGCGGCATAGGTAAACACCTATCTTGCTGCCATACACACAATTTCAAAACTACAACTTAACAAAAGAGCAAATACCATCCAGGTTGGTAAGGAAAGCTGGCTGAGTGAAAATTCCACAAATAAAAGTGAAGATATGACACTGTGACTCAGAGGAGCGGTGGCAGACAGCATTGAAGATACACACGGAGAGAGGTTTGGAGCAGTGCACGCGCCGGCAGATAGGGCGGGCGGCTGAAAACCCAGCCAGTTTTCTCAAACGGGGGAGACAAAGACGTCCCACTGCACTGACTCCCCAGCTCCAGGTGAAGACCAGGGAACCCAAATCACACAGGGAAAAAACGACAGTGGGAGGGCATGCCGAAGCTTGGGTGCTGAAGGGGTCTGCCGGCTTGTGGAGAGGGCGAGCTTGTGCGGAGTGCGAGTGAACTTGGGAACAGCGCAGCTGTGTGACCGCGCGGAGAGCACTCGTGACTTGCTCTCTCGGTCGGGAAACCGTCAGACTGCATTGTTTTGTGACGCTAGGTGAGACATTGGGTGTGCAGACTCATGGGGAGAAGCTGAATTCTCCGGCAGCTGGTGGGTCTCAGCAGCAGCTCGCTCTCAGAGGTGCTGGCAGCCGTTGCCACCCAGCACAGAGACCCCAGGGCTGCATAGGGAGGAGCTAACACTGCTTGCTTGGCCCGGAGACTCCGCCCATCCAACCTGAGTACAGCTGAACTTCACAGACAATTGGCCTGGAGGTCAACCCCTCCAAGTGCTAAAAACGATTTATCCTGGCTTAACTTCAACAAGACTGTGCAACCCATATCTACCTCAGGTAACTGGGGAGGCTCTACCACTGTCCCTTAGAGGACGTCTACCACACAAAGCTAATTGACCAACTCAGGAAAGCAGCCAACGTGCAGAGACATGGAAAGGAATCAGATGTGAAAGAAATGGAGGGAAAAAAACGACTAGACATAGAATTCAAAACCACTGTTATAAGGCTTTTTAAGAGGCTCCTAGAAAAGGCCGAGACCTACAAGGAAATAAGCAAGACCTATGCGTAAATGAATAAGACCTGTGAGGAAATTAACAAGACCTAAAGGAAATGAATGAGATCTACAAGGAAATAAATGAGACCTACAAGGATATGAATGAGACCCTCAATGATATGAAAAAGGACCAACCAGAAATTAAGCATACACTGACTGAAATAAAAAATATACAAAGATCTAAAAATACTCTAGAGGACCGCAAGAACCAAGTTAAAGATTTGAAATACAAAGAGGTAAAATCCACTCAGCTGGAAAAGCAAGAAACCAAAAGAATCCAAAATATTGAAGATTGTGTTAGATGCCTCTGGGACGACCTCAAGCATACCAACATCTGAATTATAGGGGTGCCAGAAAAAGAGAAAGAGCAAGACAATGAAAACCTATTTGAAGAAATAGTGACCGAAAACTTACCACACCTGGTGAAAGAAATTGACTTAGGAGTCCAAGAAGCACAAAGAACTCCAATATATAGGAACCCTACGAGGACAACACCAAGGCACATCATAATTAAAATGCCAAGAGCAAAAGACAATATTAAAAGCAGCAAGAGAAAAACAATTACCTATAAGGGAGCACCCATGTGATTGTCAGCGGATTTCTCAACAGAAATGATGCAGGCCAGACGGGAGTGGCAAGAAATATTCAAAGTGATTGAATAGCAAGAATCTACAACCAAGAATACTCTATCCAGCAAAGCTATCATTCAGAATTGAAGGTCAGATAAAGTGCTTTGCAGATGAGAAAAAGCTAAAGGAATTCATCACCAAACCAATATTATATGAAATGCTGAAAGATACTCTTTAAGAAGAGGAAGAAGAAAAAGATAAAAATATAAATTATGAACAACAAATACACATCTATCAACAAATGAATCTAAAAATCAAATGAATTAATAATCTGATGAACAGGATAAACTGGTGAATATAACAGAATCACGGACATGGAATGGACTGACAACTCTTGGGGAGAAAGGGAGTGTGGGAAGTGCAGCAAGAGACGAAAAAAATCATGCAACTATGGGAGAGGACAGTGTCGGGGAGGTGAAGGCGGAGGGTGGGATGGGTACTGGGTGGAGGGGAGTTATGGGGGGGGGAGGAGGGAACAATGTAATTAATAAACTGAACAATAAAGATAAAAAAGTTTCAGTATTTTATATCAAATGGATATATGCATTAGACTGATATACCAGGAACCTTGAAAGTAATTAGATAAGGGGGCAGGGGGAGTAAGATTTACAGACATTTGAAATGAAATACATCAGCTGATCAAATCCTTGCCTTTAAAATATGTGCTAACAAAGGACAATTTTTTTTTTATTCCAGGAAGAGAGGAGAGAGAGCGAGAAACATCAGTGATGAGAGAAAATCATTAATTGGCTGCTTCCTGCATGCCCTCTGTTGGGGATCAAACCCAGCATGTAACCTGACCGGGACTTGACCCCTTACCTCCTGAATCATAATTGGATGCTCAACCACTGAGCTACACCCAGCTGGGCCAAAGGACGATTTTTTACTCAAGGAAATTCTAGAGAAACTTCCTGGATGTTTCGTTTTGTTTAAGGACAGCATTTACTGAAAATAATCATTGTTTTAACAGAACTGACAGTATCTGCAAAAGATATTCTTAAGAAATTCTTGAAACATGTGCCACTTGTCTGGAAACTGAAATAATGAAAATGTTAACATTTTCATTAAGTACTAGAGTTGGAACATTTTTTTTAAATATTAAAGGCTTTTATAGGTTGTCATTTGTTTTCAAGGAGGGTTACTTTTAGTTTAGAGAAACCAATTTGTTCTTCTACATATTTATGCATTCAGTGTTTGATTCTTGTATGTGTCCTGACTGAGAATCGAACCCATAACCTTGTGTATTGGGACAATGCTCTAACCAACTGAGTTACCCAGACAGGACCCACGAGGGTTATCTTTTAAAGGCTTTTGGACAAATCCAGCATAGAACTAATCATTCAGTTTTCATTTTCCTCTTAAGACTACCAGGAAGGAGAAGTTTGAATAATTTGAATAAATAGGAAAGAATCGATTCTACAGAAAAATTTTAATCATGCTGTTCTGATTTGAGGAGATGGGTTATAGTGTCAGTGGGGCATTCTTTGATGTTTATATTGTAGGGCAATGGTCAGCAAACATCGGCTTGCGAGCCACAAGGGGCTCTTTGGCCCCTTGAGTGTGGTTCTTCCACAAAATACCACGCCGTGGGCAAGTATGTTTTGAAGAAGTGGAGTTAGAATAAGTTTAAGTTTAAAAAATTTGGCTCTCCAAAGAAATTTCAATCATTGTACTGTTGATATTTAGCTCTGTTAACTAATGAGTTTGCCAAGCACTGTTCTAGGGTGTTTGGATGTTAAAACTGGAAAGTCATAACTTGGGCTTATACCTCTGAATTCTCTTCCTGCAGTTAAATAAAAGGGAATTCAGTTTCAATTGGATCTTTTCTCATCTTTACTAGGCACATACTAGGTGCTCAGCTAATTATTAAGTGGGGTATTCCCAGGAACATCAATCTCTGAAATTGGCACTGCTTCTAGTTGATTCTGGCTTCAGACATGCAGTTGGTAATCATTCTATGTATCATTACCAGTCCGGAACTCAAATCATTGTTGAGACTTGATTAGACAATACTGTTGCTTGGCTGAAAAGATCATTTTTATGAAAACACCTTTTAATGCAGGCTTCTCAGTTTTTACAGTTCAAGTACTTTTCAGACTCCTGTGCTTCCAAATTACATGAGCTTTTTGATATGAGAATTGTAAATATAATGAACATCAATGCTGGCACATGTATTAATGTTTATTTGCCCCTCTGGGAAATAGGCCAATAAGTTGTTATTGTTTATTTTAAGTGGTTAGTTTAGTGAAAATTACCCAAATCCATCAAAACAGCTTAACACCTACACCATAGGGTTGTTGATATTTTTAAGGGCCTATAGAAACCACTCAAGCTTTAGGTGCTGCTATCAATGATAGAAGTAACAACTAACACATTGATTGTGTAATCCTTTGCCAGAAATTTTAATAGCCCATTTAATTCTCATAACCATCTTATGAGGGAGATACATAATTGTCCTCATGTAATAGGTAAGGAAACTGCATCAAGGGGAAATAGTATGCTTAACATCAACCAGTAAGTGGAATCAGGATTCAAGTTCAGATGGTTTGATTGCAGAGCTCATGCTCTTAATAATTATATCTACATCCTCTGTCTTAAGCCAACAAGATAGGGGAGACAAAATTAACATATTAAGCCATAAAATACAAAATGATAGTGATAACCTTACATATAGGCTTGTGTTTGGTAGTACTATACCAAGCGCAAATTATTTCCTCAAATATTCCAGGATAGTCCCCTGCAAGAAGGCATGCTTTTAGGAGGTGTGTTTCAGTAACAATGGATATGGATGTTTGTGTCCGTGTCCTCCTATATGTATGTGTGCCCCATAGATATACATGCTGATATGTGAATTCAGTCAGCTCTTAATGTAATAGTCATCCTCTGAGAAAACGCCCCCTGCCCACTATCCATAGTAAACCTACACAATCTATAGGTTGTACTTGATTGTATTGTTTTTAAGGCATTTATAGCATCAGAGGTTGTCATCTCAAGCACACTGTCTCTCTTTGGAAGCTCATCAAAATCTAAGAGAAAATTGACCTTTTGTAACTAAAAGACTGCAGACATCCTTACTATCTAATAAAAGAGCAATATGTAAATTGACCGTACCTTCGCTACACCCACAAGCCATGCCCACCAGCCAATCAGGAGCTGAGGTGGGATCGAAGCGGCCAGGGCTGCAGGGGGCAAGGCCGAGGTGGCCAGGGCCCTGTGGGGACGGGGTCAAGGCACATGCTAGCTGGGCGCAAGCTGGCTGGGGCAAAGGACTGGGCCATGGGGAGGGAGGGGCGTGGCTGGGACGGAGCCAGCCCAAGGCCTAAAGTCTTGGCCAGAGGCTTTAGGCCTTGGGCAGGCTGGAGGTAGTGGTCAGTAGGACATCCCCTGAGGGCTCCCAGTATGTGTGAGGAGACAGGTTGGGCTAAGGGATCACCCACCCCCCAGTGCAAAAATTTCATGCACTGGGCCCCTAGTACTATATAATACATCTAAATTATAAACATTTTGGAGATTACCTATCTTTAATCTATCAGATACACTTTAAAAATATTTCCTGTCAATTGGACTTCTGGCAAGGCTTAAGGATCATTAATTTTATTCTGTCTCAAAGAGCAGTAATTATGATACATCATATTGTGATTATTTTCTTATTTTTTGTACTATTAGGATATAAGCCTAATAGGTTTGAGCTCAGAGACTATCTTAATTCAGGTAACTTGGTGACTAATGTAGCTGATGACTTCACATAGCACTCAGTAATATAGAATACATTGATACCTATTTGATAAGGCTACTCAAAATAATTCACTGATCAGATAGCCAGAAATTAGATCTTATTTTTCAGTGGAATTCTCCCACGTTCAAGTCAAATCTATTTACATAGATCACTTATATCAACTACATTGAAGGATCAAAAAGAATGAGAAACATGAAATAGTACTTGCCAGATGATATAAAGTTTTATATGTGAAATAATTCTTTGTTAGGACCTTTATTTTTCATTGAAATCATCTTAAAGTCTCTTATTTATTTATTTTTATTTTAAAAAAAATTTTAATCTTCATTGTTCAGTATATTAATTACATTGTTCCCTTTCCCCCCCCCCCCATAGTTCCCCTTCACCTGGTACCCATCCCACCCTCCGCCCTCACCCCCCTCCCCTGTCCTCTCCCATAGTTGCATGATTTTTGTCCAGTCTCTTGCTGCACTTCCCACAACCCTTTTCTCCCCAAGAGTTATCAGTCCATTCCCTCTCAATGTCCGTGAGTCTGTTACATTCACCAGTTTATCCTGTTCATCAGCTTATTAATTCACTTGATTTTTAGATTCATTTGTTGATAGATGTGTATTTGTTGTTCCTAATTTACACTTTTATCTTTTTCTTCTTCCTCTTCTTAAAGAATATCTTTCAGTATTTCATATAATATTGGTTTGGTGGTGTTGAACTCCTTAAGCTTTTTCTTATCTGCGAAGCACTTCATCTGACCTTCAATTCTGCATGATAGCTTTGCTGGATAGAGTATTCTTGGTTGTAGATTCTTGCTGTTCATCACTTTGAATATTTCTTGCCACTCGCGTCTGGCCTGCAGCGTTTCTGTTGAGAAATCCGCTGACAATCGTATGGGTGCTCTCTTATAGGTAACCAACTGTTTCTCTCTTGCTGCTTTTAATATTCTCTCTTTGTCTTTTGCTCTTGGCATTTTAATTATGAAGTGTCGTGGTGTGGTCCTCTTAGGGTTCCTATATATTGGGGTTCGGTGCGCTTCTTGGACTCCTAAGTCAATTTCTTTCACCAGGTGTGGGAAGTTTTCGGTCACTATTTCTTCAAATAGGTTTTCATTGTCTTGCTCTCTCTCTTTTTCTGGCACCCCTATAATTCGGATGTGGGTATGCTTGAGGTTGTCCCAGAGACCCCTTACACTATCTTCAATTTTTTGGATTTTTTTGGTTTCTTGCTTTTTCAGCTGAGTGGATTTTACCTCCTTGTATTTCAAATCTTTAACTTGGTTCTTGGGGTGTTCCAGAGCACTTTTAGGTCTTTGTATAATATTTTTTATTTCAGTCAGTGTATGCTTAATTTCTGGTTGGTCCTTTTTCATATCCTTGAGAGTCTCCTTTATATTCCTGAGAGTCTCCTTCATTTCCACGTTGGTCTTGATCATTTCCTTGCAGGTCTCGTTCATATCCTTGAGGGTCTCGTTCATTTCCTTGTAGGACTCATTCATTTCCTTTGCAGTCTTGCTTAATTCCTTATAGGCCTCGACCTTTTGTTGGAGCCTCTTGAAAAACCCTATAACCGTGGTTTTGAATTCCATGTCCAGTCGTTTTTTTTTCCTCCATTTCTTTCACATCTGATTTCTTTCCATGTCTCTGCATGTTGGCTGCTTTCCTGAGTTGGTCAATTAGCTTTCTGTGGTAGACTTCCTACTAGGGAAAGTGACTCAGCCTCCCCAGTTACCTGAGGTGGATATGGGCTGCACAGTCTTGCTGAAGTTAAGCTCAGGTTAATCGTTGTTAGCACTTAAGAGGGGTTGACCTCCAGGCCTATTGTCTGTGAAGCTCAGCTGTGCTCAGGTTGGATGGGCGGAGTCTCTGGGCCAAGCAGACAGTGTTAGCTCCGCCCTATGCGGCCCCAAGGACTCTCTGTGCCAGGGGCAATGGCTGCTAGCACCTCTGAGAGAGAGCTGCTGCCAAGCTCCACTGGCAGCCGGGGAATTCAGACTCTCCCCAAATGACTCTGCACGCCCACTGTCACCCAGGGTCGTAAAACAAAGCAGTCTGACAGTTTTCCGAATGAGAGACAAGTCGCAGATCGCTCTCTGCACCGTCACGCAGTCGAGCTGTTCGCACAAGCTGCCTTCTCCACAAGCCAGGAGACCCCTGCAGCACCCGAGTTTCGGCGTGCCCGCCCACTGTCCAGTTTTCACCCTGTGTGATAGTGGGTTCCCTGTACTTCCCCCAAAGCTGGAGAATCAGTCCAGTGGGACGTCTTTGTCTCTCCGTTCGAGAAAACTGGCCAGTTTTCAGCCGCCCGCCCTCTCCACTGGAGCGCTCCAAACCTCTCTCCGCACGAATCTTTCAACGCTGTCCGCCGCCACTCCTCCGAGTCACAGTGTCTTATTTTCACTTTTATTTGTGGAATTTTCACTCGGCCAGTTTTCTGGTGATTCTGGAAGGTGTTTGTTCTTTCGTTAAGTTGTAGTATTAAAATTGTTGAGTATGACGGCAAGATAGGTGTTTTACCTATGCCGCCATCTTGGTTCTCTCAAGTCTCATCTTTATTAAGGAATAAAGAATTTTACAGCATATTTTATCTCTTACCAAGAAGTTTTGACATATCTGATGTAAGTCTTAAGAAAAATTGTCTCTAGCAGACTAAAATGGATTCCCAGATGTTCTTTCTGAGAAATTATGAGAAAGCACTATAAAGGTCAGGAATAGTTAGCTTTGCAACCATCTCAATTTAGGGTTTTTAAAACTATTAAGTACTTTTTTAAGTGATAAAATTATTGAATGGCAATTTTTTCTGCTTTGATCCTTGGCGTTCAGATGTGTTGCCCTGCATTGGAAAATTATCTGGCTTCTGAGCTCTTTTGTTTAGGGGAATCCAAAGTATTCATTCCAAAATGAACTGAAATCTAGCCCTAATACCCTACTTGCTTTATGCAGTCTCTTAGGTTGATTTTACATGGTGGCCTCTGTTGCTCTCCATAGTTAATTCCTCCCAAATTAGGCAAGACCTGCCTTCCAGTGAAATATTTTGTTGTTTTATAGTTAACAAATATATTTCTTGATAATTTACCTGATATATCTGCTACTCTAAAATGCCTTTTATTTTTAAGAAGTTTTCTAAAATTAATTATTCACTGCCATTAATTATTCATTACCCGCTTCATTTATAGACAAGAAAAATCCTAAGATATTGTTGCTTTAGAATAAGATTATGACATCAAGATCCTAAAATATAGCACATGGCACTGTGCCAACACTTAGTGAACAATACTTTTCAGTCATATTTGAAAAGATGAGAGTCATAGAAACAGTAAAATTGATTAGATTAAATCTTTTTAGACTATGCTTTTGGTTTTGTTATTTGCACCTATGGAAAAGAAATTTTTCTAACAAAGGCATGTCTAAAAAAATAACTTAGAATTAGGATTCATTTAAGAATTCATATAAGAGAAAATTAACATATTAAGCCATAAAATACAAAATGATAGTGATAACCTTCCAGAGAATGTCTTACATATAGGCTTGTATTTGGTAGTACTATACCAAGCGCAAATTATTTCCTCAAATATTCCAGGATAGTCCCCTGCAAGAAGGCATGCTTTTAGAGGTGTGTTTCAGAATGTGGAAAAACAAGTGATGTAAATTAGAAGTGAAAATGTCCATTGGATTAATTTGATGAGTCAAGACATGAAAATCTAAATTATTTTTATAGACAATGAGACTTCCAATATATCAGTCTCATTCAATGTGTGTACGCTATTCATTCATCCAATAGGTCACTCTGTTCAGAAGCACTTGCCTCTGATACTTATCTCTTCAATGTCATCAATGTACATCTTATTAAGATAAGAAGCATGTGAGAAAAGCTAAAACTTTCCCACTGATTAAGAAGACCATGAAATGAAGCAGAACAAAAGCAGAATAAAATGTACAAATTCATAATTTGTGAATATTATGTTTGGTTACTTTTCCAGAGGAATGGCAATGCAAAAAGAAGCTTACATTGTTCCCATCCCAGAGAAGTTACTGTGGTCATATCTTAAAAATTGGCTCTGCTATTGGTTAATTGTGTGACCTTGACCAAGTTGCTGTCTCTCCAGGCTTCAGTTTTAAGTAAGAGGTTAAATTTGGTTGTCTTGTCCCAAATTTTATAATCCTAGAACTGAGTTGTTGGCCTTCAATATAGGGTGGGGTAAAAGCAGTTTTACAGTTGTTTGTATGGAAAATAATATAACTAATAAATAATAATACAAGAATAAACTTCATAGTCACAACTATAAACCTACTTTTGTCCACTTTGTATATTTATTTTGCAAATAATTCTGTACACTGATATAGTACTCATAAAAGCAAAGGGAAAAGTAAAATATTGTAGATTTATGTGGGAACCTCTGGAAAGTATATGTTTAACTTTGCCATCATAGAAAAAAATTTTAGGTTATGTTACTAGTGGTAGAGTAGGTCAGTTTTATTCCTGCAAATTTATTTTTGAATAGTGTAAGAATCTGAAGTGATAATTTGAGGTTTAAAATTCTATAAATGAGAGTGAATATAATTTTACCTCATCAAAAATAGTTATAATTTTTTGTTGTTGAAACTAAGATGGAGGAACCAAAATGGCAGCATAGGTAAACACTTATACTGCTGCCCTGCATAACAATTGCAAAACTACAACTAACAGACAAAACGGACGTTACCAGAACCATCAGAAACCTGGCTGAGTGGAAATTCCACAAATAGAAGGAAAGATAAAAGGATACTGTGTCTCAGAAGGGCGGCAGAGGGCAGAGTTGCCGAGACATACGGAGAAAGAGGTGTGGAGTCGCACGTGAGAGGAAAGGGCGGGTGGCTGAATACCCAGCTGGTTTTCCCAAATGGAGGGAGACAAAGGTGTCCCACTGCACTGACCCCCAGTTCCGGGTGAGTCTCGGGGAATCCAGACTCACAGGATGACTGGACCGTAAGGAGAAAACACAGATTTGGGAGCTGTAGAGGTGCTCGAGCTCTCGGAGAGGGTGTGTACTGCAGAGGTGCACGAACTCACAGGATGAGTGGCTAGCTCTCTGGTTTGGGAGGGGAAAAAACCCACTGGGCTGCATTGCTTTCCAGTTCTGGGTGAGAATTTGGATGTACATACTCATTTGGAGAGAAACTGAACTGTCTGGCAGTGGGCAAAGCTTGGGGGCAGCTTTCTCTTCATTGCTGCAGGGCACAGAGACCCAGGCGCTGCTTAGGGCGGGGCTGACAGGAAACCAAGGCTGTCTGCTCAGCCTGGAGACTCTGCCCCATGCAAGCTAAGCACAGCGGCTCTACCAGCATAAACACAGCTGATTTTCACATCTAATTGGCCTGGAGGTCAACCCCTCCCAGTGATACCAACAACAATCTAGGCTTAACTACAAGACTGTGCAATCCATAGAGGGGTGCACCAAGAGTATCCACCTCAGATAACTAGGGAAGCTGAGCCACTGTCCACTAGAGGACATTACTACACAAAGCTAATTGACCAACTCAGGGAAGCAGCCAAAATGCAGAGACAAGGAAACAAATCACATTTGAAAGAAATGGAGGGAAAAAAACCACAACTGGACATAGAGTTCAAAATCATGGTTATAAGGTTTTTCAAGAGGCTCCTAGAAAAGGCCGATAAATTTAACGAGATCCTCGAGGATATAAGCGAGACCCTCAAGGATATGAAAAAGGACCAACCAGAAATTAAGCATATACTGACTGAAATAAAAAATATTATACAGAGACCTAAAAGCAGTCTAGAGGACCGCAAGAATCCAATCAAAGATTTGAAATACAAAGAAGCAAAATCTACTCAGCTGGAAAAGCAAGAAGCAAATACACATCTATCAACAAGTGAATCTAAAAATCAAGTGAATTAAAAATCTGATGAACAGAATAAACTGGTGAATATAATAGAATCAGGGGCATAGAAAGGGAATGGACTAAATTTGGGGGGGGGAAAGAGCGAGAGGTGCAGGAAGAAACTAAACAAAAATTGTACACCTATGGGTGAGGACAGTGAGTGGGGGGAGGTAAGGGCAAAGGGTGGGATGGGTACAGGGTGGAGGGGAGCTATGGGGGAGGGAAGAGGAACATTGTAATTAATCTGAACAATAAGGATTTATTAAAAAATAGTTATAAAATACTTTAAATGTCTGAAAATTTTTTGTTTGCATTTTAAGTGAGATAATCTTTTACTATTAAGGGCCTATTCTATGTCCAGTATTTCACTATAGTCTAAAAAATATATGGTCTCTGTTGGCAAATAACTTTTGCTTAGGTGGGATAGTATACTTATGTACAACACAACTAGAGAATAGTGGACTATAAAGTCTGCCTTGCTGACTTCAAGTGCAGCAGAAGCTCAAGGAGATGAGGACTTAGACCCATAAGAGAAGACTTAGAGAAAGTGGAGATAAGCCAGGCTTAAAGAATGGATTACAGACCCACCAGTATGGCTCAGTTGGTTAGAGCATCCTCTTGTGCACTAAAGGGTCTGGGATTCAATCCCTGCTTAGGGAGTGATGTTTCTCTCACATCAGTTTCTCTCTCTCTCCCTCTCCCTCTCCCTCCCCTTCTCCCTCTCCCTCTCCTTCTCCCTCTCCCCTCTTCTTTCTCTTCCCCTCTCCTCTCTCTCCCTTTCTCTTTTCCCCTTCCCCTCTTCTCCCTCCCCTTCTCCCTCTCCTCTTCCTCTCTCTTTCTTTCCTTCTGTTCCTCTCTCTCCCTTTCTTGCTCTCTCCCTCTCTCTTGCTCTCTAGAATCAATGGAAAAACAAAACACCATATCCTCAGGTGAGGATTTAAATATATATATATATTGGAAGAAAATCTAGGCTTAAATTAGACAATTCTATCCTGAACATTAGAGGATCTATGCCTTTAAAGCAAATCAAGTGAGAAATACTGAAAAAGTTGCAGAGAAAAATTCTTATTAGGATATTTTTCGCCCTCGTAAGATTGACCTTTACCACTGTGGGAATGATTGTGAATTAATACCAAAGTATTTTAAAGCTGAATAGAAATGTGCCTTTTCCAAACTATTCTAATATGCATCCAAGCCGTAGCTCAAATTATCTACTCCTACAATGTCCTTTCCCTTATCTTCAACTGCCTAAATATTAGGTTATTTACTTCCTGCATGAAATTTTCCTAGTTCATTTTCCTCTTCAGCCACAAATACCATTTTTCTTTTGTGCTTCTATACCTAACTTAGAACAATGACTATATCCTGCCTTATAAGAAGGGACTATCGTTTTTATTATGTACTCTGCCAGCCTAACATAGCAGCTGTTTGATACATTTTAATTGAGTGCTGCAAATCAGTAGAAATGGCTTTATGATAAGATTAATATATTCTGAAAAGAGTACCAGCTAGATAATGTAATGCTTATTTCCTGGTAGTTTAGGAGTTCTCTGCCTTTTACAACGTATCAAGGTTCTTCTCATTCTATACCACGCATTTACTTGTAACTGCCTTACAGTGTCTTTTTAAAAGTTTTTAAAGTTAGAAACCTATGGATGGTGTAAATAGTTGGAAGGCCGGTGAAATTTTAATAATTCTTTTTGAGGGTTGTTAGTAATCTAACATCACCTAAAGCTTTCTGAATATAGTATGTTTTCTGTTGGCCTTTATTTGTATGTCTGAGGAGATTGACTATAGTAGAAAGAAATGCCCTTACATTAAAAAACACTTTTCAAGAAATAACATTACCATAATAAAAAAAATAGGACATGTAACTTACACTGTAAGGGAGTAAAAACTTGAGGTATGAACGTAAACACATAGTATAGAATGAGAAGAACCTTAATACGTGGTAAAAGGCAGAAAACTCCTAAACTACCAGGAAATAAGCATTACATTTATCTAGCTGGTACTCTTTTCAGAATATATTAATTTGATCATAAAGCCATTTCTACTGATTTTCAGCACTCAATTGCAATTTATCAAGGGTTGATGTTAGATTACTAACAACCCTCAAAAAGTTCTTTTTAAAATAAATATATATGTTTTTATACTTCAGAGGGGAAGAGAAGAAACAGAGATAGAAATGTCGATGAAAGAATCATCAGTCTGCAGGCCCCTTACTGGAGACAGAGCCCGCAGCCCTGCGTGTGCTCTGACCAGCAACAGAAGCATGACCTCTTGGCGCACAGGTCAGTGCTCACTCGGTGAGCCTCACTGGCCGGCAGTGCTTGAAAGTGAGTCTCTAAAGAAAACAGTATGCTCTGACTTCTTACTAGAGCTATCTTATTGATAGCTTTTCTTAGAAACTTTGGGTAATTTTATTAGAGACTAAATCACACCCAGAAAAAGGTTTAAGAAATCTAAGAAGGCAAAGAAAATTGTGGATCAAATATGCAGCAGTTGCTTTCATTATTATCATAATGTGATAAAAAAAATATATATAGGACATGTCTGTTTTTCCAGAATATATGTATAAAGTATACTTCACTTTCAATCAAAAGTCAGGAATTTAACCAGCAATTAAATTATGATTCCTATGGCAAAGCAGTTTCCCCATATATTGATTTACTTTATAACCTGTTTTCTAGGCATATATTTTTACACCATCCATTAAAACTGATAACATTGGTACCTAAGGCACATGAAGAAAGGATTGCGATTGGAAGCTGTAGACATTGTCTGTTCTGAGCAGAGTTCCTGAAACAGACCACTCTAGCAAATGCAATAAATGCCACTGAGAATATCCCTCAACACAAATCTGTAAGTAACTTTTGGGAATTACAGGGGGGTTAGAAAATTGTCTCTGCTGACTCAAAAAAAAAAAAGTCTTCATTTTGTAACTTGTGACCTGTATGCTTGTAAATTAAGATATAGAATTGTCAAGTAGAGAACTGGTTTGTGGGTGAAAATTTAAGTCAAAATACAATGCAATAACTTGAAACCTTTGTCTTAAAACCTTAGACAAAAGGTTGTGTGCATTTGGATATCTAGATTATTATTTATTGGACCTTTGCCTGGAAAATCAATTAGAGGATTTTAGTCTTGATAAGGCATGAGGTTAGCATAGCCCAGCATCTTGAAATAACAGGGGAAGTTGACAAAGTAATGAAATTTTTGGAAATCAAATGTGGCAGTACTATATATAGAAGGATTCTAAGAAATAAAGTCTAGTGGTAAGGAAACTGGACATGTGACTATTGTAGTAATGTAGGATTGAAGAAATCCTGGGCAGTGTAGTGACAATGAGAATGGAAATGAAAGAATAAAAGATATTTCAAAAGGAAAAAGTATAGAACATCACAGTGAGTTGGATAAAAGTGAGGTGTCAAAAAATACATGTTCTGTACTAGAAATCATGGTATTATTGAAAGTGGACAGTTGATAAGCTGGTTTGAGAAGATGCCGAGTCCCATTTTTGTCATACTGAATTTAAGACTATATGCAGGAATTTCATTTGAAATGCTTTGATTAAAGGTTGTGAATATATAGAATGAATTCTATGTAAAAGTTACTCGGGAGAGGTAAATTTGTCAGTATCCATATAAAGCTGATAAGGGTGGACAAGCTATGTGAAACTCTTTGTTATGGACAATAGATCCCTTTCTTTAAAAAGAAATATGTAGTCTTTCCATTTTGGTTCAGTGGCTAGAGCATTGGCCTGTAGACTGAAGGGTACCAGATTCAGATCCAGTCAAAGGCACATGCCCGGGTTGCAGGCTCAATCCCCGCAGTGCACGTGCAGGAGGCATCTGATCAGTGATTCTCTGTCATCATTGATGTTTCTGTCTCTCCCTCTCCCTTTCTCTCTGATATCAATAAAAATATATTTCAAAAAAATAATTAAATATGTAAACATGTTTATGTAAGTAAATTATCTGACTAAGTATGTAATCTTAAATAAACATGAGGGTCAATGACTAAAATGTGTTCATATTCTTGAACCTTAACCTGTACTTCCATTAATAAAACAGAGATCTTTCCCAGTATTTGATTGAAAGAATGAAATTGAGAATTTAAAATCCAAATAATTCAATCAATTAAAACTGTAAAATTGACATGGCTTTAAGTTAGCAAATGAAAAGGCAAATAATTGAACTATGGGAAATGTGCTGCCCTCTAGTTTCAAGAAACAGTACAACACAAAGAACTGTCATTTTGCTGAAGAACTGTAATAGTAAACAGAAATCTGAAAACCAGGAAGACAAGTTTCAAGAGTACAACTGTAGCATTTCAAAGGTGGTATAACAAGAAATCCCAGAGTTGGCAAAAAATGGTTTAGATAATTGATATCCCTTATTTGAATACTTGTTTTTGATGGAGAAACATGTTAAGAGGAAATGAAGGTTCTAAGAGATTTGGAAGTTTTTCTCCTTACCCTAAATTGGGCTTGCTTCTGAAGAAAACGGTTAGCCAAAAATAATCAAGTAGGAACTCAGTACTGCTTACATTGTAGGCAGGTGTTAAAAAGTTCCCAAAGAGAAAACAATTTTAAAAATTGTTTAATTAATTGAAAGTAAATATTTTGGTTTTCTATAATCTAACCATTGTTTTGTAGGATTCCTATTTACCTAGCTATTACCTGTCTATAAAGTAGCTACATGTCATTGGACAGAAATACCATATTATTGTACATCTTTAGTTAATTTTGTGTGTTCCATTTTAATGAAATGTGAGGAAACCTAAAATAGTCATCTGTGTTCCAAACAACCTTTTAAAAACTCAGCAATGTGTCTTCTGGGCATATACTAGGATCTTTAGACTAATTCACTTCTATCCTTGAACTATTTGATTAATCCAAGTTCAGTGAACTTCCAGGTGGGTTATCCAGAAATGGGTACTTTTTCCCCCCAATATTTTCATCCTAGTTACATCTAATTTACATGCCTGATCTACTCACTTCTTTTCATGACTAAATTATGGAGCTAAGTAGAGATTTAATATCGATCATAGTCATGTGACCTTTATACTGAACTTATATTCCTTTAATGTTTTTTTTAATTACTAAGCATTCTTGTAGCATTGTATTTTTCATTAGCAAGTTATGTATATTCCAGTTTTAAGTGGGCTGTTTTACTGATTAGACGTAAACTTTTGTGTAACTTTCAACTAGTTAGTATTTCTATATACATCTATATTTTCATCTCATTTTGTAACCACCCAAGGAAACATCTAATAGAAAGATGCTATGGGTGTTGTTTTTTTCTGTAGTCTTTACTTGAATCAAGTCTTTCAGACTTCTTACATAAAGTATCCTCATCCATCTTTGAATCTACTATAGTTCTTATTTTTCCAAGTGCCTATTCACTGATAATGTAGCATTCCAAATTTTTCTGTTCAGCTCAGTTTGGATGGTGGATGTCCAGTACTGTGGGGAAATAAAGCATAGTCCCTGGCCTCATCTTAAAATAATTTGTGGGACCTCAGATATTGCAGCCAGAATTTCTCAGGGTCTCTTTTTACAAGAAGGGTAAGGACAAACCTATCCTGTTTGGCTTCCATCTTGGGAACCCAAAGACATTGAAATTTTTACCAGAGTGCGAAAATGGAGAATAACATTTTAGTTTTGGAGCATAGCCTTATTTATTTTGCTGCCTTTTATTTTTTTTTTATTCTATGCCATGCTTACTACTCATTTCCCATGTAAGGTGCTAGCTTTTTATCCATTTAAAGACATGTGGTTGGATCTATCTCATAGTTTAGATAAATATTAAAGCATTTTCTAAGCTTAATAATTATGAGATGCTGAGTTTTTTTGGCAAAATTTTTACAGAACTTTTCTTCTTGATAGGTCCACTAGAAGGCCAAATAATTCTTTAGGTGTAGTTCTGTGGCAAAGCTGGTAATTACTTTTTGTTTAAAACACTAAGTTTGATGTCACATTATTCTTTTTGATGGCTTCTTTGGCTCCAGGAAGATAGTAAATATTCCTAAATTAAAAAAAAATTTTCCTTAGTGGCTCTACATTGCTAAACTTGCTGTTACAGAATCAACTTCCCCCAACACAGAGGAAAAATAATAATAGCATATGGGAGATTTAGAGGACTCTTAGCAAGTCTTTTATTATCCCCCCAGCAAGGTCTCTGGTGATGTGACTGTTATGTCCAGATTTCATGATCCCCAAAGACCACCAGGGAGCCGAATCCGATGCAATAGCATAGAACCTTTATTATAAGCCCGGGCTTGGCCCTCTGCCCCCACTGCCGCAGCGGCAGGAAGCAAAAGAGAGCAAATTTCCTGAGCATGATGATTTTATAGGGAGGTGGGGCCAGACACGAACCAATGAGTTGGCCAATTTCAATTGGTTGGGTGATGGCTGGGGCTAGTGACACAAATAATCCCTAATGCATGTGACCTGTCCTGTCCTTTGCTCTTGATTGGAGCTCAAGCGCACAGTCTTTCGCGATTGGCTAACTCAAAGGGAGAGGTTGGTCTTTGTGATTTCAAGATGGCAGCCCCCAGGTAAGTTTACACATCATGCGGCCAACATGGTGGCTGCCAAGTCACACAGACCAAAATGGCTACTGTCTAAATTGTTCTTTGCAGTCCTGCTCTGCCCTTTCAGTGACCATTTCTATTATTTATGATAGAGAATCAATGAAAAAGCTTACAAAGCAAAGCTGAAGTTTTTCAGATGAAAACAATATACAAGACAAATTAGAAACAGCAATTATTCCCTAACCAGTGGTTGGCAAACGGCAGCTCTTGAGCCACATGCAGCTCTTTGGCTTCTTGAGTGTGGCTCTTCCACAAAATACCCTGGGCAAGTCTATTTTGAAGAAGTGGCATTAGAAGAAGTTTAAATTTTAAAAATTTGGCTCTCAAAAGAAATTTCAGTTGTCATACTGTTGATATTTGGGTCTGTTGACTAATGAATTTGCCGACCACTGCCCTAAATTATATATTTCTCAAGTTGCTTTCCCTTGACCATTTTATATTATTTTGGGCTCCTGATTTTATATATATTTTCAAAGCAGCTCAAATTAATTCTTAACTCTAATTATGACATATATTAAATCCAAGAGTAAAATTCAACCCTAGAGCTTCTTTTCAGAAAATATTTGTAGGGAGAACTTCCAGTTGCTTATAAGGTAAGTTAAGGAGATTCAAGAATAAGCTAAAATCTTTAGTGCCTTACCAGAAATGAAACTGGATGGTGGAAAAAGGTGAAATAAAAGAGAAGTGGGATAATAAGGGAGGCCTGACTATTGATGATAGTCAAGACAGACAAACATTAACATGTCATTGTGATGAGTCATACTTGTGTATATGAGATGGATTGATATGATTTGATGAACAAAGTTTTTAGCATGGTTTGCAAGTCAAACTTCTGCCATTATTTTCTTATAATTGAAAATAAAATTGACAAATGATTTCATTCAAGAAGTTGATTTAAGTGGTGTCCATATGAAAATATTAGTCTTTTTTTTTCCCCTAAGGCAAGCAAGTTTTTAATTTGCCTGTGGTGCATCTAAACATATCACTGTTTCCTTCTAACTACATTTGCCCGCCTCCCTTTCTTAAAAAAGACTCCGTTTTTTGCATGTCTTCATATCCCAATCACAGAGTCCCACTCTATTTTGGAGTGAACACCAGAGGCTTACTGAAGTGATCCTAACAGGTGTGTCTCCAGATGAGATATCTCTAAAATATTTACTAAAATTAGAAATTCAGTCCACCCTAGAAGTCACTTCCCTATAATGAACATTTTTTTAAGTGTGGCAATCTGTCTCCTAGAAATCTCTACATTGTGAACTCATGACTTTTAGACACTATTTAATAAAAGACAAGTTATTTTCATTTCAACCCATTGTCAATGATAAGTTATATTTATAGTAAACTCTAGAAGGGAAGGCATTGTTTTGTTCCTTGCAGTATCTCCAGTGTCCAGAATAGTATTTGGCACATAGCAGATGCCAATAAATATTTATTGAATGAATTAATAAATGTTATGTATATTATATGTTTCCACGGGTAATATGTTTTTATTAGTACATTAATAAGAACATTTCTCATCAACTAGTTTTCTGCAAATGTGAATGGCTAAGAACACATTAATAGCAGTTTAAATATTTCCTGTTACAATATTTTTTGTTTCAGTATTTTAACCAGTTATCAGTTTTCAATAATCTTACTAGCAAAGCACTATAGAGAATTAAAGTGTTAATTTTATAGCCATATCAACTATACTCATCTAGTTAAATCACATACATTCAAAAACTTAACAGAATAGAAATATTGTGCCCTAGAATACTAACAAGGGAACCAGATCAAACAAATCATCCCCAAAACTAAAATGACATACTAAGACAACTAAGTTGGCTTTTCTGCAAAAAAGAGAATGTCACCAAAATCAAAACACTTGGTTCAGAAAGCTTTTTTCTTATTTGGGTCATTATTTTCAATTGCTAACCTTAACATTACCAGTTTTCAAGTGTTTTGCACTTTTATACATAATCTTTTCAGGTACAGTTAAGAACATTTTTTAAAAAATTATTTCTTCCCTACAACCTAGTACACATATCTATAAGTAATTACTAAAAATGTCTGAAATACATTTTTTTACTAAGTGGAGGAGTTTCACAGGAAGGATGGTAGAGTGAAATTTGTGTCAGTGTGAGGTAATGGACTATAATATGCCTTAACAGTCCCCCTTACTCTGCATACTGCCTTTCAGGTATGGCTCTTCCTTTTTTTTTTTTTTTTTTTTTTAATAGATGATACTTTTACATGGTCTGGTGAAAAATAAGCCTTCCCCCATGCCTAAACCCCACTCACCTAGTTCCCTCTCCACAGGTGACCTGGATCTTTGCTGACAATTTCATGAATATAAAAGGAAACTAGGGGCCCGGTACATGAAATTCATGCACTGGGGGGTGGGTTGTCCCTCAGCCCACCCTGCCACCTCTCACAATCCTGGGAGCCCTTAGAGGATGTCCTACTGACAGCTCACCCCTGGCCCAAGGCCAAAAGCCTCTGGCTAAAGCTTTCATCCTCGGGCAAGGGGACCTCAGCCAGGGGAGCCCAGCCAGTGATTGCCATGGGGCCAATTGCTGGCTGGCTCTGCCTAGCGTCAGCCTGCCTAAGGGCTTTTTCCGGCCTTGGGAACTCAGCCAGATCCCCCTGCCATGGGGCCGATCTCGCTGGCTGGCTGGCTGGCTGGCTTTGCCCCTCACCCCCCTGGCCCTGCCCAAGGCCAGAAAAAGCCTCTTGGCAAGAGGCTTTTCCCTGCCTTGGGAACCCAGCAAACCCAATGAGATCGCTCTGCCATATGCTGCCTGCCATGGGGCTGATCTCACTGGCTGGCTAGATCCAGCTTCTTGGCTAGGCTTTTTCTGGCCTCGGGCAGCAGCCATCTTGGTTGGGTGTTAATTTGCATACAGCTCCTGATTGGCTTGTGGGTGTGGCTTGATTGGAGGTACAGCCGATTTCCATATTACTCTGTTAGATAGGATGAGTGTGTGTGTATGTGTTTGTGTGTAATGGAAACTATAAAGTGGAAATATATATTTTTCAACATTATATACTGTTCTGCACCTTTTTTTGCCTTATAAATATTTGACAATCCTTATCAGTTTATGAACTGTTGTCCTATTCTAAGAATTGCATAGTATTTCATTGTATGAATCATAATTTACCCATTCCCTGTTGATGAACTTTTGCTGCTGCTGTAAATTTGTTGAATGTGATCTCCTTGAGAGTAAGAATTTCTTTCTTACTCATTTTTTTTAATCCTGAAAACTTGTATAGTGTCCAACAAATGTTTAACAGGTGTTTTTGAATGAGTTAATTGTACTTTTTAAAAAGGTGTTCAACTACTTCCACTATATAGTCTTTTAATCCTACTATTTACAAAGTACTTGGTGCTCTTTGACTTAATGATTCCTAGATGTTTATTCTATTTAAAATGATACATATATAAGACTTCCTACAAGAAGAATCACTTAGTCATAGAATATGTGTATTTAAATATTAGTAGAAGTTATTCAAAAGTTTTGATTAAATGTAGATGCTAATTAGTAACATATATTATTCCTCTCACTAAATATTTAACACAGTAGTTTATACTTAGTAATGTTAACACTATTGAGTACATGAAGCTCATATTCAAGTGAGAAAATTTTATTTTTATAATGGCATTTAAGTCCATACAGAGGAAAGGGAGCCATCTTCATCATCATCATCATCACTAATAGTTACTGAGTGCTTACCATATGCCAGGAAATGTGTTGAGTATATTATCTCCTTTAATCCTCATTTATCATATAAAATATATATTTATTATCCTCATTTGATAGATGAAGAAGTTGAGGCACAAATAGGTTAAATGACTTGCCCAAGCCATATAGCTAGTAAGTGAGTAAGCTGGGATTAGAAATCAATCAGCATGATTCCAGAACCCATTCTTGAAAGCTGTTGTAAATGTTCATGAAAAAGAGAAACGGAAAGAGGCACCAAAGGTAGAAGGAATATGTGGCAAAGCACCAAGTGCATGGTTTTGTTCAGAAAGCAGCGAGCAGTGAGTGGCTTAAGCATTGTTGAGGTGTGGTTGCCCAGAGACGGTATAGCAGACGACAAGAAAATGGCAATTCCCCTTTATTTTAAAAGAGAACAAAAAACTCATTTCTTTTTCTGAGATTGCTCTGGTATGATGGCAGCCTCTGGTTTCACAGTTTTGTTCATGGTGAGAGCTTCAGGTCTTTTTATCCTTTCAAAACTATAGCATTCAGTTTTGTCTTCAGAGGATACTGTTCTATTACTGACCAGATAGAAGCCTTCCATTAATAAAGTGTCAATGAGTAAGCCAAGGACATTAGTTCCATTAGCCAATTTTCGACTATCTGATTTTATAGAAACATACTTAGAAAACAAACACACACACACACAAAAAAAACCTCACACGTTGAACTATAAAGCATCTCTTTAGCAAAACTAAACACACAAATTTGATTTACAACCACACATAAATGCATCATACCATTTTTATCAGATTTTGTTTTGACATTTCATTTATAAATCCACATCAGTAATTTCAGGGTACTGAAAACAAATATCTTACTATGATTTCCAAAGTCATTTTAATTCTATATTTAGGAATGTAACCAGCATTAATAAATTTTCATTGAGAAACTATTTTCTGAAGCAAACAATTTGGTCAAACAAGTACATTTACTAAACATTGTTTTAGTTAAAATAATTTAATTAATTGATTTAGTCATTATAATGAACATTTTATATATTTACATTCTTCCCCCCTAGATTTAATTTACCAGCACTGATATTACACATTTCCAGCACTGATATTACACATTATCTTTTATGACTTACTCCTATCAAATGTATTTTCCCCAGGTAAATTTTACAGATATAAAATATCAAGAAGACTTTTGTCAATTTTTACTCAATAACTGTTAAATATTGCAAAGCAAAACATGGGGTCAAAAGGCCTCTTGGCTATTTCCTGGGAAACTTGATAGGACCAATCTAAATAATTATAGAAAAATGTATCTGAACTTTTTAGATTGGTTATATGTTGGCTTTAATAAAGTCAATATAACATATTCAATAGATATAGCTGTATTACTCCTTTATTTACCATCAAGGATATTTTTATGTCTTTGTGTCCTCCCACCATTTGTTTGAGATGGAAGAAGAGGCCGGCTTAAATTAGTCTAGGCCGCAACCTAAACCATCTGTAGTTTTATGGGATGAAAAGGGCCTTGGGGACATTCCTACCCTCCTTTTAATTACGATGGAAATAGAGCGGCTTATTGTAGTTCTCACTTAGAAGCTCATTCTAGGTGAAGAAAGCAATTCAGTAATAAAATATAAGAATTGTAAAATTACAAAGTACAACAGATCAAAAAAATGTTTGTTGCCCTGGCCAGTGTGGCTCAGGGGTCAGTGTCAGGCCACAGATGGAAGGATCTCAGGGTCCATTCCTGGTCAGTGGCATGCACCTGGGTTACAGGTTCGATCTCCGGCCCTGGTCGCGGTCCAGGTCCGAACCAGCCAATCGATGTGTCTCTTTCACATCAATATTTTTCTCTCTCCCTCTTCCCTCCCTTCCACTCTCTCTGAAGAAGCAATTTAAAAAATATCCTCAGGTGAGGATTTAAAAAAATGTTTATTATGCCTGATATAAATTGTTAACCTTAGTAAATCATTCCATCTACCCTCAAGTCCCAGATCTTAATTATATAGCCTAGCAACATTTTTCAATGAGAAAAAGTTATGGAGCATCTCACAAAATAAGGTTACAAATAGTATACTGTAGGTGATAACAAAGTGGAATGCACTTGCAAGAAAGTACTTAATTCCCTCTGAAGCCAAATTGAGAAATGACAAATTTCACAGCACCAGAAAAGAATAGGAGAAACCCATGAGAAATAGAAAACAAAATGTATTTTAAAAACTTAAAAGGCAGTTACACTTTTCCATTTGACCCAGTTAAAAAATAATAAAAGGCTACTGGGATTCTATGGTCTAGAATCCTGTGACCATAACTTGAGCTTCATAATATTACCACATCTGCAAGATGCAAGCCAAGTATTTCCTTTCTAGTACTGTGAACTTGAGAGATAATAACAGAGTAACCTGTTAGGTTAACAAAACTTAGAGTACCAAACAACTGGATGGCACACCAGACTCCTAGAAGCCATTCAGGCTTATTCTCCTCCACTTTCCACCTTCAAAAAACAACTGGAATGGACAGATTCAGACCAAGAAATAAAAATGATTGCCAGCTAGGCAGTCATTCTAAGGTGGATTTTTTAAGGCTTGAGGTTTTATCTAGTCATCTGAAATTCTAATAATGTCACCTTATTCAGGTTATCTGTCTCTACTTTGAAAGGGGCACTATAATCCTATATAATGAAAGAAACATGTAAATTGACCATACCTCCATGACACCCACCAGCCAATCAGGAGTGGGTATGCAAATTAGCCCAACAAAAATGGTGGGTTAATTTGTATACACAGCCACTGGGCAGAGAGCAGAGCAGGAGAGCCGGCAGAGAATGGAGTGGCTTGGGGAACTTGGCTCCTCAAGCCGTCAGACAGAGAGCAGAGAGGGAGAGCCAGGAGTTTGGAGGATTTGGCAGAGGGGGAGGCCGTAGGACAGAGACAGAACAGGAAGGGAAAACAAAGAGTGTGGGGTGCTCCAGGAATTCTGGGAATAGTGGTTTTGGAGGCAGCCCCAGGACCCGAAGCGGGAGCCCGGACCGCAGGGAGCACCAGGAATGCTGGGAATCATATGTAGTTCTGGTGGCAGATGCGTTGAGGGATCTCCTACACTAGAGCAAAGTGAGCCTGGAGCAAGTTAGTGTTGTGGTGGGGGATGGAGGGAAAGCAGAGGTGAGAGACATAAGTAAAATCAGAATGTCTAGGAAAAATGAAAGGGAATATATCCTAAAACTTCCAAGAAATCTCCACCAATGAAGCAAAGAAAAAAAAAGTCTCTATTATTCTGTGAGCCACAAACCAAAGTGGGTTGGGGTCTCAGATAACTAGCTCATATGATTGCAGACAGACAGAAACTGCCACATTGAAGAGGGTTCCCAGATTGGAGAGGGTGCAGGTCGGGCTCAGGGGTCTCCCCCAACCCCCAGGGCATGAATCTTTGTGCATTGGGCCCCTCGTATAAAAATTAAACATTTCTGGGATAGAAAAAATTCTGAACTTCAACTGAAAAGAATACTATTTGGGGATAAAGAAAAGCTTTCAACTTTTAAAACTAGCTTTTAGTTTGGGAATTATCTATTTTGGAAATTTAAATAATACCATTCTCACATTAAGATTAAAACATTTTATAATATTTTTAATACACAAACACTTTAATAACAAAGGGGAAACCACTTGATACGGTGTACATGCAAGGATATCCCAACCTGAGTTTCTAATTTTGTTTTTCAAGATTACAATTATTTTCTCCAACTGCATATTTTTTAAAGAGCATTTAAGTATTTCCAGGATATCTTTTTTTACCTTGCATGTTTCTTCTTAAAACCAATCATACCATTTTTTCTTAGGTTTCCTTAGGACCCCTTTTTCAAAATAGGATCACTCATTTTAAAAACTAGTCATTTTCTATTTATGTTAGTGCACCACCAATGAAAAGAATGTTGTTTATAGAGGCATCTTAAGCCCGTATGAGAGGGCCTTACTTTTCTTCAGAATCATCCTATTACTTTAACTGGCTCTCTTCTCCCAAAATGGCATTTCAATTTCTTTGCAAGGGCAGAAATTATGAAGTATAAAAAGTTAAGAATTATACTGCTCTATGTTCTCCAGTTGCAAGACTGAGGGGGGTCTTGTGGATGGGCAAACATTGGTAGTTCCAGATAGCTGCTGCTGAAGTTAAGAAAATATCCCCAGATATGCCTACCATTATGTCCCAAAAAGTAATTTTATGTTAAATACTACAAGTAAAAAAACATATACAGACTTTATTTTCCTCCTAAAAATCAAAGCCAATTTTCACAGCTAGTAAAATAATGGTGGGACAGTATTAAGATAATTTTAAGGGGGAAAAAGACACTGACAGCAGAATGGAAATTATCCTTAGGGTCCAGTCAAAAACAGTAGGGGGGCTAAAGTAATTGATTCAGGAGCAATTATCGTTAACATACTGATGGCCTATCCCCAATAGTTTGAGTTGTCTAAGAGTGCCAAAGATATAAAAGGATACCAAGATTTGTCATGGACTATCTGCCTTAATAGTGTTTAAAAATAAAGTAGAATGGAAAAAAATCAATAATCAGATCATAAGGCCTGAAAAAACTATAAATAAAGTATGAGGAGATCAGGATAAACAGTTGAGCCTTCATTATATGCCAGCCATTATTGGGGGGTTAAAAAAAACGAAAGTATTATTCCTAAGCCAAATTTACTAGCAATGGAAGAATTTCTATAAATTATTTCTTCCTACAACTTTAGTGGCCACAGTCCCAGTTTTCTCTGGACAGACTTTGGTTATTCCTATTGTCCCACATAATAACAAAACCCTCTTTCACTCTGAAAAGTATCCCAGTTTGGACAATAATTATCTGGTCCTTCTGTCCAACTCTACTGGTTTCCCCAAAACAATGAGTCATAATTTATTCCCAGAAATGTTGTAGGCGTGAGAAACTTTCAGTTTTGAGGGGAAACATCAGGAACTGATATAGAAGAGAGATGCTTCAAAGTACAAAATACCTGACTCCAGTTTGGTTGTCAGTAATGCTGTCCGAGCCGCACTGGAGAACCAGGCCATGGCAAGGTCTTTCTGGAGTAAGTGGAGGTAAGGGCCTCTGAGGAGGGCAACAGTTGCCACTCCAGGTTGGTGCTGAAGGTTGCTCTAAAAACCCTGTAATACTCCCAGTTAACGTCTCAATTGTTTTGCTGCAAGAGCCAAACACCCTGAAAAAAAGCTTGAATATTTCGGCTTAGGAAATACACCTGCATAAGAGCAGGTCTTGGCTGTAGCAGTTCTTGGTTTAAGAGATCAACCAGGGGATCAAATTCATAGAAAAGAGCCTCTCTCCAAAGCCTGAGATAGTCTGAAAAATCAGTAGGTAATATAAGCCGTTGAGTTCTCAAAAAAATTTAAGATGAAACTAAATAAAACACCATCTCTGTCCACAAAAATCTGGCCACCATCCATGTTGAATTCTTGGTCTCTGCCATCTAACATTCGTGTTAGCAGAGAGCTGTCTCGTGGGCATCTTCCCTCCCACATTCAGAGACCAGTCCCTGACTCCTCATTCTTCCCTCGCCTCAGAGTAGAGGCTGCAAACCTTCCGCCACAAACTTAAGTACCCGTAAATCAAACTATAACCATAACTGTTGCTGGCTATATATGATTAGTGAGTGGAGAGAAGAGAAAAGAACAAAGATCTAGATTGGAGAGAGGAGAAAATAACAAAGAACAAAGATCTAGATTTCCAGGTAACTACTATAAAGCAAATAGTGTATCCATAGTTGTGTTTGCAAATTTGAGTTGCTTGGGAACTTAACAGTACACAAAATAAAAAAGGAACAGATAAACTGTGGACAGTCTAAGAAAAACTGACAATATATAAGGATAGGTGTCAAATAGATCCCTTTCCTGTATTCCATAAAAAATTCTCCATGAAAAGCTACTGTAAATCACTATTTAAAAAAAAAATACTGGGAGCAGAAAAGTACTCCTCTTCCCCAGACTGCTTTATCACTGAGTCCTCATGGCGGTGGTTAAGATTTACAGAGAAGCATTTTCATTTCTTATGATCCCTTTAGCAATTTCAATCACAAATGGTTAAGGATGAGACAGCCACTACCTCAACAAGCAAGTTAACTTGACTCTTCTCAAAACTAAAATGATTCTTCTGTACTTTACAGTTCATTGCCATCTTTTTTTCCTATTCCCCTTGTATTACTTCTTCTCAACCAAATTAAAGGACTAGGATAAAGACACTCTGAGCTTTCAAAGAAATGTCTTATTCCATGACAGACGTAAGTTATACTGGAGAGCAGTTCTAAGATAAGCTTGCTCTTGTTTTCCTTGAATTCTTAACAAGGAAATTAAGTATTCTTTGGGAGATAGGGTATCTTTACCTCATGTGAACACATTGGACAGCATTAATGTTTAATGATTACTTTGTACTTTATAGTAGCTGACAGATTGTCTTCTTTATTGTCAAAAGTCTTACTACTCTTAAAATTTTTCAAGCAAGTAGTTTGCTTGGTTGTACGGTTGCCAGGATACTCTGGGACAACTCACACTTGGCTGTCAGTAGAAGGCGGCTTTCCCATTTCCTGCCTTTACCATGTTACTTTTTTTAACCTATGCTTTCACTTGTATAGCCACCTAACACTTCTGTAGTTTATCACCAAACTCCTTTAGTGATAAATTTATAATACCTCAGGAGAAAAGGGCAAGTTAAAATCTCCACCCTCTTAAAAATGTACACTTATCACAAGAAAATGCTTCTTTTTATTTGCACTTTATTTAGATTTATACTTTAGCAAAAAAGAAAATCTACCCTTGGCAGAAAAATCAGGAAATTCAATCCACCTGTTTCTTTCCTTTAAAAAAAAAAAAAGTTGCAATATAAGAGTAGTCTTTATTAGATAAAATCACTATTACATTACCTCAACCAATATAGTATTACATCATGTGCTCTTTTACCTCCCCTTTTTACATAGCATAAACACAATATAGAGAAGTATGATACTTACTTCAAAAGCACTCTTTCAAAAGGAAGGAGGGTTCAGGACTGTACAATTAAATTTCACTTTTACCTTTATGCTACCTAATTTGAAAGGCATATGTAAATTACTACTTTTGAAGGAAGTATCTGACTGGAATCTTTGACCAAATCTGAACTACCACTCTGTTCTCTAACAAAAACAGAGAACTATGCACTTAAAACAGATTTTATAATAGTTTATATTTGCACATAAATTCTGCCACATTATTCAGCACCACCAAAGTAAAATTCTTAAATCTTTCACTGAAAATGAAAAACCCATCTGTCACCTGTTCCCAGTAAAAAACTGATTGTTCTACAAAATCAGGCGACACAGTCAGATAGGAACTGACGTATGACAAACGGTCTTTCCAGGCTGAGAACTCAGCGAATAAAGGCCACTCTAGGAACAGAGGAGGACTGAAGAGAACGAGGAGGCCAAGCAGAATGACGACTACAAACTTATAAAAGCTCCAGGGAATCTTGCCAATGAGTATGCCAGTGTCTTGAGGCAAAGAAAGTTTATCTACATCTATTAGTTTTATGTCTTCCCACTGACTAGTATCAAAGTTCTTCATTAAAGGGCTTGTGGGCAAATTAGAGGGAGGTAAAGGAGTTTCCTTGATTACTTTTATTTTTTCCCTGAATTCCTGCATCTGTTGCAGAAATATGATTGGCTCTGACACGTCTTTGAAGGCCTCAGCAATGTTAAAGGCCATTCTTTGTTCCTGTAAGATGGTGTTGAGTTTGTTAATCTCTGGGTCATACGCTTGCATAACTGCAAGTTTCATTGTCTCAAAGTCAGAGAGGATTTCATTCTTCTTTTGATCTAATGTGTGTTGTAACTTCTCAAAAAACTCCTTCACTTTATCTGAATCTTTAGTCAGTAACTGTAGAGATTTCCTTTTGTTAGTTTCCAAGGTATCCAAGCGAGAGAGAGCATCACCCCGACGCCAGGTCTGGAAGCTCTGAAAGAGGGACTCAAAGGCACCCCTCTCCTGAGCATAGGCCTCTTCAATAGAACAGAAGACATGTTTGGTGTGGTCACCACGTGTAGCACAGATTCCACAAATCAGTTGCATATCAGTCAGGCAGAAAATGTTGAGAGGCTGCCCCAAGTGTCCTTTGCACACTGGCATTTTTGGAGAGATCTTGATCTTGTTATACTTCTCCACAATACCCTTCAGGGAGTAATTAACCTGCAGGCTATTGACTCCAGAGGCTGAAGTTTCCTTACGGCATGTGGGGCACTTGAATGGAGATGATCTCCACAATGAGTTCCGCCCAGTCCCCTCTAAGATCCCTTCTAAGCATTTTTTGCAAAAGTTGTGTGAGCAAGGCAAAACCCGAGGATCATCAAACAGACTGCAACAGATTGGGCACGTAAGATCTTCTTCAAGCAGCTCCATCACATCCTACCATAGAGAAACAAACATTTTATTTTATTCCAGTAATCTCCTCCACTTGCACTATGTAAAAATTAGAAGAAACTACATTCATATATATTAAAAACAACCTTTCACTGAAATAACAGGGCAAACAAAGGGAGTAAGAAATCTGGGAAGGGAATGCACACCAAAGCAGATCTAATCTGCTGGGACAAGAACACACTCCTTATTAGAAGGGCTCCTTGTACACAGGCCTTTGTGTGGGCTTTCCAGCAAGTCTTTGGCTGAGACAGGGTTAGGACTAGGACAACTGCAAGTTGAGCCTGCAGCACCCAAGTGATTGTTTTAAACAGAGAGCTGACTACTGCTGTCAGAAACAAAGCTACTCAGTGTGTGAGTAGAAAGAGTTCTTCAGTCTGGGCCCACAATTATAAAATGTGCTATTTAAAAGAAAGCAGCACAGAAACACAAAGCCAAAGCATGTATTCTCATGCACACTTACTTTAAAATGGCATTTTTGCCTGGCCAGTGTGGCTCAGTGGTTGGGTATCGACCTATGAACCAGGAGGTCAAGGTTTGATTTCTGGTCAGGACATATGCCCGGGCTGTGGGCTCCATCCCCAGTAGGGGGTTGTACAGGACTCAGCCAATCAATGGTTTTCTCATAGTTGATGTTTTTATCTCTCCCTCTCCCTTCCTCTCTGAAATCAATAAAAAATATAAATATGGCATTTTTCCTATTTCAAAGGCAAAATTACAATTATTAAAATGACAGAGACATAAAATGAGAAAGCTGCAATTCATTCTTCCTTAGAGAATTAAATGCATTTTTAAAATAGCAGAGCAGTAATCACAGCCACCTATAGAGCATCAGTTTTCAAAATGTGGTGGACAGAAACCTGGGTATCACTAAAACTTTTTCAGGGCATCCGTCAGGTCAATACTATTTTCATAATAATACTGAGAAATTACTTGCTTTTGGCACTGTGTTAACCATTGTACTGTCAAAGCAATGGTGAGACTACTGGAAACTTAGCAGAAATCAAGGCAATACATAGTACCGAACTGTACTGTTGAGTCTGTATTTCTCTCACCACCACATCAAACTGGGAGTAGTCAGTTTCATTTAAGAATGTTCTTGATGAAGCAGTAACAAGTATTCATTTTGTTAAGTCCTGATCCTTGTATGACAAAATAGAAAGTAAACACACAGCGTTTCTGCCACATACCAGCAGATAGCTAGCTGCCTGGAGGAAAAACGCTTATGTGACTGAGGTGCAAGCTGAAATGAACCAACTGTTTTTGTCACAAAACACCATTGTTACTTGAAAGAACGAGTAATAAAACTATGGCCATTTCAATTTAGGTATCTGACAGACATCTTCTTGAAAATGAATAAAATGAGCTTATCACTTCAAGGGGAAAAAACAGTATTTCTTCCCAATGACAAAAGTTGAGTTTTTTAGTGAAAACTAAACCTTTGGAAAACATTGTCCTTTAAGAGTTTGATAACTTCCCATTAATTAAAGACTTTTAGTGAGAGAAATGGTGATAATAATAAATATGGGGTTTTTTTAGTGGGAAGATTACTATATAATAAAATACATCAAGATTTGGACAACAAATGAATGAACAAGTTCAATCACCAATGCATGTTACAAATTATGCATGTATGAAAGATCAAAAGACCAAATATGTTTAAAAAAATATGATTTCAGATTCCATACTGCAACTTAACCTTTAAGAAACTACTGCTTGTTGACTTATGGTACAGTATCAAAGATCCTCAATTATCAGAAAATACTATTAAAATATTCCTCCTCTCACCATCTATATATCTGTGCAAGGTCAGATTTTATTTTTTTCAGCCAAAAGAACTTACTACAGCAGAGGCAGGTAAAAGACTCCAGATGTTTTCTATTAAACAGTAATTCACCCAAGTGGTTGAATGGTTAAAGCATAGGCTTGCACACCTAAGGGTCAAAGTTCAATTCCCAAAGGCACATACCCTGGGCTGCAGGTTCCAGGTTCAATCCCTACCCCCCTGGTTGGAGCATGTGGGAGGCAACCAATTGGTGTCTCTCTTACATCATTGTTTCTCTCTCTTTCCCTCTCTCCCTTTCTCCCTCTTCTACTTCCCCTCCCATCTACTCTCTCTAAAAATCAATAGAAAAAATATCCTTATTCTGGTAAGGAATAAAAAATAAATAAATAAATAAATAAACAATAATTCATTAAAGAGACCTATATGTAAACCAATGCTACTCTTCTCACAAATGTCTTGAAAAAGTTGTTTTTCACAAATTATTTGTTAACGTAATAGACTTATCTTATTTAAATTAGTATCTAAAGTTTTGTCATTTATGATACAGCAAATATCTACTATACTGTACACATGTAAACAAAAGCTTCTCAATGCAAAGCTTATTTATTTTTATATGAACATTGTAAAACTTCTATCCTAAAATTTGTAAATAGTGCTATAAATGTCCTCATTCAGTTGTAGTTAGGGATACGGATACACACACACACACACACCCACACACACGCATGTAATGTTATCACCAAAGTGATAAAAAACAGGGTCTAACATTCAATTCAGAAGGCCATGTTATAATAAAAAATAAGTAAATAATTTTTAACAGTAATTTTAAGTCACAATTAGAGTTACAATCCAGAAGATAAATACTATTTTTAAAAGATAAGCTGAGAGCCAAAACCGGTGTGGCTCAGTGGACAGAGCATCAGCTTGCGGACTGAGGGGTCCCGGATTCAATTCTGGTCAAGGGCATGTACCTTAGTTGCGGGCACATCCCCAGTAGGGGGTGTGCAGGAGGCAGCTAATCAATGTCTCTCTCTCATTGGTGTTTCTGACTTTCTATCCCTCTCCCTTCTTCTCTGTAAAAAATCAATAAAATATATATTTTTTAAAAAGATAGATTGAGCTTAAGCTGCAGGGCTAATCAGTTTATGGTTTTATGTTAAGTTGTGAAAACTATACTAATATACTAGTATGTAGAATTATAGCAAGATTATTCTGTCAAATTTATTGTCATGAAAAATGTGTGATGAGCTGATTTTTCAGAAACACTTTTGAGACACAAATCATACAACCTTTGAAAAGCATTGGGAAGAGAATAGCTATGAAGATTGTTGTGCTTGCTGTAAAACGCTGACTGTAGTCAGGAGGGAAACTACTAGCTGTAAAACACTGACTGTAGTCAGGAGGGAAAACTTGAATATCCTCTGATCCTAGTCCTGATTCCACACTTTATCACTTCTATCATCTCTCACCTATGAATTCTATGCTAAGGCTAGATTTTGGAGTAGGCAGTAAAAATAGGAAATTAGCACGTTTTACTTAATCCTTGCAAGGTTAATATTTCCAGTGAATCCTATTCAAGCATGTTAAATAAGGGAGGGAGGGAGGTAGAGAGAGGGGGGGAAGAAAAAGAGAAAGGGGGAAGAGAGAGAGAGAAAGAAAGAAAAAGTTAAGGAAAGGGAAGGGAAGGGAAGGGAAGGGAAGGGGAAAGGGAAAGGTAGATGGATGCATGGTTGGGATGAGGAGAAAAAGAGCAACCATGGCAAAGAGAAACTTTGAAGAAAACTAAGGATACTGCAATAGGAGCCAGAAAGAATTTTAGGGCAATTAAGTATGATGAAAAGTAAAAAGGAAAATGACACATAGAGGAAAATTTAGAAATAATAAACAGTCATCTCAAAGCCATCATCAACTTACAACTCTTAAAATGAACCAGAGAAATTACTATTTGCAAAGTCCCTTTTTTATAAATTGCATCAAAATTATGATAGACCCTATTCTATCCTATCTAATAAAAGAATAATATGCAGATTGACCATCACTCCAACAAACAAGGCAGCTGCCCCCATGTGGACACAAGAAGGCCAGCGGGGGAGGGCAGTTGGGAAGGACCAGGCCTGCAGGGGAGGGCAGTTAGGGGTGACCAGGCTGGCAGAGGAGATAAGTTGGGGGGGACCAGGCCTACACAGGAAGGCAGTTGGGAGGGACCAGGCCTGCAAGGGAGGACAGTTGGGGGCAATCAAGCCTGTAGGGGAAGGCAGTTAGGGGTGATGAGGCCAGCAGAAGAGGGAAGTTGGGGGTAAACAGGCTGGCAGGGGAGCAGTTAGACATCAATCAGGCTGGCAGAGGAGTGGTTAGGAGGTGATCAAGCTGGCAGGCAGAAGCGGTTAGGGGCTATCAGGGAGGCAGGCAGGTGAGCATTTGTGAGCCAGCAGTCCTGGATTGCGAGAAGAATGTCCGACTGCCCATTTAGGCCTCCCTCAAGGGGTCCCAGATTGGAGGGTGCAGGCTGGCTGAGGGTGTCTCCCCCCCGCCGTGCACGAATTTCTGCACTGAGCCTCTAGTTTTTAATAATATAGCGTACAAATTTTGGTTTATAATTTAAAGATTCTTATTTTCACTCACTTTAAATACGTTTACTTTCTCATCACTTAGCTTTATATTCAAAACTTTATGACAAAACTGTGTGACCACTTCCATAGCTGATTTTTAGAGAAAACTGAGACATATAATATTCTAATCCAAGAAACCATGGCAAGTTCTCGCCTCAGAAGTTTTAAATGAAACCCTGTCCAGTGTGGTTGTTGGTTGGAGCGTGGTGCCATACCCCAAAGGGTGTATGAGGGAGGCAACCAATGGATGTTTCTCTTTCTCTCTCTCTCCCCCTCCCAACTTTCCCTCCACCCTTCCTCTGAGTAAAAACTAAAAGTTTCCAATGAAAATACACAGTAAGATTTTAGTCTCACTACCTAAAGAGTATGCTTTATAGTAAAGGAATTTATAGAATTTTCTTATACTTAGAATTTTCTAACACATAAAATATGAAGAAATCAATAAAGCTTACCCCTTTGAAGAAACTAAAGTACATGGCTCCTCTTTTTGGGACTAATTTTCCTAATAAAGAAGATAAGCTCTACTAACATCAAGAAACGATATAAACAAAATTATTGTTCAGTCATAAATTTTGATTTAACATGTTATGTCAAATTAAGTGTATAAAGGCAACCAAGTTTCCCAAGATTCATTTCTTTTTTTAACTGTGTTTCTGGAGATCAAAAGGTCTCAATTGTGAAGCACCAAAATCTGTTTTCCTAACATTTAAATATTTACCAAGTTTTATTTTTTAAATCCTTACCCAAGGACATGCTTATTGATTTTTAGAGAGAGGAAAAGAGAGTATGTGCCTTGACTGGGAATTGAACCTGTAATCTTTTGGTGTGCAGGACCAAACAACTGAGCCACACTGACCAGGGCAAAATTTCCCAAGTTTTATAGCAACAATGAAAGTAAATGAATATATACCTTGTTGTCTACCACCTCTTTGTCTTTCAACTATGTTTTCCAAAATCATTACAATGCAAAAGGTGTTCATTTATTCATTAAGAAAAAGTTAACTTTAATAAAAACCTACTTATTAAAAGAAACATTCCTATAAAACTTTTAAATTTCATTGGTTGATAACAATATAAAGTTGTTCAGAATATTACCAGTGATTTCTTTCCAAATCCCATTAAGAACAAATAGCAAAACCAATATATTATACTTCATATCTTACAGACTTAAACCAAATTTCCACCCCCTTTTGAGGCATTTTTGAATTCAGGAATTTCAAAGCAGTATCCAAATACCTAACAAGTAACTAGATAACAAATACTAGAATTGAGTTCACCGACAAAGTTAAATATGAGTAGCTCTACTACACTGAGATACCAATCTTCTCTTGGAACAATGCTTAGAATAAAAGGGATCACCTTTTTTTAAATCACTTCCTCTAAGCACACTAATTAAGCTTATTTTCAAGTAGTATAGTGTATTCTATTTTATATGAGATCCATTAATAATGCTTTCTTGAAACTTAATAAGGATCCAATAAATAATTATTGAATGTATATAAGGATATTTATTTTTTCTGTATATTTGAAAATTGTCACAATTAAAAAGTTGGCAGAGCCTCCCTGGCTGGTTTGGCACAGATTAGAGTGTTGTCCTATTACACCGAAAGGTGGCTTGTTCAATACCCTGTCAGGGCACAAAACCAGGTTGCCCTGATGGGGAAGCATGCAGACGGCAACCAATCAGGGAACATGCCCGGGTTGCAGGCTTAATCTCCAGTGGGGAGCATGCAGGAGGCAGCTGATTGATGATTCTCTCTCATCATTGATGTTTCTCTCTTCTCTACTTCTCCCTTCCTCTCTGAAATCAATGAAAATATATTTAAAATAAATAACTAAATATCAATAAAGTAAAATGAAAAGGAAAAAAGTTGGCAAAAAAAGAAAAACTAAAAAGGATAGCCAATTATAAGAAAACCATACTTAAAAAAGCAAAACTTTAGAAATATTAAATATGCTAAGCATCACAAAGAGCTTAATCTGGAATAGTATATTCAAATTAAAAATATATTATTCAGGGAGGAACACCAAGATGACGGCATAGGTAAACACCTATTGTTCTGCCCCGCACAACGATTTAAGAACTACAACATAACAGCAGAACAGACAGCACCTAGAATCACCAGAAAGCTGGCTGAATGAAAACTCCACTAATAGGAGTAAAGGTGGGACGCTGAGACTCAGGAGCGGCGGGATCACAGCCTTTCAGACAGAAACAGGTTAGGAGCCGTCCTGGTGACAAGCGCGAGGGCTGGGGCTGGAGCAGCAACCCCGGCCGGATTTCGCCAAACTGGGAGGGCAGAGACGTCCCACTGCACGGAGTCCCCAGTGCCAGGCGAGGACCGAGATCTGGGGTACGTGGAGATGTCCCACTGCACAGATTCCCCAGAGCCAGGCGAGGTCCGGGGAACGCACCCTGGAAGTGGGGCGCGGCAGAGGCTCCTAGTCTGCGAAAAGAAGTTTCCGCGCAAGGGTCGCGCAAACCCGGGACTTGCCCCCTGGAAACTTGTCTCCTGGTTCCGGAAACCATCTATTTTACAATCCTGGGCTAGACTTTTGGTGTGCAGTCACATTTGGGGAAAGGCAGAGTTGTCTGGCAAGGGGAAGAGACTAGCGGCTTTCTCTTGGAGGTTCTGCAGCCATCCCCATCCAACAAAGACCCGTGCAGGCGCGAGCGCCGCATAGGACGCAGCTGACACTGAGGCCCCCCAGCTGTAGCCTTCAGTCTTTTCCGCTCTGGCCGGAGTGCCTGTCATGTAGCTCCCTCTGGCCCCCGCCCTCCCCTCTGAGCAGGTGTCCCGCCCTGCTTGGTGGCGCCACATCTGTATATGCAAATTAACCCACCATATTTATTGGGTTAATTTGCGTACTCACTCAAGATTGACTGGTGGGTGTTGCAGAGGTATGGTAATTTGCATATTTCTCTTTTATTAGTGTAGACTAGAGGCCTGGTGCACAAAATTTGTCCACAGAGGGTGGGGGTGTACTTCAGTCCAGCCTGAACCCTCTCCAATCTGGGACCCCTCAAGGGATGCCCAACTGCCTGTTTAGGCCCAATCCAGGTAGGATAGGATCTAAACGGGCAGACAGATATCTCTCTCACAATCCAGGACTGCTGACTTCCAACTGCTCGTCTGCCTGCCTTCCTGATTGCCCCTAACAGCTTATGCCTGCCAGTCTGATCACCCCCTAACCACTCCTTTGAAAGCATGGTTGATATCTAACTGCTCCCCTGCCAGGCTGATTGCCCCTAACTGCCCTCCCCTGCAGGCCTGGTCACCCCCAACTTCCCTCCTCTACCAGTCTGGTCATCCCTAACTATCCTCCCCTGCAGGCTTGATTGTTCCCAACTGCCCTCCCTTGCTGGCCTGGTCCCTCCCAACTACCCTCTTCTGCTGGCCTAATCAACCACAACTGTCCTCCCTTGCAGGCCTGGTCCCTCCTAGCTGCCCTCTCTTGCTGGCCATCTTATGTCCACATGGGGGCAGCCATCTGTGTTGGAGTAATGGTCAATCTGCATATTACTCTTTTAATAGATAGGTTAGAGGCCTGGTGCATGGGTGGGGGCCAGCTGGTTTGCCCTGAAGGGTTTCCCAGATCAGGGTGAGGGTTCCCTTGTAGCATGGGGGTGCCTGGGCGAGGGGCCTGTGGTGGTTTGCAGGCCGGCCATGCCCCCAGTGACCCAAGTGGAGGCCCTGGTATTTGGGATTTATTTATCTACAATTGAAACTTTGTAGCCTGGAGTGGAGCCAAGCCTCCTGCTCGCTCAATGGCTACAGCCATTTCTGTTGGGATTTATTTATCTTCTATAATTGAAACTTTGTAGCCTTAAGCAGAGGCTAAGGCAGGCCAGGACTGTGGAAAGCTTGGCTTCCTTTATCGCCCAGGCAACCCTAGCCTCTGCTCTCTCCAGCTCCATGGCTGCCACCATTTTTGTTGGAATTTATTTTCTGTAACTGAAATTGTGTAGCATTGAGTGGAGGCCTGGGCCAGCCAGGGTGTGGGGAAAGCTTGGCTTCCTCCATCACTGGGTAAATCCAAGCCTCCCTCCTGCTCTCTCCATGGCCATAGCCATCTTGGTTGGGGTAATTTGCATACTTACTCCTGATTGGCTGGTGGGTGTGCCTAGTGGGCATGACATAGGTGTGGCCAATTTGCATATTACTTTTATTAGATAGTATAGATAATCCTGTAAGCTTGCAGTATTAAATCAGTAGGGTTTTAAGACACCAATAGATATCATTATCCCATTTATGTACAACTACTGAAAAATCTGTATGGACTCCAAATGGTGTTGAATCCCATTCTCCACCACTGAGATGAAATCAATTTGAATAAACTGTGTGTCTGAATTGCAGGAAAATATACATAGACTAAATTATTCTCCTATTCCGGTACCAAACCAGACCCAGATATTTATCTTTACCTGTTAATAGTTCAAATCAAGTTAATTTAAGTTCTAACTACTGATTTCTGCAAAATTTGTAAGAACCAGAAATTTCTGTTTTTTCTCCCAGAAAAACAGTTTTATATGAATTCTTATCCATAAAACAAATTGTCTTCTTTACAACCATAAACTTGGCAATCACTGACCTAAATTATTATCCCAACAGGTTGGTACCTATTAAAAGACTCTATCATCTAACTGTATTTGAGATTAATTCCAGTTTTCAGAAAGTGCTGCCAAAGTCTAACATTCAATAGACAACTAGCTAGGTGTATTAGATAAGATTATTCACGGTGGCCGAGACCGGTTTGGCTCAGTGGATAGAGCATTGGACTGCGGACTGAAGGGTCCTGGGTTCGATTTTGGTCAAGGGCATGTACCTTGGCTGCGGGCACATCCCCAGTAGGGGGCGTGCAAGAGGCAGCTGATCGATGTTTCTCTCTCATCGATGTTTCTGAATTTCTATCCCTCTCCCTTCCGCTCTGTAAAAAATCAATAAAATATATTTTAAAAAAATTATTCACTGTGCCAAGTGAAAATAGGCATTTAGTACATAAGTGATAAGTACCACCTACCAACTAATAAGAACTTATTTTTGAGATGACTATTGGAAATGTAATTGGTGTGAACACTGTTCCATTTGTTCAGTGTAGAATGATATACACATATTATTCTACAGCATTTATCAAGGTGAAAGCTAATGGTGCTAAACTTAAAGCAATTTCTAGGTTGGCTATAGTACACATGTTGACACTCTATGCCACAGAAAATATAATAATTTAAACTATCAGCAAAAATTTTCAATTCAGCCTTTCCTTAAAAATGTGTATCTGTACAGTCTATAATGAGGTTAATTTAAGAGAGTTCATGTTGCCTGGCCAGTGTGACTTAGAGACTGAGCACTGACCCATGACCCAGGAGTCAGTTTGATGTCGTCAGGGCACCGGCCAGGTTGCAGGCTCAATCCCTAGTATGGGGCATCCAAGCAGTGATTCTTTCTCATCATTGATGTTTCTCTATTTTTCTCCCTCTCCCTTCTTCTCTCTGAAATCAATAAAAACATATCTTTAAATGGGGGGGGGGGGGGGGGGGGACAGAGTTCATGTTATGGGAATTTGCTTTATAGAAAGCATAACTTGAATATAACTATTCTGTATGTCAAAGTTCACTTGTATTTGGTTAACTGTAGCAAGATGTGGGCACAGCACTCTATTCTAGTGCTAATTCTAGTTATCTAGTACCAGCCCAAAGTAATGACAATGGCAGTGTCTTTTATGAATAACAAAAATGGCTAGTCCAAGGTTCTAATAATACTTATAAAGATTAAATATAAACCAACAGTCAATTCCTGCCCTAAATCCAGAAATATAGCACACTTACAAAGATGCTGTTATTCTAAAACAGGGTTAGGACCTTCTTCTGCCAAGGGTCATTTGGATATTTATCACATCATTCACAGGCCATACAGAATTACTAACTTAAAAATTAGCCTGTTATATCTGGTAAACATTTCATTAACTCACCTGTAATACCTTGGCAGGGCCGACCGAATGATTTTGTGGGCCATTCCACAGCCCTGCTCTAAAGGTATGATTAATGCCTTATAAAAAAGACATATAAAGTTGACACCTTACAGAAGTTTTGCGAGTCTATCCATGCAATTAGCTTTTATGTCTTTTTTAAAGTACAGGAGGAAAAAAAATTCATAATTAAATTAGCAAGAAATAACTGCTATTATTTTAGTACATTTCTTCTAATATTATTTTGGCACATTTCTTCCAATCTTGTGTTTGTACACATACACGTTAACAAAATAGCATAATTTTGTATCCACTCTTTCTCTTATTTTAATATATGCATTTCTCCCATCACTATATATCCTTCTAAAACATGCTAATATATCTTATGAATACACTCTTATTGGTTATTTTTCTGGTATTACAACATTTAAATGCACATCTTGTAGAAAAGTCTTGGTACATAGCTCTGATTATTTCCTTAGACAATTCCTTTAAGTATATTGCTGGGTGGCTCAAAGATTAGGAACATTTTTAAGGCTCTTGAAAAGACTGCCAAGATTCCCTCTAGAAAGGGTACACTACTTTCTGAACTCTAACCAAAGAGATGAGATTGCACCACCTCTCCATACAGTTCCTAACCTGACAACAGAGCCATACTTTTATAGAGCTTAATGAAAAAACAAGGCATATTTTACCATATCCAAGTTTAAAATATAAAAGTTTAAGGCAGTTAATATTAGTATGTTTCTGTGTATTACTGATATATATAGGAAATATAAAAGTTATGGGAAAGAAATAAAATAGAAGTACTGAGCTTAAAAACAACTTAGAGATCATCTAAGCACCTAAACTTAAAAGTGAAAGAATACCTCCTTTCCCCTCACCCCCAGATTTCTCAATCATACTCAGCAAGCTAGGCACAGGATCTAAGTTTTCCCATTCTTACATCTTAGCACTATCCAAGAAGTGGGCCAACAATTTAGTACCCTCATTAATAAAATGGAGAGGTTTAATCATGGGCTCTCTAAATCCCTTATAAAATTCTATGACTTTTACAATTTAGATTGTAACAGGTTCCCCAGCAAAGGGGAAAAACATTGAACCTGCTTCTAAATATCTAGGTTTATCAGGGGTGAGAAATATCAGGCCTGAGAGCCAGATAAGACCAGAAAAATCATTAGGGGTGGGTTAATTAAATGTTTGACCAAGTAGAACAAGCAAATTTTAAACTGATAATTCTGTATGGCCCATGAATGATGTTTTAAATATCCAAATGGCCCTGGGCAGAAAAATGCTGCTCCACCTCTGGTTTAACTACCCTTCACAGAGTATTTTTATAATACCTTCATAATGTTCTTGGAAAGATTAAGTGACAATCTTGTAAACTGCTAAACCATATAAATATAGAGGTTTAATTACATATGTTTACAAACACTGTAAGTACATATAAGGCATTATGTTCCAGCATGAGTGTATTAACCAATAATGTTCCTAAAATAGAGCTGGACTCTTGAACTGAATTTCAAGGGAGAGCATAGCAAGTATTATATAGGATAAGAGCTACAAAGCAATATCGTGGAAGTGGGCATATCTGAACAAAAGCTGTAGCGAAAGTAAGGCAAGGTAACCACCCTATCAAAAATGAGAAAATGAAGAGAATAATCTGGTACCTTATGGGCAGGCTTAGCAGGGAGGTTTAATACATCAGCTGGTGCAAAAAAAAGATGGTATTTTTAGGGAAAGATGGGAAAGCCTAAAGAAATGTATCTTCTCTGTGCAAGATAAGTATAACCCGTTAATCAACAGCTGCATCAAATTCTACCAAAGGACGTGCCTATGTAAATGAAATTCTGGTTTTAAAATACCTATTATATAGTCAGTACAAGCTCTAGCAGCAAGGCATAGGAGAAGGGAACAAATACATACAAAAGCAAAATGCTGCTGAGGCCTCCCTTTCCCACTGCAATGTAAACCTGGATTAGAACACATTTCAGGTAATTGCCACAAAGAATTTCCAAATCTGGGATCTTTTTTTTTATAGTTTTGACAAATACTTAAAGACAAAAGTCACCCATGAGGGTACATCTTACGCAATTTTTGAACGTTCTGGGCATAAAGGAAATGGGAGTTTTTCTTTGTTCTTTTTTTAATGTAGGAAACGTGTCGCAGTTTACCTCTGTCTCTGTGAGCGGGTGTGTTCGGGTTACCACCTCCCAGGTGTGACTGACCAAGGAGGCTACTGCAGAGAGAACAAAGAGGGTGTTAGACATTAACTCGCACAGGAGTCTTCATCTTAACCATCAGTTTTCAGCTGTCCCCACAAACAAAACCAGCCTGCTAAGGGGAGGCTGGGGATTTCTGTACTAAGACGCTTCTCGGTTACGGTTCACGGTCGCCTTCTCTTTCCTAGGCCATGGCGAGGTGCTGGCAGTGGAGCCGGGCTCGGTCGCGGAGCAGGCCCCGCGGAGATCCACGCCGCCCCGGGCCACCCACCGCTCGCCGCTCTTCCCACCTGCGGTCCCGGCGCCCCGCAGGCTCCCGCCGCGCTGCGGGACCGGGCTCCCCCGAGCTCTCGGCCAGCCCGCAGCCCCCGCAGGTGCCTGCCCTGCCGGGACAAGTCCCCACCCTGGCAGCAGCTCTGGGAGCTCCGTTCCCCGAGAGGAGCACGGCGGCGGGCACTTCGCTAGGACCTCCGGGGGACGGAAGGGCCTGTCCGGGGCCGCGCAGACGCCCATCTCCCAGCGGCAAGATGGACTCGGGGGCCTATCGGGCCCGCCCCGCCGCCCTCCTCCCCCGGCACCTCGGTCCGCCTCCCGGCTCGGGATTCGCTTTTGTCCCCACTCCCGGGTCCAGCCTTTCCCAGGGAGAGGGCGAGGGAAGGCAGGAGTCCCACCGGCACCTCCAACCGCCTCCGCCGCGGTGCTCCGGGGAGAGGGGAGGGGCCCGAGCCGCCGCTCCGCCCAGAGGGGGCTGCGCGCCCCGAGAGCGCCGAGCCTGCAGGGGGCGGGGCGGGGCGGGGCGCCGGGAACCCGCTGGTGGGCCGAGATAGGGCCCCGCCCAGAGCGCGCGGTCGGTGCCGTCCCTCGGGAGCAAGCCCGGAAGCCAGCGCGCAGCGAGATGGTTGGGTTTGGATTGTTGTACTTTTTTTTTTGTTCGTTGCATTTTAAGGAACAAAAAAAAAGCCCAACCCTTCACGCCACTTCATTTGCATCTCTCAAGACCAGAAGGCCGGCCACAGCGGCCTGTGCGGCGGAAGACAGCTGTCTGCCCCGCACCCCACAACCGGGTGGGTGGGAGGGGCAATCGTGTTGAGACCAAAGCCAGGGCTCTGGTCAGGGTTTCAGCCGCAGCACAACAAAAGTGAAATGAATCTTTGACCCCCTCCCCCCCCTGCCCCCACCCAACCTTGCACCTGCAGCTTTGCAGGCTTTAGGCTGAGCACTAAGTGGCCCAATTCTATTTAAGATTTTCATTCAGGAAAAACACCACTGCTCTTTCCTTCAGAGAGAAGGAAGAACTTAAAATTATCTTTAATGACTCACTAACAGCTTTTCAGTCACTAACCTAACTCACTGTTCTGATGTGCAGCTCTCTGTATAAGGATCTTCTCCTCCTACATAATAAAAGCCTAATATGCTAAGTGTCTAGTCAAATGGTCAACCAATCAAAACATAATATGCTAATGATATGCTAAGGAAATTCAACTATTGGCTGTGACATGCACTGATCACCAGGGAGCAGATGCTCCAACCAGTAGGTTAGCTTGCTGCTGGCGTCCAGCGGATAGGAACTGAGACTGCCGGACCCACTCTGGAGCCCTCCCGTGGTCCCATTCCAGCTGCCCAACCGCCTGTGTCCCTCCCCGGCCCCATTGTGCACTAGTGAGGTCCCTCGGCCTGGCCTGTGCCCTCTCAGAATCCGGTACCCCCTAGGGCCAATGTAAGAGAGCCAGTTTCAGCCCAATCCCACAGGCCAGGCCAAGGGATCACACCGGTGGACTAATTCGTGCACTGGGCCTCTAGTATATATATATCAGTAAAAGCCTAAATGAACAGATGACTGAACAACTGGAATGACATGTCCACAGACACTATGATTTGTGCTGACCACCAGGGGGCAAAATGCTCAACACAGAGCTGCCCCCTGGGGGTCAGTGCACTCACACAGCCAACCTCCTGCATCTCCTCTCTCCTGCTGCAGGCCCTTCCCAATAGGCCATTATTGGGGGAGGGGAGCAAGAGGAGGGGCCACCGGCCATCCTCCTGGTGTCTATCCCCCTGGCCAGCCCCCCAATAGGCCTCAATCCCTGGGCAGGCCAAGTGATCCCACCCAATCACAAATTTGTGCACCAGGCCTCTAGTCTACTATAAACACATTTAGCACTTAACCAGTGAGCAGTTATAAGAAGGATATTAAGATGAAGGAATGGCTTCTCCAAATTTTATAATCTGGAGGAAGTGAGACAAGGACAAAAGTCACAGAATATGCCCTGGGGTTGAGTTCACTCAGGTGGGGAAGTCTGGGCTTAGAATTTGGGGGAAAGGTATTCAAGGTCTACCATATATAGAACTTATAACTAATAAATGTTTTGCTCAAACCCCATGAAAAGCACCTCCCTATTATTCTAAAATGTCCAGTTCTTTACCATGCCCAAGGTCCCTTAAATCCGATTTTGCCTTTCTAGAACATTGCTATATTTAAGTAATTTAGTTTTCATAAGAACACTGTGGAATAGAAATTATCCTTTCTGTAGATGAAGAAAGGGATGAAGGGAGTTCTCTGCGGTAAGTAAGAAGCAGAGCTAAAGTTAGGTTCCAAGTTTAGGTTCTTTCTAAAGCACAGTAACTGTCAGTGCCAATAAGAATTGCACCCCAGTCTCCTATATTAGTGTTATTTTTTAAACCTGATTTATAGAAACATTTTAAATATGTCACTATTAAAATGATACAAGAGAGAAATTTAGGTTATTGACACATAAATCACAATTTATCCTTAATATAATTATATAATACATATTTATATAGTTCTAATTAATCAACTTTTGCCAAACTAAATGTAAAGCACTGGTTAAACATGCATATAAACCTCTAGATGGTTTTGTAAAAAACTACGAAGAAAACATTATATATTTAAACTCCTAAGTATAGAAAAATAAGGAGAGACTGGCCTCTCTCTTCCCATGATCCTAAAAAAAATTAGTCAGGGAATCTCACATATAGGAAAACTAGAAAAGAGAGTAATGGTGGGCGAGATTAAAACATATACACAGTTCACATCCTTCCTGGAAGAGCACAATGTAACTAGATCCTGTTAGAGATAACATCGAGGGATTCTCAAAATTCTGTCACACTGGAATTTCCTTCTATTGACTGGTCTTCAAATAAGTAAACTAACAACTAAAGATTGGAATTAACACATCAGCACAGTAATAAGACTATGGATAAAGTCTTATTTCTTTTTGTCATTTGTGATAAGTATAGTTATAGGTAGAATTTCATATATAAATAATCTTACTTGTTGCATTGTTGTTTTTTTTAATGTCGTTTTTGTGCTGAGCCTTGACAAAGATTAAAAAATGCCGCTTTCTTTCCACCTACCACGACCTGAGAATAGGTGTTCCATTAAAAAAAAAAAAAAAAAGGAACAGTGCCAATTTGGTGTACACTGAAATATAAATTTTCAGAGTGGGGAACATCCAATAAGTAAGCATGGAGTAAGTAATTTTGTGCAGGAGAGGGGTATCCTCAGATACACTTGAACGTTTTACTTTTCTGTCTTTCCCAACAGCTGCCAATGTCGGAGTGCAAGCGCTAACATTCCCCAAGGAGAATCTCTAACAATAAAAGGCACTAGCATTGCAAGGTGTGAAAAGAGCAGAGGCTTTGGAACCAGTTCGGCATCCATAATCTACTTCTACCACTTACTTACTAGTTGTTCAAGTTACTAAGCATCTCAAAACTTCAGTTTTCTGTAAAATGGGGATCATGATATACTTGATTATGGAAATAATATATAAAGCCACCAACATTGTGTCTGACACATAGGAGGTGCTTATTAAGTGGTTGCTACTGTTATATGCAAGAAGAAACCATGGGGTTTGATTACAGTTGCCTTGGATTTATAATTTTGAGGCTCCCATGATAGCCGTAAGCAGTGCTAAACTGCCTATGAAGTAGAGGAAGCGAGCATCATAATTCTTGCTTTTCCACACCCAGCCCAGGATGACCTTTTGAAAAGTATATATCCTTCCACTTCTGTCTATACCTCCTTCCCTGTACCTAAGAAAAGGAGAGAAAAAGGGAAAGTCTCCTTCGGTGAAAGGAAGACTGCAGTCTTTTTAAAAAGCGCTAGAATTTCAGAGAAACTTAACATCCAAAATATCCCATTAAAAGGAAAACAAAGTCTATCTGTAAAAAAACATTTATCACAAAAGGCAGAAACTTACCTATAACTTGAGGAATTAAAGGAATTAGTCCCTGGTTTGAAGAAATTCCAGATTCTATATATTTTAGTTATACAGAATTTTGGTTCTGAACATCTAGATTTATCAGATACCTACAAGAAATTGTACAAGTATTGTGCAAGAAATACATTTCATGTTTCTTTTTTTTTTTAATTATATTTATTGTTGAGAGTATTATAGATGCTTTTAAATAAGAACCCAGTTGATTCTGATGTCAAAGCACGTGGTAATAAATGCCTTGTCAAAAATGTGTTTTTCATATAATGCTTTTGCTGTTTATATGCCATGTTGGTTGTAGCTAGAATGTGGCTAGACCTCCAGGAGCTTGCACTGGATCGAAAGCATCCCACACAGCTCCCAGGCAGGCAAAAGACACAGACAACGCAGAAGATGCATGAAACTCATGCAATATCAGCAGAGTTCAGGCATTTTGTAAAGGCTGTTGGCCTCCATGTTGTGAAATTTAATGGACTTTTTTTTCAGTTCTCATTTACCTTGATCTCTTAGCAGCACTCACTGCCTCCTCTTTAAAGAGCCCTCTTTCCCTGACCTTTAGTTATATCATGCTCTCTCCTGGCTTTTCCTTTTTCAACTCAGGAACGTTTGCTGGGGCATCCGCTTCTGTCCAGCACCGGTTCCACAATCTAGTGCCTTTGGCTGGCTATCAGTCCAGATATGAGGATTATGTGTTTTTGTCTGCCAAGGGCTTCTGCTGAAAAAAGGCTTCCCCCCCATTTAAGCAATTCTATCCTATATAATTCTGGAATTTTTTGAACACTCAGTTTCAGGACACTCACAGGACTTCACCTATCATTCAGTGACTCACACAACCTGACAGCCTATATTTACATCATTTTCGAATGGTGAAAACTGTTTGAATTTAAATACGTTAGCAGAATTTAAATCCTTCTTCCTCTTTGCAGGCATTTCAGTCAGCCCTTCAGTTGCCCAAGGCTTATCCTCCTTCTAGCTTCAGGGTTCCTGCCCTCATAGTTTCTTCTGTCCATAATGCACCCCCTCACCTGCCACCAAACCCACCTCTCCATCCTTACCCCCCAACCACAGCACAACTGGTACACCTCAGGTAGCTTTCCATGATGTTCTGAGCCAAGGACAGTTCTATTTTAATCAGCTCTACCCTACACTCTTCTTCTATTGCACACATTGCAGTTTGTTATTATATATTTACTAGAGGCCTAGTGCACAAAATCCATGCCCAGAGGGGGGGTTCCTCAGCCTGGCCTGCACCCTCTTCAATCTGGGATCCCTTGGGGGATGTCCAATTGCTGGTTGAGGCCCAACCCCACAGGAATCGGGCCTAAACCGGCAGTTGGACATCCCTCTCGCAACCTGGGATGACTGGCTCCTAACCACTCATCTACCTGCCTGCCTGATTGCCCCTAAACTCTCTGCCTGCCTGCCTTATCTTGCCCCCAACTGCCCTCCCCTGTTGGCCTGATCTCACCCCCAACTGCCCTCTCCTGCTGGCCTGATTATCCCTAACTGCCTCTGTCTCAGCCCCCACCACCCTGGCTTTGTCCAGAAAGAAGTCGGACATCTGGAAGGTGGCTGGTTGACCTGGTCTAATTAGCATATTACCTTTTTAGTAATATAGATAGACTATATAAAATAGAATTGCTTAACTGGGGGAAAGCCTTTTTCAGCAGGAGCCCTTGGCAGACAAAAACACATAATCCTCATATCTGGACTGATAGTCAGCCAAATGCACTATACTGCCAAACCGGTCATTAAAAAATTGAATCACTTTCTTACACCTTACACCAAAAAGCTGTTGCCCTTAAAACTCCTCCTCAGCCCCCACCTCCTTAGGTTTTGCCTTTAAAGTTCACCAAGATTTGGTTCTGATTGGTTGGTTTCTATGCCAGTCAGCATCAAAAGCTCCGCCTCCTAGGCATCCATTGGCTCCTCGCACTTCACCTAGATTTGGTTCTGATTGGTCAGTTTCTATGCCAGTCAGTATCCCCAGGCTTATCTCCAGGCCTGATCATAGAGGCAGGGCTCATCAGCGGTTTTGGAGGGCTGCTGGTGAGTGTGCTGAACTGCTGACCTCTGGAAGAGAGGCTTGGCTGCTGGCTAGACTGGGAGAGAGAAGCAAGGTTTGATCACTTTGCTTCTCTCTCCCGGCCTTGCCAGCAGCTGCTGCCACTGCTTATCAACCTGCCTCTCTCTTTCTATCCAAGAGGTCAGCAATTAAACCCGCTCACCTGCTGTATGTGTAGCCTGATGTTTGGTGAGCCTCCCGGTCATTGTGGATGTTATGACCCTGGCTCTTCATATATAGAGATTTGCATAATTATTTGAATAATGTTTGCCTCCAACTTAACACTGTAAGAGCAGAGATTGTGTGTGTTTGTGAGCATCTGTGTGTCTGTTTTCTCAGTGCATCCCTAGACTTAACACAGTGCTTATGAATTTTCTCATGAATATTTTGGGGTAATAAGAGTTCTCTCTTTCAAAGATCATTGATGTATTTTAAATCTCTAAAAATGAGCTGTTGAGATCAGCTGAAATGGCAATATGTTATAAATTTTATTCACTTAAAATAGGCACTTCAATATATTTTATTTTATCTAGACAATATTTTCCTTATTCATTTGCAAAGTTTCTCTAGATTCCTCCTATAGTTAATACAAATGTCAGTAGTCTTCACTCATTCACAACATAATTTGTCACTTAAAATGAGGATAATTTTTGAATAGTTCATCAGAAAATTCTTATAAAAAGTTGAGAATCTTCTTTCTAAGCATAAAAATTGAACAATATGATTAAATAAGAATATAAAATTTATATGTTAAAAACCAACACAGTTAATACTATACAACTATTTTTTAATATATTTTATTGATTTTTCATAGAGAGGAAGAGAGAGGGATAGAAAGTCAGAAACATTGATGAGAGAGAAACATCAATCAGCTGCCTCTTGCACACCCCTTACTGGGGATGTGCCCACAACCAAGGTACATGCCCCTGACCGGAATCGAACCTGGGACCTTTCAGTCCGCAGACTGATGCTCTATCCACTGAGCCAAAACGGTCTCGGCTACAACTATTAAAAAGAAGATAAGGCTGTATGTGTTGACAATGAGATATGTATAAGATATGTATAAGATATAATGAGTGAAAAATCAGGTTAAAAACTATGTATACTATGATTCCAATTTTGAAAAGAAATATAACTTGGAGGAATACATACCAAATTATCAGTTTCAGGGGAATTTGGAAATTTTTCAATATCTGTTTTATATTATTACTAGAGGCCCAGTGCATGAAATTTATGCACGAGGAGTGAGGGGTGTCCCTCAGCACAGCCTGCACCCTCTCAAATCTGGGACCCCTCAAGGGATGTCCGACTACCCGTTTAAGCCCGATCCTACTAGGGCAGTCGGACATCCTTCTCACAATCCAGGACTGCTAGCTCTAAACTGCTCACCTGCCTGCCTCCCTGATTGCCCCTAACTGCTTCTGCATGCCAGCCTGATCACCCCATAACTATTACCCTGCCAGCCTAATTGATGTCTAACTGCTGCCCTCCAGCCTGTTAGCCCCCAACTTCCCTCCTTTTCTGGCCTGGTGACCCCTAACTGCCCTCCCCTGCAGGCAGGCTTGATTGCCCCCAACTGCCCTCCCTTGCTGGACTGGTCCCTCCCAACTGTCCTCCACTGCTGGCCTGCTTGCCCACAACTGTCCTTCCTTGCAGGCCTGGTCCCTTCTAACTGCCCTCCCCTACTGGCCTAATCACCCACAATTGCCCTCCCTTGCAGGCCTGGAACCTCCCAACTGCCCTCCCCTGCTGGCCATCTTATGCTGGCCATCTTGTGTCCACTTGGGGACAGGATCTTTGACCACATGGGGGCAGCCCTCTTGTATGTTGGAATGATGGTCAATTTGTGTATTATTCTTTTATTAGATAGTATAGAGGCCTGGAGCATGGGTGGTGGCCAGCTGGTTTGCCCTGAAGGGTGTCCTGGATCAGGGTGTGGGTTCCCTTGGGGCATAAGGTGGCCTGGGTGAGGGGCTTGTGGTTGTTTGCAGGCTGGCGATGCCCCCCAGCGACCCAAGTGGAAGCCCTGGGATCTGGGATTTATTTATGTTCTACAATTGAAACTTTATAACCTGGAGCGGAGCCAAGCCTTCTGCTCTCTCCATGGTGACAGCCATTTCTCTTTGGGTTTGTTTAAATTCTATAGCCTGAACTTTGTAGCCTAGAGTGGAGGCGTAGGCACTAGGGCTGCAGAAGCTTGGTTTCTTCCATTGCCCAGGCAACCATAGCCTCTGCTCTCTTCAGCTCCGTGGCTGCCACCTGTTCTGTTGAGATTATGTATCTTATATAATTGAAACTTTGTAGCATTCAGTGGAGGCCTACGACGGCAATGGCAGGTGGAAAGCTCGGCTTCCTTCATTGCCAGGAAAACCCAAGCCTCCCTTCTTTTCTCAGTGGCTGTATACATCTTGGTTGGGGTTTATTTGCTCCTGAATAGCTGGTGGGCATGGCTGGAGGGAATGGCTTGTGGGTGTATCAGAGGTACGGTAAATTTGCATATTACTCTTTTATTAGGTAGGATAAACTAGAGGCCCCAGTGCATGGATTTGTGCACCACTGAGGTCCCTCGGCTCTCTCCCACTTGCATTCTAGGACCCCACCAGCGCACACACAGTCAGGGCTGTGGAGGGATCATGGAAGGCCTTCAGGCAGTGTTCAGCCTCTTGCGCCCAGTCCCTACCGCAGCAATTGGGATGATCAGGGCCATCGCACCCAGTCCTGATCAGGGCTGATCAGGGTCAATCAGGCCCGGGAGGATACCACAGGAGGGCTCCAGGGCATGTCCAGCCCATCTCACCCAGTCCCAATCAGCCAGACCCCAGCAGCAAGCTAACCTACCGATTGAAGCATCTGTCTCCTGATGGTCTAGTCGAACAGTTGAATGGTCCAATGGTTGAGCAATTGCTTAGACTTTTATATATATAGATTTTTGTATTTTACAATGAGTATTTATACTTTTATAATGTATTTTAAAAAGACAAATTTGTAAAAGAAAACTAAACTTTATTAGAACAAATATATGTCATGCACTAGTATGTAACTATGTCAAAAACTCTTCCTAAAACATAATAAGGCAAGCACCAAGTTAAAAATATGGGCCAAGGACTTAAAAAAAAAAAAAGAAATGCAAATGGCCAATAGCAATGACAAAAATATTTATTCTCATTGATAAGGAAATACCAAGCAAGTCCTGGCTGGTGTGGCTCAGTGGATAGAGCGTCTGCCCTCACACTGAAGAGTCTTGGGTTTGATCCCCAATCAAGAGTACATACCTGGATTGCAGCTTCTATCCCCACCTCTATCTCACATCGATGTTTCTCTCTCTCTCTTTCTCTCTCTCTCTTTCTCTTCCTCTCTTTCTCTCTCTCTCTCCCCTCTTCCACTCTCTCTAAAATCAATAGAAAAAATAAATAAATAAAATCAATAGAAAAAATATCCTAGGGTAAGGATTAAAAAAAAAAAACCAAGCAAAATAATGATAAACCTTCTCTAGTTCATTAAATTTGAAAATTTAAAAACATTATTATGACCAATAGGCCAGCATTGAGTATTACAGGCCATCTTGTATTTTGCTGAAAACCAAAATAGAAAGATACAATTCTTTGGGGGAAAGTTTGGTAATCTGTATAAAAAACACTCAAAAATATAATTCAATTTCTAGGAGTTTATCCTATGAAAATAATTATAACAACCACAATTTATATACTAAATCTATTTGTTATAGAGCTATCAGGGGAAAACTAGAAATATCCTAATTATCCATCAAAAGAATATGAGTTAAATGAATCCTGGTACAGTTATAATAACAATATGTAGCCATGTAAAAATCATGGTTAAAAAAACTTGAAAATTGCATAATCTTTTATTAAGTAAATAAAACCAAATTTCAATACAGTACTAGTATACATAGCATGAAACTGATTATTAGTTTGTGTCCATGCATATGCACATGTTAAAAAGACACCACAATGTTAACAATTGTTACCCACAAATAGTATAAAATGAGAAGACTTTTATTTTGTCCTGGTTCATTACTGGATTTTTCAGTTTCTATAATAGTTATATATTACTATTATAATAATACAAATTAAACATAGAGTTATTACTTGACCCAGCAAGTCTATTCTTAGACATATACCCAGGATAATTAGAAGTATATGCTCATATAATAACTTGTATATGAATGTTAATAGCATTATTATTTAGAATAGCCAAAAACAAAACAAAACAAAACAACCCAAATGTCCATCAACTGATGAATGGCTAAGCAAAATAGCAAAATGTGGTATATACACACAATGGAGTGTCATTCAGCCGTTAGAAGGAACGAAACTCTGACTCATGCCACAGCCTGGGTAAACCTGAGTTCATTACGGTGAGTGAAGGGAGACCACACAGTCACGCTCGCATACGATCTGTCCAAAACAGGCAAAACCACACAGACCAGAAGCTGATCAGTAGTTTCCAGGGACTGGGCAGAGGAAAGAATGACGAGATACTGCTAACGGGTATGGGGCTTCTTTTTGGGGGGATGAAAAATTCTGAAATTAAATAGTAATGATGGTTGCACAACCTGAACATATAAAAACCCACTGAATTATACACTTTAAAATTGTGAGTTTGGGAGGGCAGAGATGGTGGCATAGGTAGATGTGATACTTGCCACCTTCCACAACCACATCAAAATTACAACTAAAATACAGACCAACCATCATTCAGAATCATCTGAAATCTGGCTGAAGGGAAGCCTTACAACTAGAGAATTAAAGGAGACAGTACATTGACTGGTAGGAGGGGCAGAGGTGCGGAACAGGCTGGGCTGACACGTGTGGTGTTTTTTAATCTTGGCTGCAGAGGTCTCCCCTGGGGAGCAAGCGGTCCCAGTCCCACACCAGGCCCCCTCAGCCCAGGGTTCCAGTACAGTGAAGAGAAGCCCCAATAACTTTGGGCTATAAAAACCAGTGGGAATTGTGGCCTAGTGACATTGAGGTTGCTGGAGTCCTAGGCAGTGGCACTTGCACAGCCTCACTTGGACTCACTCCCTCTGAGCTGCAGGGCTGGGGTATGGGGGGGGGGGGGAGTGGAGTGGATCCAGGGACACATGGACAGGAACTGTATTGTATGGCATGGGGACAAGAACTCAGGAGCAGCTTTCTCCCAAACAGGAGTGCTCAAAGAGGTCATTGCTTCTATGCTGAGACCTCCTCTGTTGCAGAGCTGACTGGCAGGCACCCTATCTGAGTGTCCATCAATCTGGCTCACACAATTCCCTATGCCCTGATGATTTTCTGGGACACTGCCACACCCAATGTGCAGCCCCACCCAAGCTGTTTGCAGTGGCTTTTCCATATAAATGGCCTGTCCTAACTCAGGCTTCACATTTTCCTAAAATCACTCAAACAAGCAGCAGCTGGTGTCAGCATACCCCATACCTCTCAATAAGAGGACCCAGGCCAAACACTAGCAACAGTCTGCCTTGTTTCACAGCTTGGTCTCTCCCAGGCACTTCTAAGACTAATACAAGTAGCAGCCATCTTCAGGTCATTCTGTAGCTCCTGCCAGGTGGCACCAGGCAGAGCACAGGGCTTACTTTGCACCTCCCAGGAGGACACAGAGCCAGTGCACCCAGTGGTCAGTTTCAGCCCATACCAGATTATAACTCTACACATCCATGAGCAACACACTCAAGGGTCAGACTCACTGAGCACCAAAGCCCACTGAAACAAGTCCTACCCCATAGAGGTGTCTTCTGCACAGAAGCTCTTCTGCTGTAGTCAGAGGTGGTCATCACATCCAATTTGCCTAGGATAAATTCTTGCCAGTGACACTAATAGCAATCAAGGCTTAACTACAACAAGACTGTGCACACAGCCAACCTGGGGGACACCAAAGGGTCTAGCTCTGATGACTGGGAGGCTGAGCATTGGGTCCTACAGGACACCTACTATACAAGGCCTCTCTACCAATCCAGAGATGTAGCAATTCTAACTAATAGATAGAAACAAAAACAGGGAAGCAGTCAAAATACAGAGATAATGAAACATGTCACAAATAAAAGAACAAAAGAAATCACCAGAAAATGAACTAAATGAAATGGAAGCAAATAAACTACTAGATACATAGTTCAACATTGGTTATAAGGATGCTTATAATGATGATCATAATGAGAGTTTCAAGGGACTTAATGAGAATCCCAAGAATCTTAGTGAGGACATCAAAATTTGAAAAAGAACCAGCCAGAAATTAAACATATACTAACTGAAATAAAGAATAATTTACAGTATTTCAAAAGTAGAGTAGAGGATAATGAAAATCAAAACAGTGACTGGAATGTGAGGAAATAAAAAACATCCAATCAGAACAACAAAAAGAAGAAAGAACCCAGAAATAAGAAGATAGTGTAAGGAGCCTCTGGGAAAACTTCAGGCATACTAACATTTGCATTGTAGGGGTGTCAGAAGGAGAAGAGAGGGAGCAAGACATTGAAAACCTATTTGAAGAAATAATGACATAAGACTTCCCCTACCTGGTGAAAGAAATAAACTTACAAGTCCAGGAAGTACACAGAGTTCCAAACATAAGAAACCAAAGTGTCCCACACATAATAATTAAAATGCCAAAGAGAGAATCTTAAAAGCAGCAAGAGAAAATCAGTTAGTTATGTACAAGGGAGCACCCATATGACTATCAGCTGATTTCTCAACAAAAACTATGCAGGCCAGAAGAGATTGGCAAGAAATATTAAAAGTGATGAATAGCAAGAACTTACAACCAAGATTATTCTACCCAGTAAAGCTATTATTTAGAATTGAAGGTCAAATAAAGAGCTCCACAGACAAAAAATAAAGTTAAAGGAGTACATCATCACAAAATCAGTATTACATGAAATGTTAAAGCATACTCGAAGAAGAAGAAGGAAAAGAAGGAGAAGAAGAAAGGAGGAAGAGGAGGAGGAGGAGGAGAAGAGTATGAACAATAAATAGTAATAAATATAAATCTATCAACAATTGATTCTAAAAATTAATTTAAATAAACAAGGAATTTAATGAACAAAATGAGCTAATGAATAAAATAGAACCAGATGCATGGAAACATGAAACAAACTGAAGGATCTTAAAGGGAAGGGGGAAGAAGGAATAGGAAGAGATTAACCAAAGAACATATATGCATATATGCATTAACTATGGACACAAAAAATAGGGTGATGAGTGCCTGGGGCAAGGCAGGAACCAAGTGCAGAGGGGGGCAATAGAGGGGAAAAAGGGGGACATCTATAATACTATCAACAATAAAGATTAAAAATAATTATAAAAATAAAAGTATGACTTCTATGATATATGAATTATATCTCATTACACTTTTTATTTTTTTAAAAAATCTTTGTTATTCAAAGTATTACAAATGTCCCCCTTTTTCTGCCATTGATCCCTTATAGGCCACCCTCTCCTCTTAGCACAAGTTTTCACCACCCTATTATCTGTGTCCATGGGTTATGCATATATGCATATAAGTTCTTTGGTTGTTCACTTCCCACTCACCAACCCTCACTTGCCTTCCCTCTGAGGTTTAATAGTCTATTCTGTATTTCTAAGTCTCTGAAACTATTTTGTTCAACAATTTATTTTTTTATTATATTCCACATATGAGTGAGATCATGTGATATGGTTTTTCTCTGACTGGCTTATTTTGCTTAGCATTATACTTTCCAAGTCCATCCATGCTGATGCAAAGGATAAGAGGTCCTTCTTTTTTACTGCTGCATACTATTCCATGGTATAAAGGTACAACAGCATTTTCATCCACCCATCAACTTGGCCTGTTACCAGATTTTAGCTATTGTAAATTGTGCTGCTATGAGCATAGGGGTGCATATATTCTTTCTGATTGGTGTTTCTGGTTTCTTAGTATATATTCCTAGAAGTGGGATCATTGGATTAACTGGCAGTTTCATATTTAAGTTTTTGAGAAAACTTCATACTGTTTTCTATAATGTCTGCATCAGTCTGCATTCCCATCAACCATGTACTAGCATTCCCTTTTCTCCACATGCTTGCCAACACTTGTTTGTTGATTTGTTGATGGTAGCCATTCTGATAGGTATGAGGTGATACTTCATTGTTGTTTTAATTTGCATCTCTCAGATGATTAGTGACATGGAGCATTTTTTCATGTCTCTTGGCCTTCTGTATGTCCACTTTGGAGAATTATTCATTTAGGTCATTTGCCCATTTTTTAAATTGGATTATTTGTCTTCCTTTTGTTATTGTATGAGTTCCCTGTATACTTTGAAAATTAACCCCTTATCAGATGTATCATTGCCAAATATGTTCTCACAGGCAGTGGGCTTTCTTGTTGTTTTGTTGATGGTTTCTTCTGCTGTGCAGAAGCTTTTTATTTTGATGTAGTCCCATGTGTTTCTCTTTCTGTTTCTTCTTCTCATTATGCAGTCCCTTTGGCATTTCTTGCAGTGTTCAATTAGTGGCGACAAATCCTTTTAGCCTTTTTTTTTTTGTCTGGGAAGCTCTTTATTTCACCTTCTATTTTGAATGATAGCCTTGCTGGATAGAGTAGTCTTGGATTCAGATCCTTGTTTTTCATTACCTTGATTACTTCATGCCATTCCCTTCTGGCCTGTAGTGTTTCTGTTGAGAAATTAGCTGACAGTCTAGTTTGGGTTCAACTTGCTTGGGACTCTCTGCACCTCCTGAACTTGTGTGACTTTTTCCTTCACCATGTTAGGGAAGTTTTCTGTCATTATTTCTTCAAACACATTCTCTATCCTTTGCTCACTTTCTTAACCTTAAGGTACCCCTATTATAAGAATATTCTTACTTTTCATGTTGTTTCACAGCTGTTAATCTGTACTCCTTTTTATTGTTTTTATTTTTGGTTCTCTGATTGAGTGATTTCTTCCTATCCTGTCTTCTAATTCACTGATCTAATATTCAGCTTCCCTTAGTCTGCTGTGTATTCATTTCCCTGTAACATAATATTATGTCATTCTTCATATTACTATATCTTTTCTCATCTATTGAGCATCCTTGCCATCATTATTCTGAACTTTATGTCTGATAAATTTATTGTGCCTATTTCATTTAGCTCTTCTTCTAAAGAATTCTTGTGTCCTTTTATTTGGGGTTTGCTTTTAATTTTCCCATTTTGCCTGCCTATTTTGTGTTTGTGACTATGTATTAGGTAGGTCTGCTATGCCTCCCAATCTCTAGTGCAGAACAGTGTTAGATGCTGTTTCTGATTGGCCATGCATACCATGTTTGGAGCTATCAGCAATCCAGAGCTTGGATCTCTCTCTCTGCTGGGGCTGATTACCTTTGGAAAGGACCAAGATGTGCACCAAGGTCTGCTTTTCCTAGTCCCGTGCCCCAAATTAAACCGGGAAAAGACTCAAATCCTCCAGAGACCTGCCTTTGCCTGAAGTCTGTTTGTATTCAGTCTTGATTAGTCTCAGCCAATTGACCACAGGTTGGGCATGTTTTCCAATAGGGTGGGGTAATTGCTTCTGCCTGTAAGGTGATTGTTTTTAGCCTCTTATTGGGCCTCAGAGTGGGGCAAGGGGTTTTCCAATAGGGTGGGACATCTGCCTTCCCTCACAGGTAAAAACTGCCTGGAGAGCAAGATGCTGGAGAAAGATGCCCTCTGCAGTGTGAGGAAATGACTCGGCACAGGAAACTGGAATGTCTGCCTTCTGGGGTCTTACTCCTGAGTACCTAACGCTGGCTTCTGTGCACACAGTTCCAATCCACTCTTCCCTCCCTCTGCTGGAGCCCAAGGTGAGTGGCTGCACACGAAATTTTGTCTGTTGGTCTTTAAGAGGGTGCCTGCATTTCCAGTTGTCTCTGGCTGACAGAAAGCAACCCTGCCACTTTTCACAGCCAGATGTTATGTGGACTGGGGAATCCAGCTTGAGGTTTAGACCCCAGAGTTCTCAGTAGGAGCACCTTCCCCCTGCCGCCCAGCTGAAATATCCCTTTAGGACTTCTGCTGCTGTCTGTGGGAGCCCAGTCTGCCCTTTCACACCTTTGCCCTTCCTACCAGTCTCTATGTGGTCTCCACTTTCTATCCTTGGTAATCAGGTTCATCTCTAGCAAGTCTCCAGTCGATTATTCAGGATGATCTTTTTTAATTTTAGTTGTAACTCCAGTTTGGTCCTGGGAGCATGTCAGTGTAGCATCTAATTACTCAGCCATTATTTTGAAATCTCCTACATTTTTTAAAAAATATTTTATTGATTTTTTACAGAGCAGAAGGGAGAGGGATAGAAAGTCAGAAACATCGATGAGAGAGAGACATCGATCAGCTGCCTCTTGCACGCCCCCCACTGGGGATGTGCCCGCAGCCAAGGTACATGCCCTTGCCGGAATCGAACCCGGGACCCCGCAGTCCGCAGTCCGACGCTCTATCCACTGAGCCAAACCGGTCTTGGCGAAATCTCCTACATTTTTAAATACAGGAAAACGTTTATGGCCTTTCCAAGTTTCCTGGAAAAGAAGAATAGCATTTTTAAATATTATATAGTACTTTATAACCAGAACCTACAATTTCTTAAGTGCTGTGATGGATAGATGACAACATAATGGGAAAATATCTAATAGTACCTAGGGGTTAGAATAAAGTTCTGTTAAAACAGAGATTCTTTGTTTGAGAATAATTAATAAAAATAACATTTATTTATTAATCCATTAAAATAATAATCCATCACATCTCTCAGTTCTTTCAATGATGATATCTTTATATAACTATAGGACATTATTAAAACCAGGAAATTGATATTGGCACAATACAATTAACTGGACCAGTGGCCGGAAAATTCATTAGTCAACAGAGCCAAATATCAACAGCACCCAACAATTGAAATTTTTTTTGAGAGCCAAATTGTTTAAACTTAAACTTCTTCTAATGCCACTTCTTCAAAATAGACTCACACAGGCCATGATATTTTGTGGAAGAGCCACACTCAAGGGGCCAAAGAGCTGCATGTGGCTCGTGAACTGCAGTTTGCCAACCACTGAAATAGACTACAGACATTTTTCAGGTTTTACCAGTTTTTGCATGTACTCATTTCTTATTAAATTTTTTAATTGAAAAGACAATACAATGATAATATTAAAAACATTTAAAGAAATGATTAGAACATCCTATAATCTCATTTATCAGTCCATTTAAGTTATAAAGAAATATATTCAATTTTTATTATGAAATAGTTTAAATATACAAAAAAGTAGTAAATAAAAAGTAGTCATGTACCCACATTATCTCCATGTATTAGTATGTTTTTTACATTTTACCACACATATAAAATGTCCTTTAAAATACATAGTATCATTTTTCAATTTGGAAAATGTTTAAAATTTTTTATTGTAATATACAGGGCTGAGTGTTTTTAAATATTTATGTTTCTAAAATAGTAATACATGCTGTCAACTGCCAGTTGGAAATGAAACTTTCCACCTCTTTTCCTACTTTCCCCAGGAAGAGGGTATCATGAAGGTCAAAGCTGAGACTCTAGAGAGGCTTTGCCTAGATTGGAATCTGAATCTTTTGTTCACCAACATTAAATAAATTACTTAATTGCTCTGATCCTTAGTTTCCTCACATATAAAACAGAGGTGATGACAATCCATATCCCATAAAGTCATTTGAGTATAACTTAAAGTTTTGCTTGGAAAGCACATAGTACAGTGAAGCATGCACAGTACCTAGAAGTTCTCAATGGGTATTTATCATCATCATTATCATATTTGTATTGCAGATACAAGCCCAGACATCACTCTCTCTTCCTATAATAAACAGAGTCAGGCACATAATCAAGGCCAATACAGTAAGATTGTTTACTGCCTTCTCCTACTAATGTACTGATAAATAGTCAACATTGAACTTTGGGCAAGAAATGGGGATGGAGATCCATGATTTGTAGTGTTTACCAATTACTATGGTGTAAATACTCACACCATGGCTGACTGCAAGCTACCAACATGAGTTCATTGAATGCAGAGTTGGGAAGAGATGCTCAGAATCAGCTCTCTAAAGCCAGAACGAACCTGATCCAGCACAGCTCAGGGAAGATCTCATCTCTTTTGCTGCCAATAAGCCCCGGGGAGCCCTTAGGGACTGGGTTGAGGGACCACTTGGTCCCAGAAACTAACACAGAAAAACCACCACCTAGGGGCTGTGTCAGAAATATACATTTATATAAATACAACTGAAAGCAGGCAGAAAAACAGATTGATCCTGCCTGCTTGAAACCAAGGTTGAGGCATATGACACAGAGGAGCAGAGGATCACTGGGAATTAAACAGGGTGCTGACTACCTGACAGGAAACAGATGTGGCAGACAGAACAGTAAATCATCCCCCATAAGACATTGAAACTCCACTGAAGCAAACTAACTTCACTACTTCACTTTTTAATTTTTTATCTTTTACTTAACAAATTAAAAAATGATTTCTTTAACATTATTTTTAAATGATTTTTATGTATTTATTTTTTGTACCTTTCTTTTCTTTAAAAAAATTTTTTGGATTAGTGTTCGTTATTCTATTTTTATTTTTTATCATTAGTTTACTCTATCTCATTTACTTTATGCCAACACTTTCTTCCTCACTTTTCACCTTTTCATCCTGTTTCTCTTCTCCTGTTCCTGCTTGAGTTTTCTCTTTCTTTTTACTCCCTGTTAAAAATTGATCTTCTTTATCTGCTTTATTGACACACTACTATTATATAGCTTACACATATATCTAATTTCCTCTCCTCTGCTCCAAATTTGTGCACACTTATCATTTCTCTTTCTTTTCTATCCAAATTTATTTTCTTTTTTGTTGTTGTTTATTTGTTTTGTTATTTATGTTATGTTTTTGTTTTTCATCTCCTTAATTGTTCTCTTCTTCTACTAATAGCTTACTTAGTTTCAATAACCAACTCATGCCTATCTTCTCTCTATTCTCCTTTTCCAAAAATAGATGACTGCATAGATAGAAAGATTAAAGAAAGTGAAAATTTATATATAAATGTTCTCTTACATTTTTATTTTTTCAATTATATTCTACCATTTTTTGAGTATTTTGCTTTTTACTTTTCTTCTTATACACACATTCTCTTTCTACCTCCTCTGTACTGAATTGTGGCCATTTCCCCATTCATTCAATTCCCTTATCTTACCTTCTGGAAAGCTCTGACTCTTCAGATTCAGTTTCCCAACTTCTTTTCTGAAGTTTATTATTTGCATTTTTTTGGATTAGTTGTTGGTTTTTTGAAGTTTTCTCCTCATACACATATATTTTTCTCCCCTTATGTTTTATTTTTTTCTCTTCTCTCTTACCTTTTTTCCTTTTCTCAATATCATTTTTGTGCTCTCTTCTCTCCCCTAATTCTCTTTTCTCTGATAGTCAACTTTATTTGGGCTTATTGGTATCGTGAACACAATCCTGTTTTGTGCCCTCTGTGTTGTGTCTTGTCAACTTGTATTTTGTGCCATTAAGTCAACATGGTAGAGAGTGAGCCACATAATCAGACACCATGAGAGGAGCAAAAGTGGTGAGACAAAGAAACACCCCCATACTAAAGAAAAAAGGAATTACCAGAAAAGGAAGTAAATCAAATGGAGGCAAGAAATTTGTCAGATAATGAATTCAAAGCAATATTCATGAGGATGCTGAAAAGTATGGAAGACAAATTCAACTACATGTGTAAGAACAAAGAAAAAATGAAGTAGAAACAAGAAGAAAAGAAGAATGACATAGTTACAATAAAGAACACAATAGAAAGCATAAAAAGCAGACCAGAAGAAGCTGAGGACCACATCAGTGAGCTATAAGTCAAGGTAGGAAAAAAATGTCCAAGCAGAGCAGCAACTGGAAAAAAAAAAACCCCCACACACTTAAAAAACAGAAGAAGAGCCTAAGGGAGGTATGGGACAATATGAAATGAAACAACATCTGCATAGTAGGGGTACTAGAAGGAGAGGAAACTGACCAAGGAATAGAATACCTGTTTGAAGAAATGACATAAAACTTCACTGATATTGGGGGAAATACTCACACAAGTCCAGGAAGCTCATGATGTCCCAAACAAGATGAACTCCAAAAGACCAACACCAAGAAATATCATAATTAAATTGCCAAACACCAATGATGAAGAAAGAGTCTTAAAGTCTGCCAGAGAGAGAGAGACAGACAGATAGAAAGTTATCTATAAGGGAACTTTCATCAGACTATCAACTTATTTCTCAACAGAAACACACCAGGCCAGAAGGGAATGGAATGAAATATACAAAGTGAACCAAAACAAGGGCTTGAATCCAAAATACTATAGCCAGCAAGGCTATAATTCAAAATTGAAGGTGAAATCGGGGTCTCCAGAGACAAAAAAAGGACTAATGGAGCTTATTAACACTAAACAAGCAATGCAAGAAATTATGAACAGCAAATATGTATCTGTCAACAAGTGAATCTAAAAAATCAAGAGAATAAAAATGCGATAAACAGAATAAACTGGTGAATAGAATCAGGGCCAAAGAAAGGGAGTGGACTGACAATTCTCAGGGGGATAGGGGTGTAAGTGGTGTGGAAAGAAACTGGACAAAAATCATACACCTCTGGATGAGGACGTGGAGAGGGGAGGTAAGGGCAGAGGGTGGGGTGGGAACTCAGTGAACAAGAACTATTGGGGGGGAAAGAGGAACAATTGTAATAATCTGAACAATAAAGGTTTATTAAATTAAAAAAGAACAAATTGAGAAACAAAATAACAGAATTATATCAACTGATGCAGGAGAAACATTTTACAAAATCCAAAACCCTTTATTGATAAAAACTCAGCAAAGGGAGAATAAAGGGATCATGTCTCAACATAATGAAATCCTTATATGACAAACTTACAGACAACATCATACTCAATGGGCATAAATCTATTTCACCTAAGAAAAGACACACTTTCACCACTCCTGTTTGATATAGTACTGGAAGTGCTAGCCATAGCAATTAGACAATAAGAAGAAATAAAAGGCATCCAAATTGGAAAAGAAGTAAAACTGTCCTTATTCACAGATGACATGATACTGTACATAGAAAACCATAAAAACTTCATCATAAAACTATTAGACTTAATAAATGAATTTGGCAATGTACAAAGATATAAAATTAACACCCAGAAATCTATGGCCTGTTTGTGCACCAATAATGAACTCACAGACAGAGAAACTACAAAAACAATCCCATTTACCATTGCACTAAAAAAATTCAGATACTTAAGACTAAACTTCACTGAGGAGGTAAAAGATCTGTACTTGGAAAATTACAGGACATTGAAGAAGAGATAGAGGAAGACGTTAACAAATGGAAGAACATATCATGTTCATTGATTGGTAGAATCACCATCATTAAAATGTCCATATTACCCAAAGCAATCTACAGATTCAATGCAATCCCCATTAAAATACTAATGGCATATTTCACAGACCTAGAACAAACTCTCCAAAAATTCATGTGGAATAAAAAAAGACCCTGACAGCCGAAACCGGTTTGGCTCAGTGGATAGAGCGTCGGACTGCGGACTGAAAGGTCCCGGGTTCGATTCCGGTCAAGGGCATGTACCTTGGCTGCGGGCACATCCCCAGTAGGGGGCGTGCAAGAGGCAGCTGATTGATGTTTCTCTCTCATCAATGTTTCTGACTTTCTATCCCTCTCCCTTCCTCTCTATGAAAAATCAATAAAATGTAATTTGAAAAAAAAAAAAAAAGACCCTGACAGGGCAGGGAGGGCAGAGGGGCGGGGGAAGATGGGGAACAAGGACACATAGTAATACCTGAATCAACAAAGAAAATAAAAAGGCCCTGGCTGGCCATAGCAATCCTGAGAAAACAGAACAAAATTGGAGGGATCACAATACTAGATATCAAGTTATATTACAAAGCCACAATGATCAAAACTGCCTGGGACTGGCACAAGAACAGACATATAGACCAATGGAACAGGACAGAGAACCCAGAGATTGATCCAAGCCATTATGTTCAGTTAATATTTGACAGCTGAGGAAAGAGCATACAATGGAGTCAAGACAGTCTCTTTAATAAATGGTGCTGGAAATTTGGGCAGATACATGCAAAATAAAAAAAAGAAAGAAAGAAACTCTACCACAAATTTGCACCACACACAAAAACAAAGCCAAAGTGGCTAAAGGACTTAAATGTAAGATGGGAAACCATAAAAATCTTAGAAGACTCCATAGGCATCAAAATATCAGACATATGTTGTAGCAATATCTTTACCTATACAGCTCCTATGGCAATAGAAACTGAGGAGAAAATAAACAAATGAAACTACATCAAAATAAAAAGCTTCTGCACAGCAAAAGAAACCATCCACAAAACAGCAAGAGACCCCACTGCAGAGAAGAACATATTTGCCAATGTTAACTCTGATAAGGGTTTAATCTCCAAAATTCATAGGGAACTCATACAACTTAACAAAAGGAAGATAAATAATCCAATCAAAAAATGGGCAAAGGATATAAATAGATACTTTTTCAAAGAGGACATACAGAAGGCCCAGAGACATATGAAAACATGCTCAAAATCACTAATTATCTGAGAGATGCAAATTAAAATGACAATGAGGTACCATGGCATGCCTGTCAGAATAGCTATCATCAACAAATCAACAAATAACAAATGTTGGATATATGCACCCCTATGTTCATAGCAACACAATTTGCAATAGCTAAGATTTGGAAACAGCCTAAGTGGACACCAGCAGATGAGTGGATTAAAAAACTGTGGTACATCTACACAATGGAATACTATGCTACTATTTAAAAAAGGAACTTATACCATTTGTAACAGCATGGATGGAACTGGAAAGCATTATGCTAAGTGAAATAAGTCAGTCAGAGAAAAATAAATGTGATATGATCTCACCCATGTGGGATATAATGATCAACATAACTTTTTAGATTTCAGGCCTAATAATAGACAAATATGTAAATTGACCATACTGCCATTGCAGAGGTACACAGGTGCTGAGCAGCCAGGGGTGAAGCAGGCATCTCTAGGACCCCATCTACTTCAAGCCTGTGACTTGTGTGCACGTGGGCTGCTGCCAAGCATCTGGAGTCCCAGGGACATCACTGGACTGTTCAGTACTTTTAGCCCAGCCTAGGGTGGCTGGAGTTCACAATTCTTTTTGTTTGTGCAGCCCCTGAACTGGGCTTGTCTTGTTCCTTTTCTTAAAGGCAAATAATTTAGTTTTTGCCCATTGAGTATGATGTTAGCAAGCCCTTCCCTTGTTCCTGTTCTTTGGGGAAATTAGTTTAGTTTTTGCCTATTGAGTATGATGTAGGACTGTAGGGCTTTTGTTTTGTTGAGGTATGATCCCTCTATTCCAACTTTTCTGAGAGTTTCTATCTAGAAAAGGTGTTGGATTTTGTCAAATGCTTCTTCAAATGCTCTCAGTTTGTTTGTGTGATGTATTACATTTATTGATTTGCGGATATTGTACCATCTTTGCATTCCCAGAGTAAATCCCACTTGGTCATAGTGTATGATCTTTCTAATGTATTGCTAAATCTGATTTCCTAGAATTTGGTTGAGGGTTTTAGCATCTATGTTCATCAAGGATATTGGCCTGTAGTTCTCTCTTTTTGTGGTGTCTTTTTTGGTTTTGGAATTAGGGAAATGCTGGCTTCATAGAATGAGCTTGAAAGTGTGCCTTCTTCTTGAATTTCCTGGAATAGTCTGAGAAGGATAGGTTTTAGTTCTTCTTTGAATGCTTGCTTGGTAGGACTCCTCTGTAAAGCTGTCTGGACCGAGGCATTTGTTTGCTGGAAGCTTTTTGACTGCTGTTTCAATTTCTTCAGTAATTGTCAGCCTATTTAGTTTTTTTTTATTTTATTCTTCTTGGTTGAGTTTAGAAAGCTTGTATTTTTCTATATGTATGTCCATTTCTTCTAGGTTGTCCATTTTGTTGGAATAGAGTTGGTCATAGTATTTTTTCATAATTTGCATTTCTGTGGGATCAGTTGTTATTTCACCTCTTTCATTTCTAATTTTGTTTATTTGGGTGCTCTCTCTTTGCTTCTTGGTGATCCTGGATGGAGGTTCATCAATATTGTTTATCCTTTCAAAGAACCAGCTCTTGGTTTAGTTAACCTTTTGTATTATCTTTTTGGTCTCTTTGTCATTTATCTCCTCTCTGATCTTTATTATTTCCTTCCTTCTGCTTACACTGGGCTTTTCTTGTTGTTCTCTTTCTAACTCTTTGAGATGTATGATTAGGTAATTTATTACCATCGTGTCTTGTTTTTCTTATAGGCCTGTAGAGCTATGAACTTACCTCTCAAGATTGCTTTCGCTGTGTCCCACAGATTCTGGATTGTTGTGTTTTCATTATCATTTGTTGCCATGATGCTTTTTATTTCTTCTTTGATATCTCTGGTAACCCAGTCGTTGTTTAATAGGATGCTATTAGTCTCCATGTGTGTGTTTGTTGTTGTTTTTTTGGATTGTTTTTATTGTATTTGATTTCCAATTTTATGGCACTGTGATCTGAGAAGGTGCTTGATATGATTTCTATCTTCTTGAATTTGAAGAGACTTTGCCTATTACCCAATATATGGTCTATCTTTGAAAATGATCCATGTGAATTCTAGAAGAATGTATATTCTGTGGCTGTGGGAACCTCTTTCACATCCCACATGATTCAGGGTCCCCGGTTTAGGGTTCAGGTTCAGTCAGGCTGGCACACAGGAAGGCAGGCAGGTGAGCAGTTGTGTGCCCTGGCCACACACAAATGAATAAAGACTCAGAAAAACATTGTTTTGGGAAATGGGGCCAGGTGGCAGTGCAACTCTAGTGGGAGGACTACTGCTCACTCTGGCTTTCCCTTCCCTTTTATTAAGATTAAGATCACAAGATACACTTGTATCCCCAAAGCAGGAAAGACCAATAAAAGCCAGTCAGTGAATTTACTTAGGACTAACAGGTGGGGGCTGCTTCAGCCACCAATATTCAATAATTAGCTCTGATCCTTCAGAGAAATTAAGGTGGACCAGCCCTCCAAATTCCCTGTCCAAAGCTCTCTATCATTAAAACGATGATCGGCTTCCAGCATGTGGCTTTGGGGTGAAATATTTTGAAGATGTCAATGAAATCCATCTAGTCTAGTAAGTCATTTAGGATTGATGTTTCTTCGCTGATTTTTTTAGAGGGTTTATGCAGTGGTGATAGTGGGGTATTAAAGTCCCCACTATGTCTGTATTGCTATCAGTCTCTCCCTTGATAGCCTCTAGAAGCCTTTTATATATTTGGGTGCTCCTGTATTGGGTGCGTATGTTTACCAGAGTTATTTCTTCTTGTTGGATTGCTCCCTTTAGTATTATCTCTTGTTTTGTCCTTCAATTTGATATCTAATTCGTCAGATATAAGTATTGACACCCCAGTTTTCCTTATTTCCATTTTTTTTTTCATTTCCATCCCTTCACCATCAGTCTGTGTCAGTCCTTTTTTCAGAGGTGGTTTTCTTATAGACAGCAGATATATGGATCATGTTTTCTTTTTTTTCTTTTTTTTACCTTTATTGTTCAGTTTATTAATTACATTTCCCCCCAATAGCTCCCCTCCACCCAGTACCCATCCCACTCTACGCCCTTACCTCCCCCCACCCTCTGTCCTCTCCCATAGTTGCATGATTTTTGTCCAGTCTCTTGCTGTACTTCCCGCACCCTTTTTCTCACCAAGCATTATCAGTCCATTCCCTCTCTATGTCCATGATTCAGTTCTATTCCTCATTTTATCCTGATCATCAGGTTGTTAATTCACTTGATTTTTAGATTCATTTGTTGATAGATGTGTACTTGTTGTTCGTAATGTACATTTTTACCTTTTTCTTCTTCCTCTTCTTAAACAATACCTTTCAGCATTTCATATAGTGTTGGTTTGGCAGTGATGAACTCCGTTAGCTTTTTCTTATCTGTGAAGCACTTTATCTGACCTTTAATGCTGAATGACAGCTTTACTGGATAGAGCAATCTTGGTTGTAGATTCTTGCTGTTCATTATTTTGAATATTTCTTGCCACTCCTGTCTGACTTGCATAGTTTCTGTTGAGAAATCTGCTGACAATCATATGGGTGCTCCGTTATAGGTAACTAACTGTTTTTCTCTTGCTGCTTTTAATATTCTCTCTTTATCTTTTGCTCTTGGCATTTTAATTATGATGTGCCTTGGTGTGGTCCTCTTTAGATTCCTATATTTTGGGGTTCTGTGCACTTATTGGGTTTTCAAGTCAATTTCTTTCGCCGGGGGGGGGGGGGGAGTTTTCAGTCACTATTTCTTCTAGTAGGTTTTCATTATCTTGCTCTCTCTCTTTTTCTGGCACCCCAATAATTCTGATGTTGGTATGCTTGAGATTGTCCCAGAGGCCCCTTATACTATCTTCAATTTTTTGGACTCTTTTGGCTTCTTGCTTTTCCAGCTGAGTGGATTTTGCTTTTTTGTATTTCACATCTTTGACTTGGTTTTTGAGGTCGTCTGGACTGCTTTTAGGTCTTTGTATAATATTTTTTGTTTCAGTCAGTGTATGCTTAATTTCTAGTTGGTCTTTTTTCATATCCTTGTAGGCGTTGTTCATTTCTTTGTAGGTGTTATTTATTTTGGCATAGTTCTCATTAAGTTTCTCGGCCTTTTCTAGTAGCCTCTTCATAAACCTAATTACTGTGGTTTTGAACCCTACGTCTAGTCATCTTTTTTCTTCCATTTCTTTCACAGCTGAGTTCTTTCCTTTTCTCTGCATTGAGGTTGCTTTCCTGAGTTGGTCCCTTAGCGGTGTGTGATAGGTATCCTCTAAGGAACAGTGGCTCAGCTTCCTTATGCAGCGCGTGGCGTCAGCCTTAGGTCCGCCCTACTTGGTGCACAGCTTCAGCGTCTAATGGGCGCGCAGCGTCAGGCTTAGGTCCGCCCTTCCTGGCGCACCGCTTCAGGTCTATGGGTCTCGCGGCGTCAGCTTATCTGTGCGGCTCACGGGTCTCAGTGTTGGGTGGCAATGTAAAACCACCACTGGTCTCCCCATTGCCAGACAACTCTGCCTCTCCCCAAATGAGTCTGCACAGCCAAAGTCTCACTCAGGGGTGTAAAACAAAGCAGTATGGGGGTCTCCGAGCAAGTGAGTCGCGTGTTCTCTGCCCGCGTTCTCTGCCCGTTGCGCACTCCAATTTACTCGTGCACTCTCCCCAAACACACAGACCTCAGCCACGCCCAGGATCCTCCTTTCCCCGACCTGGGAGCTCAGCTGGAACTGGGGGGTTGGTGCTGTGGGAGGCCTCCGCACTTCCACTGGAGAAAACCAGCCGGGCTTGCTGTCTGCCGCCCGTCCCTCACCGCTCTCTCGCGCTCCTAACCTCAAAGCTGCGCACCGCTGCTCCGAGTCACCGCTGCGTCCCACCTTTACTTTTATGTGTGGAATTTTCCCTCAGCCAGCTCTCCGGTGATTCTGGACGTTGTTTGTTCCGTTGTTAAGTTGTAGTTTCAGAATTGTTGCATGGACAGCTAGATAGGTGCTCACCTATGCCGCCATCTTAGTTCTTCCTGGATCATGTTTTCTTACCCACTCAACTACTTTTGTCTTTTAATTGTGAGATTTAATCCATTTATATTTAAAATTATTATTGACTAGAGGCATGGTGCATGAAATTCGTGCAAGGGCGGGGGGTGGGTGGTCTCTCAGCCCAAACTTCACCCTCTCCCATTTGGGACCTCTCCAGGGATGTCCAAATGCCCATTTAGGCCCCGGTGGGATCGGGCCTAAATGGACATCCCTCTCACAATCCAGGATTGCTGGCTCCCAACTGCTCACCTGCCTGCCTTCCAGATTGCCCCTAACCGCTTCTGCCTGCCAGCCGGATCACCCCTAACCACTACCCTGCCAGCTCGATTGATGCCTAACTGCTCCCCTGCCAGCCTTTTTTCCCCTAACTGCTCTCCCCTACAGGCCTGGGTCCCCCCCACCAACTGCCCTTTCCTGTAAGCCAGGTCACCCCAACTTCCCTCCTCTTCTGGCCTGGTCACCCCTAATTGCCCTCCCCTGAAGGCTCAATTGCCCCCAACTACCCTCCCTTGCAGGCCTGGTCCCTCCCAATTGCCCTCTTGTGCTGGCCATCTTGTATCCACATGGGGGCAGGCTCTTTGACCACATGGGAGCAGCCGTCTTTTGTATTGAAGTGATGATCAATTTGCATATTACTCTTTTATTAGATAGGATAGAGGCCTGGAGCATGGGTGGGGGCCAACTAGTTTACCCTGAAGGGTGTCCTGGATCAGAGTGGGGGTTCCTGTGGGGCAGCCTGTGACTTGACCTCAGTCCTTTGGGGTTCATTTTATTTGGGACTCTGAGTTTCTTAAATTTGTGTGAGATTTTTCTTCCCAATACCAGGGAAGTTTTCTGTCATTATTTCTTCAAACAGGTATTCTATGCCTTGCTCAGTTCCCTCTCCTTCTGGAACTCCTATTATGCAGATGTTGTTTTGTTTCATGTTGTACCAAATTTCCTTAGGCTGAGATGGCGAACCTATGACACGTGTAGCCACTTTTGATGACACACGGTTGTATGCGGTCACATACAGAGAAGTATGGGGCTGCATGCTGAGGATGAAGTATTTGCTGTAGTGTAGTGTAGACACTCTGTACTGGAGATCTGTAGGCCAAAACAATAGAACTCTGACACAGAGCATCTAGTTCTGGGACTTCCGGTTAGGCCATTAGATGATCTTTGACCTCACTTCTGGCTGGCGGAGCAGGGAGCAGCGGAATGCCACAGGGGATGCATCTCTGTGGGCCCTGTGCTCACCATTACCAGCAACCACATAACCACAGCGACCATCATCCAATCTACTGTTCTGGGGTGTTGTGGATTTCTAATTGACCATCATTACTGAGATAAGTGAGGGGGAAGCTGGGAGAGGTGAGGGCCTGTAGTGTGGGTGTCATTTCCCGCCATTAAAAATAGCGGCAGCCATCTTAATTTGTATAAGGAATGCCATTTTGCAGCATAGTGCAGACTCCATTTCTCCACTATTACTGTTGTGCATCCTTATTAACCCTTATTTCTGCTTATTAACCCTGCCCTTTCCTAAAAGACAGTTACATGTGCCATCTTGTGGTCAGTTAGGCTACTTAACCCCTAATTGCCTGCAGGGCTAACAGTCTATCTATAATTCTATCTTCTGTCACTGCACCCCTGATGGAGAACACAAAAAATAAAAAAACCAAGGTTAAGTAAATGCAGTGGTAGTAGCAGTAGCTGACCCTTTCAAGAGACATGGACTGAGATGTATGGCATTATAGAAAAAAATGGAGAGCACTGGGTGCAATCAGCACCACGACGTAGGGGCCCTTCCAATGCGGCTCAATGGTCTCCCAGCAGTGCCTCGTGACCCCAGTCTCCCGGTCTGTATTGGTGAGGTATTGGGGGTTGAGCCAGCCTCATAGATGGCACAGAGGCACAGCCAAATGTTCTCGTGCGCCCTCTGGAGCCCTCTTAAGAGTAAAGATATGTCTAGGTTTTCAAATTCAGTAAGAACCTCGGCCTTGAGGTTGGGAATGATAGGGGATGGCCTGCCAAACCTGATCTCATAGTGGGTAAGGCCTAGGGTGTAGGGAGATTTCCTTACCCAGGAAAGGGCATAAGGAAGGAGAGCCACCCAGTCACCGCCAGTCTCCATGGTTAATTTGGTAAGGGTCTCTTTTAGAGTTCTATTCATTCTTTCTACCTGCCCTGAACTTTGGCACCTATAAGCACAATGTAATTTCCAATCTGCCCCTATAGCCTTGGCTATTGCCTGTGTTAACTGTGAAATAAAAGCTGGTCTGTTGTGTGACCCTATCATAGCAGGAAATCCATACCTGGTAGGATGTCTTCTAGCAGTTTCTTGGCCACCGTATGAGCTGTTTCATGCTTGGTTGCGTATGCCTCTACCCATCCAGAAAAGGTGTCTACAAATACTAAAAGACATTTATAACCATACTTTCCCGGCCTGATTTCGGTGAAGTCGATCTCCCATTGAGCTCCCGGCTTGGTTCCTCTGAGCCTGGTTCTTTTTTCACTAGACCTGGCCCTCGTGTTCGTGAGTTGGCAAGTCTTACAGGTGGATACAATTTGATTTATTTTGGAGTCTTGATGATGAATCTTGATTCCGGCATGCTGAATTAAGCCCTTTAATTTCCAGGCCCCCAGTTGGGTGGACTGGTATATGCGTTCTAACACTGGGACTCCTAGCTGGTCTGGTATGAGCTCCTTGTCCCGTATATACCACCATACCTTTATCTCTTGGGCCACGGGGAGTTTCCTGATTCGCTGCAACTCCTCTTGGGAGTATTTGGGCTGGGCTGGTAAAACTTGGTCCCCCGGGTCTGGTAGTTGTAGGGTCATAGTGGGGATCGAAGTAAGGGCCACTGCCTTGGCTGCCTGGTCAGCCTTTTGGTTACCTCTTGCTACCGGGTCATCTTCTCGTGCCCTGGGCAGTGGATAATGGCTAACTTGGCAGGAAGCCATAAGGCTGTAAGCAGGTTGAGTATCTCCTGCTTATTCTTTATAGTCCGTCCTTCTGCCATCAGTAATCCCCTCTCCTGATAGATTGCCCCATGAACATGAGCTGTGGCAAACGCATAACGACTATCTGTGTAGATGTTTAGCCATTTTCCAGCTCCCAGCATGAGCACCTTAGTGAGGGCGACGAGCTCTGCTCGCTGGGCTGACGCCCCGGAGGGTAGAGCCTCTGCCCCTACAGTGTCCATTTCAGTGACCACCGCTGCCCCCTAGTACCTGTGCCCGTCCCATATGAAGCTGCTCCTATCCATGAACCAAGAGGCCTCGGCATCTGGGAGGGGCCGGTCCATCAAGTCCTTTTGGAATCCATGTACTTGCTCTAGGATTCCCACACAGTCATGTAGGGGGGCATCTAGGTCAGGGTCGGGCAGCAAAGTAGTGGGGTTAAGGGCCGCACTAGGGTGGAATCGCACTCTAGGAGGGTTGAGTAGGAGGCTCTGATAGTGGGTCAACGTGCGTTGCTCATCCATCTATCAGGAGGCTGTTTCAGGACTCCCTCAATGGCATGCGGGTTGTGACCCCGATTTCCTGCCCCAGGGTCAGTTTGTTGGCATCCTTGACTAAGAGTGCTGTTGCCACAATAATTCTTAGGCACGGCAGCCAGCCGGCAGCTACTGGGTCTAGCTTCTTAGACAGATATGCTACTGGGCGGCTTCGGGGGCCTAAGGCTTGAGTTAAAACCTCCTTTGCTATTCCTTCATGTTCATCTATAAAGAGGTGAAAGGGCTTTGTAATGTCTGGCAGGCCCTGGGCTGGAGCAGCTAGGAGGGCTCTCTTTAACTGGTTAAAAGCCGCCTCTTCTCTCTCAGTCCATTCAAACGCCCTCCCCTCTTTGGTAGCTTCATATCGGGGCCTGGCGACCTCAGCGAAACCCAGTGTCCAGAGGAGGCAGTAGCCGGCCGGTCCTAGAAATTCCCTTCGGGAGGTGGGAGTAGGGATTTCCAGGACAGTTTCTTTTCTGGCATCTGATAATCGCCGCTGTCCTCCCTCTATGATGTATCCCAGGTAACTTCCCTCTCTCTGCATATCTGAGCCTTCTTCGCAGATGCCCGGTACCCTAAGGACCCCAAGGTAGCCGGCAGATCCTGGGTCCCCCACTCATAGTCCTCGGCTGTGTTGGCAGCAATCAGGATGTCATCCACGTACTGAAGGAGGGTGAGGCCAGGGTGCTGTACTCACCCAGGTCCTCGTGTAGCGCCTTGTCAAAGATGATGGGCGAATTCTTGAATCCCTGGGGCAATCGTGTCCAGGTTAATTGTTCACTGTAGCCCTCCTCTGGGTTGTGCCATTCGAAGGCAAATAAAGGTTGGCTTTGGGGTGCCAGCAGCAGACTGAAGAAGGCATCCTTCAAATCTAATACTGTATACCAGACTTTACAGGGTGCCAAGGAGCTCAGGAGAGTATAAGGATTGGGAACAGTTGGGTGTATATCCATGACTTTTTTATTTACTTCCTGGAGGTCCTGACTGGTCGGTAGTCATTCGTGTGAGGCTTTCTGATTGGCAGGAGGGGGCTGTTCCAGGCAGATTGGCAGAGAACTAGTACCCCAAGGCTTCGCAGTCTCTGGATGTGAGGCTGGATTTCCTTCTGGGCCTCCTGAGACATAGGTTACTGCTTGATTCTCATTGGCCCTTCTTCTGGTTTAGCTCTACTAGGATTGGGGTCCTGTGAGTGGCTAGTCTTAACGCTCCCCCTCCCACCCCCGTCTGTGCCCAAGCTGTGGGGAATTCTTGTAGCCATCTGTCCATGTTGCTTTCTGCTGGGGATGCCTTCTGGTGGAGGCAGTACTCATCCTCCAGCCTCAGAATCAAAACCTGGATGGGGTGGCCTTTGCCATTGGTGACCTGAGGGCCCCCCCGTCTGAAAATTATCTGGGCTCCAATCTTGGTCAGTAAGTCCCACCCTAATAGTCCCATCCCTAGATCTAATGTTCTTCGGGCAGTCCACGAATACTGGCTCATACCAGTTGCCCCTTGTACCCAGGACTTCTTGTTTGCTAGCTTCCCCTGTGGTGTGTGGAGGACCAAATGTTGTGCTCCGGTGTCGACAAGGAAATCAACAGGGGTCCTCTCCACTCTAAGAGTTATCCTGGGCTCGGGGAGGGGGTCCAAACCCCATCTCCCCTAATCACTCAGTTCACCCAGCTCTAAGACTTTCACTTGATCAGCCTTCTTTGGACATTCTCAGCGCCAATGCCCTATCTCCTTGCAGTAAGCACACTGATCCCTCTGCAGCCTCCATCTCCCCCCTCCCCCCCCCCCCCCCCCGGCAGCCTTCTTACCTTCTTCCTGGTCGTTTACAAGCCATCGGAGGAGCTGGTTCTGTTCCCTGGGAGAGTCTGTGGTGGTGGCCAGCAGAATCCTGGCTAGGTCTCGGGTTTGCTTCTTGCTGACAGCCGCCACGGCGCGAGCCTGCTTGTCTTCAGGGGGCTCCTGGTTGTTGTACACCTTTTCAGCTACTACCAGCAAGTCCTGCAGACTTTTCTCCCCTCGTCTATCTATCTTCTGCAGTTTTCTCCTAATATCTGCCGCAGATTGATTTACAAAGGCCATGATAACAGCCACCTTGTTTTCGGGAGCCTCTGGGTCCATGGGGGTATGCCACGGAATGCCTCCATGACCTGCTCTAGGAAGCTGCTGGAGATTCATCCTTCTCCTGCTGTACATTTCCTACCTTAGCCAAATTAGTCGGATTCCTAGCAGCCATCCGAAGACCCCCCCATTAGAGTCTAGCGGTAGACCCGGAGCCTCTCCTTACCTTCTGCCGTGTTAAAATCCCATTCAGGCCTGGTTGGAGGAAAAGAGGTGTCTATCTGAGCCTGGTTGGTGGTAGGATTCCCGTCCGTGCCCAGAACTAGCTTCTGGGCCTCATTAAGGATCCTCTCCCTCTCCTTGGTGGTGAAGAGGACCTGCAAAAGCTGCTGACAATCATCCCAAGTAGGCTGATGGGTGAAAAGAACAGAATCTTTCCTCAAACTTCAACACTTCCTCTCTAATTCTCACTCTTCATTGATGAACCACCTATTTCACTAAGAAAATAAAATCAAACAATTGAGAGCATCCACAAGCTCCCAGCACCACATCTGCACAGCCTCTGCACTTGTGCCACATCCTCGCTGGCTGTCCATCACCTGGACTGAAGGCCTTTCTACAGGTCCACAAACTCCATTCCCTTTAACCTTCTCTAGCAGTTTCATTCTTTCTCCTTCATCAGTCCCATCAGCATAAGAAATTGCTGTAATCTCATCCATCGTAATCAAGTCTTCTCTTGACCCCACTTGCCCCTCTAGCCACCATCACACTTTTCTAATCTTCCTTCTAGCACAGCCACTTTTACTCATTGTCCTCACTTCCTCCACTCCTCACCTGACCCCCACCATATGCCCTGAATTCTGTCCAGTCAAGCTTGTGTCACCATCCCACTGAAACTGTCTCAGTTGCTACATCTTTCATTTTGGTAAATTCAATAGTTAACTACCTATTCTTGTTTACCAGACCAATGGACAACTTTTGAGCACTTTTCTTTCTCTACACAATCATGCCACTGCTCTGCTCATATTTCTCCCCTGGCTTCCAACACACGCTGTCAGAGTCCAAGTCCCTTTAGTGAGGCAGGGGAAAGGACCTGCACATTCCTGCATGTCTGCCTCTTGCCAGCCCACCTCCACTTTGCTCTCCACTTCCTCCCCTCCCTTACTCCCTCTGCTCTAGCCACATTTTCCTCCCTGCTGTTCCTTAGGGCCTTTGCACTTCCTATTCCTTCTGCCTGGAATGTTCTTCCTCCAGAATCCTCTTGACTCACTCCTTTCTCTCCTACAGGTTTCTGCTCCAAAGTCACCATTTCGAGAAGGCCTTCCTGCCATCATTCAGCTGTCCCCATGGCCCCTTACTGCCACTCAGCACTTTATATTATTCTTTTCCATTTCATTTTCCTCCATAGCATTTATCTTCATCTGATATCCTCCATATTTCCTTGACTATTGTCTCCTCCCACTGTGCAAGCTTTGTATAGCAACAATATATTCAGTATCTAGAAGGTGCCTGGCACATAGTAAACCCTCCATGAATATTCGTTGAGTGAACAAAAAATCTGCTACAGAGCTGGATCATGTAGTAGGGTCTTGTAAGTTCCTGTAGGGAGTTTGATTTTTATTTTAAACTAGAGGCCCAGTACATAACATTTGTGCATGGCGGGGGCGGGGGTGTCCCCTCAGCCCAGCCTGCATCCTCTCCAATCCAGCACCCCTTGGGATGGATATGTCTGCCTCTTGTATTCTAGGACCACTTGTTCCTAACTGCTTGCCTACCTGCCAGCCTGATTGTCCCTAACCACCTTTGCCTGCCTGCCTGATCATCCTTAACTGCTCCCCTGCTGGCCTGATAACCCCTAACTGCTTCTGCCTTGCCCCATACCCGGAGCCAGGATTCCCTCCTCTGGTTGGTCGCAGGCACCCAGGACCTGGGCTTCCCTCCCTCTGGTTGGTTGCAAGCATCCAGTACCTGGGCTGGCTTTGCCCAGGCTGGCCACAGCCGCAAGGGACCACGGGTGTGTGGCTTTGCTCGGGCTGCAGCTGCAGGTGTCTGGGACCATGGGGTGGGCTGCTTGTCCATCTCCCAGGCTCTAGCCATATGCACTGGCACCTGGGACCACAGTGTGGGTGGCTTGTCTCTCTCTCACGCTGCAGCCTGGCTGGTCCCCATTCCTCTCTTCCCAGTGTTGAGTGTCTGAGCCATTATGGCGTAACGGCATGAGGGCATGATGGCCATTTGCATATTAGCTCTTTATTACATAGGATGTGAAGGGGAGTCATCGGAGAGTATATGATCTGACTTAGAGTTTTAAAAAACTGTTCTGGCCCTTGTGTGGAGGGAAGACTGTACTAGGGTAAGAGTGGAATTGGAGGGGCAGTTCAAGGCTAATCCAAAGTTCAAGCAATAAAGATAATGAGGACTTGAGTTAGAGTTGAACAAAGGTCAGATTTTAAAATATATTTTGTAGTTACAGATGACAGACTTGTTAACAAATTGGATGAGGGGCCTGAGAGAAATAGAGAAACTAAGGATAACGTGTAGGTTTTTGGCCTCAATACTTAAATTTTCCAAGCTTGTTTTCTCTTCTGTAAAATGGGTGCAATTAGAGCATCTCTCTGTGGGATTTTGTGGAAAAGGCAGTAGAGGACAAGGTGTGCTCACAGTGTCAGGCACATCATAAACATTCAGTAAAAGTGAGCTCTTGTTCTCCCAAAGGTAACGGGGATTCCTTGCTTCCTTGGCAACAGGGTTACAAAAATATCTTCCCCACAGAGACTGAGGAAAAGAAAAACTTTTTTTTTGTAGAGTGTACTCTGACCCTCTCCTAAGAGAAAGATTTTTACTCTACTTTACATTAGTGTTGGAATATTTTAGTTGCACACACACATAAAGAATTCCTCACATTTCAAAAGAATTGTAAGTATCTTTTAAGTAGTGTTTGTCCACTTAATATCTACCAGGATGAGTAAGTGAAAACTGAAATTACAAACCCCTGATGATTAAAAAAAAACAATTAAAATGTGTGAAAAAGCATACCTGAATAATGATTTTTTAAAAAATAGGTATCTACTACATTTTTATACACCAAAACCTAAAATACCACACTGCCGGGTTCAATGCAGGACACCTGTCAGCACTGTTTGTTAGTGTTTCACTCAGCTTTCTGCAAAGCCAACACCCAAGCCTCTTTGGCAGCTGTGGCCTGTCCTCATTTCCCCCTGGAAAACTGTTTTAAACTTAGTGCAGATAACATTCTGCCTCTATTACAATTAGCAGCTTCTCTCAATAGAGTCACCTGGTTTGGTGAGTGCTTGTGTGAGGTAACTGGGTATCTTCTTTCAAAGCCTCTAAATGTGACCTCCAGGTAGCATGCGAATAGCTGCCTGTGGGGATTTTAGGGGCTCCTTTGGCCCTGGGAGTTTCCGGCTAGCATCTTCTTCTGCTTCACCAGATCTCCCTAATTATTGATCTGGCCTCACCCAACCATTCTTCTTCTCAGCCCCCAATCACACTGTAAAGTCAGTGAGGGCTTCTTGAATCTGTGATTCCTTTCCTTCTTTATTTTATTGAAATTTTTTATATTTTCAAATTTCTTCATTGGTTAAGGTATCACATATGTGTCCTTATCCCACCATTGCCCCAGCCACTCCTCATGCCCTCACCCCCTGTTGTCTGTGTCCACTGGTTAGACTTATATGCATGTATACAAGTCGTTGGGTTGATCTCTCCCTCGCGCCCCCACCCTCCCCTACCTTCCCTCTGAGGTTTGACCGTCTGATTGATGCTTCTCTGTCTCTAGATCTGTTTTTGTTCATCAGTTTATATTGTTCATTATATTCCACAAATGAGTGAGATCATGTGATACTTATCTTTCTCTGACTGGCTTATTTCACTTAGCATAATGCTCTCCAGTTCCATCCATGCTGCTACAAATGGTAAGAATTCCTTCTTTTTTACCCAGTGTAGTATTCCATTGTATAGATGAACCACAGTTTTTAATCCACTCATCTGCTGATGGGCCGTTAGGCTGATTCCAAATTTTAGCTATGGTGAATTGTGCCACTATGAACATAGGGGTGCATATATACTTTCTGATTTGTGTTTCTAGTTTCTTGGGATATATTTTTAGAAGTGGGATCACTGGGTCAAATGGGAGTTCCATTTTTAATTTTTTGAGGAAACTCCATACTGTTCTCCACAGTGGCTGCACAGTCTGCATTCCCACCAGCAGTGCACAAGAGTTCCTTTTTCTCCGCATCCTCGCCAGGATTTGTCGTTTGTTGATTTGTTGATGATAGCCAGTCTGATAAGTGTGAGATGACATCTCAACATCATTTTAATTTGCATCTCTTGGATAATTAATGACTGAGCATGTTTAATATGGCTCTTGGCTTTCCTCCCGTCTTCTTTAAAAAAGTATCTATTTAGGTCTATTGCCCATTTTTTTACTGGGTTGTTTAACTTCCTTATGTTAAGTTGTATGAGTTTTCTATAAATCATTGATATCATTGGCAAATATGTTCTCCCATGCATCGCTTTCTCTTTTTTTTAAAATTTTTTATTGATTTTAGAGAGGAAGTAAGAGGCAGAGAGTGATAGAAACATCAATGATGAGAGAATCATCGATCGGCTGCCTCTTGCACATCTCCTATCAGGGATCAAGCCAGCAACCTGGGCATGTGCCCTGACCGGGAATCAAAGCCATGACCTCTTGGTTCAGAGACTGATGCTCAACCACTGAACCACGCCGGCTGGGATGCATGGGCTTCCTTGTTGTCTTGTTGGTTTCTTATGCTGTGCAGAAGCTTTTTATTTTGATGTAGTCCCATTTGTTTATTTTCTCTTTAGATTCCATTGCCCTAGGAGTGGTATTGGTAAAGAAATTGTTTTGACATACGTCTAAGATTTGCTTCCTGTGGATTCCTCTAGTATTTTTATGGTTTTCCATCTTATGTTTAAGTCCTTTATCCATTTTGAGTTTATTTTTAAAATATTTTATTGATTTTTTTTACAGACAGGAAGAGAGAGGGAATAGAGAGTTAGAAACATTGATGAAAGAGAAACATCGATCAGCTGCCTCCTGCACACCTCCTACTGGGGATGTGCCCACAACAAGGCACATGTCCTTGATTGGAATCGAACCTGGGACCCTTCAGTCTGCAGGCTGACCCTCTATCCACTGAGCCAAACCGGTCAGGGCTTCAGTTTATTTTTGTGTAAGTTGGTGGTCTAGTTTCACTTTTTTGCATGTATATGTCCAATTTTCCCAACACCATTTATTGAAGAAACTGTCTTGATTCTATTGTATGTTCATGCCTCCTTTGTCAAATATTAATTGAGTGTAGTGGTTTGGGTCAATTTCTGGGTTCTCTATTCTATTCCATTGATCTATATGTCTGTGCTTATGCCAGTACCAGGCTATTTTGAAAACAGTGGCTTTGTAATACAGCTTGATATCTGGTATTGAGATCCCATCTGCTTTGTTCTTCTTTCTCAAGATTGCAGCAGGTATTTGGGGTCTTTTTTAAATTTCAGACTAGAGGCCTGGTGCATGAATTCATGCACGGATGGGGTCCAGCCAGCCTACCCCAATGCGGGCCCATCAGGCCAGGATAGTGAGAGGAGGGGCTGTGAGTGGTTAGTGGGCAGGCCCTGCCTCCAATTGAGGTACTGGAGGTCGACCAGAAGTGGGGTGAGCCAGGCGGCAGGGGGACCAGTCGGGATCCAGATCAGGTTGGTTGGCTGCCACAGTGCATGTCAAAGTCACAGGTTATTCTGGTCATTCTGGTCATTCCACCATTCCAGTTGCTGGGCTTTTATATATTTATATGAATTTTTGGAAAGTTTGTTCTAGGTTGCTGGAAACTAATCATTGTCTCACTAATGGAAAGATGGGGACAGGAAACCTGGGAGGCTGGTCAACCTTAATTGCTCCGAAAGATCACAGCTAATCACTCACTGTTTAGTTAAAACATTGTTAGCTGAAGCAGCCTCCACCTGTTTGTCTTATGTAAATTCCTGCTATTGGAATTTCATGCCTAAATGCTATGGATGTATCACATAGTCTTAATAAAAGGGATAGCAAGGCCAGAGCATAGTGTAGTCCTTCTAGTAGAGGTGGGCTCCCACCTGGCTCCCAATATTCCCAAATTAATACTTTTCTAGTCTCTTTCTTTTTTTTAAATATATATTTTTATCGACTTTTTCACAGAGAGGAAGGGAGAGGGATAGAAAGTCAGAAACATCGATGGGAGAGAAACATTGATCAGCTGCCTCTTGCACACCTCCAACTGGGGATGTGCCCGCAGCCAAGGTACATGCCCTTTACCGGAATCAAACCTGGGACCTTTCAGTCCGCAGGCCAACGCTCTATCCACTGAGCCAAACTGGTTCAGCATCTAGTCCCTTTCATTTGTGTGTGGCCTTCTCCAGAAACCGAACCCTGAATCTGAACCCTAAACCACACGGGACATGAAAGGGGTTCCAACACTAGATCTGTGAGATATGCCATTGGTATTTTAATGAGGAGTGCATTAAATTATAACTTGCTTTTGGTAGTATGAACAGGTTAATGATGTTGATTCTACCAATCCATAAACATGCTATATTCTTACATCTGTTGATATCTTCCTCTATTTCTTTTTTCATTGTCCTGTAGCTTTCCATTATAGGTCTTTTACTTCCTTAGTCAAGTTTATTCCTAGGTATCTTAATTTGTTTTGTGTGATGGTAAATGGAATTGCTTTTTTAGTCTCTCTTTCTGAAAGTTCACTATTGGTGTATAGTAATGCCATAGATTTCTTGGCATTAATTTTGTATCTTGCTATATTGCCAAATTCATTTATTAAGTCTAATAGTTTTTTGAGGGAGTCTTTCAGATTTGTTATGTACAAATATCATGTCATCTGCGAATAAGGACAGCTTTACTTCTTTTCCAATTTGGATGCCTTTTATTTCTTCTTCTCATCTAATTGCAATGGATAATACATCTAGTACTTTGTCAAACAGGAGTGATGAGAGTGGGCATCCCTATCTTGTTCCTGTTCTTATGGGAAATGGTTTTAGTTTTTGCCCATTGAGTATGATGTTGACTGTGGGTTTATCATATATGGCTTTTATTATGTGAGATATGATCCTTCTATTCCCACATTGCTGAGAGTTTTGTCAAGAAAGGGTGTTGAATTTTGTCAAATGCTTTTCTGTATCAATTGATATGACTATGTGATTTTTATCTCTCAATTATGTGATATCTCTCAATATCACATAATATATCACATTTATCGATTTGTGGATATTGTACCATCCTTGCATTCCTGGGATAAATCCTACTTGGTCATGGTGTATGATGTTTCTGAGATAGTGCTGGATCCAATTTGCTAGAATTTTGTTGAGGATTTTGGCATCTATATTCATGAGGGATATTGGCCTGTAATTCTCTTTCTTTGTGTTGTCTTTATCCGGTTTTGGTATTAGGTGATGCTGGCTTCATAGGATGAGCTTGGAAGTGTTCCTTCCTCTTAAATTTTTTGAAATAGTCTGAGGAAGATAGGTTTTATTTCTTCCTTGAATGTTTGGTAAAACTCCTCTATGAAGCCATCTGGCCCTGGGCTTTTGTTTGCTGGAAGCTTTTTGATGACTGCTTCAATTTCTTCCACAGTTATTGGTCTATTGAGCTGTTTAGATTCTTTCTGAATGAGTTTTGGAAGGTTATATTTTTATAAGAATATGTCCATTTCCTCCAGTTGTCTAGTTTGTTGGAGTAGAGTTGTTCATAGTATTTTTTAACAATCCTTCGTATTGCAGTGGGGTCTATTGTTATTTCACCTGTTTTTGATTTTGTTTATTTGGGTCCTCTCTCTTTGCTTCTTGGTGAGCCTGGCTAGAGGTTCATCAATCTTGTTTATCCTTTCAAAGAACCAGCTCTTGGTTCTGTTGATTTTTTGTATTGTTTTTGTTTTATTTTGGGGGGTTTTTTTGGTCTCAATGTTGTTTATCTACACTCTGATCTTTATTATTTCCTTGCTTCTGCTTACACTAGGTTTTTCTTGTTGCTCTCATTCTAACTCTTTGAGTTGTATGGTTAGGTAATTTATTACCATTGTGTCTTTTTTTTTTTTTTTTTTTGCAGAAGACTTGTAGAGCTATGAACTTTCCTCTCAAGACTGCTTTTGCTGTGTCCCATAGATTTTGGATTGTTGTGTGTTCATTGTCATTTGTTGCTATGATGTTTTCTATTTCTTCCTTGATCTCTCTGGTAACCAGTCATTGTTTAATAGCATGCTGTTTAATCTCAATGTATTTGATTTTTTGGATTGTTTTTATTGTAGTTGACTTTCAGTTTTATGCCACTGTGATCTGAGAATATATTTGATATGATTTCTATCTTCTTGAATTTGAAGAGACTTTGCTAATGACCCAACATATGATCTATCTTTGAAAATGACCCATGTGCACTTAAGAAGAATGTATATTCTGTGGCTTTGGGGTGAAATGTTCTGAAGATGTCAATTAATTCCATCTGGTCTAGTGAATCATTTAGGATTGATATTTCTTTGCTGATTTTTTGTTTAGAGGATTTACTAATGGTGATAGTGGGGTATTAGTCTCCTATTATGATTGTATTGCTGTCAATCTCTCCCTTGATATCCTCCAGGAGTTTTTTTTTTTTATGTATATGGGTGCTCGTGTATCAGGTGCATATAAGTTTACCAGAGTTATTTCTTCCTGTTGGATTGCTCAAGGAAAGTGGCCTTCCTTATCTCTTGTTATGTCCTTCACTTTGAGATATAATTTGTCAGATATAAGTATTGCTACCTCAGCTTTTTTTTTTCATTCCCGTTTGCCTGAAAAACCTTTTTCTATCCCTTGCACCCTCAGTCTGTGTGCTTCCCCCCCCCCCCTCAGGTGGGTTTCTTGTAGACAGCAGATATGTAGGTCATGTTTTCTTATACAATCTGTTACCCTATGTCTTTTTATTGGGGCATTTAATCCATTTACATTTAAAGTTATTATTAATAGGTACTTATTTGTCACCATTTTTTTATTCTTTACCCCTGTGTTCTTTCTTCACTTCCTATTTCTTTTTTTCTTTTCTTTTCTTCTTTTTTTTTTTTTACAGCAATCCCTTTAGCATTTCTTGCATTACTGGTTTGGTGGTAATAAATTCCCTTAGTCCTTTTTGTTTGTGAAGCTCCTGATCTCACCTTCAATTTTGATTGGTAGCCTTGCTGGTTTCAGTATTCTTGGATTCAGACCCTTCCTTTGCATGACTTTGTTTATTTCATTTCATTCCTTCTGGCTTGATGAATTTCTATTGAGAAATCAGTTGCTAGTCTGATGGGGGTTCTTTTGTAGGTAACTTTCTGTCTCTCTCTGGCCATTTTTAAGATTCTTACTTTGTCGTTGGAGTTTGCCAATTTAATTATAATGTGCCTTGGCATTGGTCTTTTGGGGTTCACTTTGCTTGGGACTCTGTGAGCTTCTTGGATTTATGTGAGTTTTTACTTTCCTATATCAGGGAAGTTTTCTCTCATTATTTATTCAAACAGGTTTTTTATTCCTTGCTCAGTTTCCTCTCCTTCTGTCTCCCATGTTATACGGATGTTGTTTTGTTTCATGTTGTCCCAAAGTTCCCTTAGGCTCTCTTCCTGCTTTTTAATTTTTTTTCTAGAAGCTACTCTATTTGGGTATCTTTTCCTACCTTGTCTTCTAGCTCACTGATGCGGTCCTCTGCTTCTTCTAGTCTACTCTCAATACTTTCTATTTAGTTCTTTACAGGAGTGATGTCAGTTTTCATTTCTTCTTTGTTCTTCATTTCCTCTTGGTTCTTACACATATTGTCAAATTTGTCTTCCATTGTTTTCATCCACCTTATAACCATTTCTCTGAATTCTTTCTCTGACAGGTTGCTTGCCTCTATTTCATTTACTTCTTTTTCTGGTGATGCCTGCTTTTCTTTCATATGCGGGCTGTTTCTTTGTCTCCCCATAATCTCTTCTCTAGGTGTCTGGTTATGTAGTTCTCTCTTTCCTTTCTGTGGTGGAGTGCAGAGCTCCTCTGAATCTGTGTGTTTACACCAATTGGCGACAGCTGTTTGGTGGGTGCCACAGTTGTAGATTTTCAGGCTTCTGATAACTTCCACTTTCCCCTTCAAGATGGCATGTTCTCTGCATCCAAGCCAGTGGCTCCGGGAGAGAATACACTAGCAGTGGGGGTTGCCTGGTCAGGTGAGGCCTGTCCAGCAGTCCCCCACCTTTTCCTGGGGTATAGCTGTTTCTTAACTCACCAACAGACACTCCCCATGTGACCCTCAGCTGTTCTTTCTCTCTGCTCCAGAACAAGGCTCAAAACATGTCTATCAACTCAGCTGCCATTTCCCCACCCCAGGCTGTTTCTCTATTTCCCTATTATCTCTCTTTTCCGGGTGTCTGGTTATGTAGTTCTCTCTCTCCTATCTGTGGTGGAGTATAGAGTTCCTCTGAATCTACGTGCTTGTGCCGCTTGGGGATGGATTTTCTCGGGTTTGCAGTTGTTTGGTGGGTGCAGTAGTTGCAGATTTTCAGGCTTCCAATAGCATCCACTTTCCCCTTCATGATAGCATGGTCTCTGCGTCTGATCTATTCGCTCTGGGAGGAAATCCAGCAGCAGTAGGGGCTGCCTGGTCAGGGTATCCTCGTCCAGCAGTCCCCCACTGTCTCCTGGAATGTAGCTATCCATCAATTCACCAATAAACACTCCCCACATGACCACACACTCAACCTTTGTTTTCTCACTCATACACTAACTATCTTGCAGTCTACCTTCCCATTGACAGCCATCTTCTTTCCCAAGTTCTGTTCATAGTATTTTTAAACAATCATCTGTATTTCTGTGGGGTCTGTTGTTATTTTTCCTTTTTCATTTCTGATTTTGTTTATATGGGTCCTCTCTCTTTGCTTGAGAGGTTCATCAAACTTGTTTATCCTTTCAAAGAAACAACTCTTGGTTTTGTTGATCTTTTGTTTGTCCCCTACTATGATTGCATTATTGTCAATATCTCCCTTGATAACTTCTAGGATTTTTTAAAATGTATTTGGTTGCTCCTACATTGGGTGCATATATTTTTAGTAGGTTTCTATCCTCTTATTGTATCAATCCCTTTAGTATTATGAAATGGCCTTCCTTATCTCTTGTTATGGCCTTCACTTTGAGGTCTATTTTGTCATATATAAGTATTGATACCCCAGCTTTTTAAAAAATTTCCATTTGCCTGAAAGATATATTTCTACCCCTTCACTTTCAGTCTGTGTGAGTCCCTTTTTCTTAGATGGGTCTCTTATAGACAGCATATATATAGGTTATTTTTTCTATCCATTCAGCCACTCAGTGTCTTTTGATTGGAGCATTTAATCCATTTACATTTAAAATTATTTTTGATAGGTACTTGTTTGTAGCCATTTTTATTTTTTGTGCTTGTGTTCCTTCTTACCTTTTAATTCATTATTTTTACACCAGTCCCTTTTGCATTTCTTGCATTGTTGGCTTGGTAGTGATAAACTCCCTTAGCATTTTTGTTTTGTCTGTGAAGGTCCTTATTTCCCATTCAATTTTGAATGATAGCCTTGCTGTATAGAGTATTCTTGGATTCAGTCCCTTGCTTTGCATCACTTTTTAAATTCCCTTCCATTCTTTTCTGGCCTGATGTGTTTCAGAAATGATGTGTTGAGAAATCATTTCATAATGTAATGGGAGCTCCCTTGTATGTAACTTTCTGTCTCTCTCTTGCAGACTTTAAGATTCTCTTTGTCCTGAACCATCATAATTATGATGTGTCTTGGCGTGGGTCTTTTCAGATTCATCTTGTTTGTGATGCTCTATGCTTGTGTGACTTTTTTTCTTCACCACATCAGGGAAGTTTTCTGACATTATTTCTTCAAATAGGTTTTCTAACCCTTATTCCTTTTCATGTTCTGGCACCCCTATTATTCATATGTTGCTTCGTTTCATGTTGTCCCATAGATCCCTTAGACTCTCCTTATGTCTTTTAATTTTTTCAGCAATTGGGTGTGTTTTTCTTCCCTGTCTTCTTATTCGCTAATTCAGTCCTCCATTTCTCCTAGTCTATTGTTAAAACTTTCCATGGTGTTTTTTATTGCAGCTGTATCATTTCTTCTTGATTCTTACATTAGTTGTTGATTTTTCATCCATCCAGTTTATGAACTGTAGTACCCTTATTCTGAATTTTTCTGACATTGCATGCCTCTGTTTCATTTAGCTGTTTTTCTGGCAATTCCTCCTTTTCTTTCCTTTGGGAAGTTTCTTGGTCTACCCATTTTTGATCCCACTGAAGGATCTAGATGTCAAGTCATGCAGGGGCTACTTCTTGAGTGGCAGTGGCTCCTTGGGCTGTGGTTGTTCCTTGGGTTGTCATGGCAGCAGCTGCTCCTCATTTGGCAGAAGCTCCTCCGGTGGGTGCTGTTCACAGGAGTGGTGGCTCTTCTGGCTGGTGGTGGGAGGCTGCTCACACAACTGCTGCTCCTTGGATGTGGGTGGGTTGATCACAAGGCTGCTGCTCCTCAGATGGGAGACCATTCTCCCAGCTGCTGTTTGTCAGACAGGTGTGGGCTGTGTGTGGCTGATGCTCCTCAGAGCAGTGAGCAGGGCTGACGCTCCTCAGATGTGGGCAATCTGCTGATGCTCCTCAGATCAGGGCAGGCTGCTTGTGTGGCTGCTGCTCCTCAAATCAGGGTGGGCTGCTCGTGGAGCTTCTGCTCCTCAGACAGGGGCAGGTTGCTCACACAGCTGTTGCTGTTCCTCAGATGGGGGCAGGCTACTCGTAGGGCTACTGCTCCTCGGATAGAGGTGGGATGCTCATGCTGTTGCTGTTCCTCAGATGGGGGCAGGCTACTTGTAGGGCTGCTGCTCCTCGGATAGAGGTGGGATGCTCATGCTGTTGCTGTTCCTCAGATGGGGGCAGGCCACATCAGGCTGCTGCTCTTCAGCCTGGGGCAGGATGCTTGCGGGGCTTTTGCTCCTTGGACAGGAGCGGGCTGCTCATCTGTCTGCTGCTCACATAGTTGCAGTGCCCTGGGCCAAAGTGTTGGGCTTTTTTCCAGGGGTCCTCTGCCCTTCCCACTGCAAATTGTCTCACCAGCTGAATCTCCTTTGCCAATTTGGGGTGGGTGTTATTTGTTTCAACTGCTTTTTCTATCTGCTCCAGGACAAGTCTCAGGACACATCCATCTATTCTGCCACCATTTTGTCCTCTCTCCTTCCTTTCTTTACCCCATAATTGAACTCCTCCTTAAGTAGTTTTACTACCTGGGGACCTACAAAGGCAACCTTGAATTTGAATGGTAACTAGAAGAATTTCCTCCCAAAATATGTGCCCTGAGGTTGAGTGTCTGCTCCATAACCTCCAGTGCTCAGCTTTCTCTCTTCTGACATTTGGAATAGAGCCCAACTTCTGAAAGTGTGGTAGAGAGACCAGCATCCTCACCAGGGTAAAATGCAGAATTAGAGGCAATATCCTGCATCTGTTGAATTAGAATGAGTTTTATCAAGGTCTCCAGCTGTTTTCCATGCATCTGCAAGTTTGAGAAGCAGGAGTGCTCAGGCCCCTCACTTTTGTTGGCTAGAGACAATTCTTATAACATGTCATGTCTAAGTAAGCTCCAGCCTTTTTAACTGTCAGTCACTTCTCAAAGGACCCTGAGCCATGGCCCCCTGACAGTCTCCTGCCTTGTTCCCTCAGCCAATGCCTCTTCTGTGGGCTTCTTTCCCTTGTAAGAGATGTCAGAAGCTTCTGGGGCATTTCCTCAAAGGCTGATTCTGTCTTTTCTCCTAAGCAGGGTCTGTAACACCAACCCAAGTGCTGCCTTTGCTGCATCTCTTAGAGCTGCTACATCTCCAATGACAACCCCTGAACGCTGGATCCCACTGCCCTTGACCCTGGTCCTCAGCTGGGATCTGAGTTGCCTTTCACAGGGACTCCCCTTTCTCACTAATCCTGAAGTCGAGATTGGATGTACTATTCTTGTTCCTCTTTCCTGCCAGCCACTCTCTACAGCCTCACCAGAGGAACAGAATACAAGCCATGGCTGCCTTCAAAGGGAGACACCCAGGGAAGTGGGGAGGCGATGCTGATTATGAACTAGCCTGGGAGAGAGGGTCATGGTTCCTCTGAAACAAGAGTGCAAGAGAGGCAGGTAGGGTTAAATGTTCCAAGCACCTGCTCCATTGAAGGTTTGTGAACTTTACTTTGGGTTGCTGTTTTTATACTTCTCAAAATGAGGGAAGTCAAATAACTTTTTCTGAAAGGTGGAAACCAGAGCCTCACCTGGAATCTAGTGGAAGGCGTTTTGGCTCTCCATCTGGTGGTCAAGTTCATTAACCACACCTTCTTTCTCATGCCTTTGTAACATATTACACAATTGATTTTCCCTATGAGAGAGATATTAAAAACTCACTTCCAACCCTTTAAAAAGTACCCTTGAAATGTTACTCTTTTTCACTGTTAAAATAGTATCTTCCCAATATTTTATGTTTTATTTATTACATTATATAATTATTACTAGGGGCCCGGTGCACGAAATTTGTGCACTGGGGGGTGGGTGGTCCCTCAACCCAACCTGGCCCCTCTCACATACTGGGAGCCCTCAGGGGATGTCCAACTGATGGCTCACCCCCAGCCTGCCCAAGGCCTAAAGCCTCATATGTTGGGCACCCAGCCATCGCCCTGCTCAGCTCAGCCCCGGGGGCTGGGTGCTCTCCGCCACTTCCGCTCACAGCGGCTTGGGGCCGGGCGCTCCCTGCCACCACCACTGCTGCTGCTGCCGCTTCCCTCACAGCGCCCGGGGGCTGGCCCACCACTGCCCACCCCTGCGCCCGTGCTCATGCCACTTGGCCCTGCCCCCACTCCTGATTGGCTGGTAGCATAGCCAATCAGGAGCCAAGGTACCGTCAAATTTGCATGTTTCTCTTTTATTATATAGGATAGTGCCTTTAATATACCAAGCACTGCTCTAAATGCTTTACAATTTTTAACTAATTGAATCCTTAAAATAATCTAATGAAACAGGTACTCTTAAGAACCTCGTTTATAGATGAGGAAATTAAATCATAGAGGGCTTAAGTAACTTGCTCAGGGTTATACAACTAATAAATGACAGAACTAGAATTCAAACCCCGACAGTCTGGGTGGTCCATATGTTGAACCAGTAGCCTAGGCTGCCTGTCTAAAGGGTGTGGAGAAATAAGTATTCATTTTTTTATACAGCATGTTATTCTATATAAATATTACATGTTTTATATATGTGCATTATGTACATATGTATGAGAGATTATGGAAGATGCAAGGATTCTAGGTGCAATTTTCCCAAATGGCCGTCTTCCCACATGTTTTCAGCACGTGCCCAAACCCGTTTTGAGAAACGCGTGTGCTTTCCTACAGCTACAGCCTCTTGGAGGGCCCAGAGCAGCGGCTCTTCAGCCTCAGCGCCCTCCTCTGAGAAATGGGGCCGTTGGGTTAGATAAGCCAGTTCTTCAAGTGAGCGTAAGAAGCTTTCCAAATTTGAAATCATTAAAATATCCTGAAAGACTGATCAGTAACTTTTCTTCTTTAGCTTTGTCTCGGCCAGAGCTGCCATGGTTTAGCATTCTTTAACTCGCTCCGCACTGTTTTTGTGCCTTTTGGACTAAAGGTGACACGGGTTTCCCCTGTACAACTAACTGGCGATGTCCTAATGCTTGCACAGGCTCACATTTGAATGTCTAGTTTCAGGCCTTCAGGTTCTCGGAAAAAATAATGCCTAAAGTAAACAAGGGGGGTGGGGGGGAGCGTCCAGTCTGCTGATGCCGCCCTCTGCTGGCCCGGGGAAAGGCCCAGCACAGACTTTTGCCCCTCCCCCCTCCTGCAGCATTCTGATTAGCATGACCCCTGAGCTAAGCACAAGCGTGCTCATGGCTGGGGATCAAAGTGTAGAAAAGCATGGCAGCCTTAAAGGATCCCCCAGTCCACTGGGGCCCACCAGTGATGACCATTATAGCACAGCTGGAGAGGCGTGTCTCTCACTCGGCTGTGCCGCGTGTCCCCTAAGTTTGCAATCACAAGTTGTACGCAAGACCCCAAATCAAACAACACAGCACGATGCCCTTTCGTTAGGAGAGGATGACCTTTTGTGCACAGAGATGACCTGAACGGGAGCACCCTGGCTGACCAGGCTTCCCTGGAGACAGGCTTGTGGGAGTGGTCGCGCAGCCAGCTCTCCAGAGTGGGCACCGAGCGGGAGGCAGAGGTAGGTCAGGATTTAACAGGGAAAGGCGGAAGATTAAGAACAGGAGCCAGGAAGATGTCTTTGCATTTTTATATTAAATTAATAAGTAATAAATGTATTTAAAATATACAACCATGATTTCTAATACCTTTAGTAACAACTAGCCTATATTCCTAACTAGCTTTTGTTGGATTTTATTTTTTTAATAGAATATTATTTGGTCATGTTTTTCAATTTTTAAAATACAAATCTTTCTGCTCCTCTTCTTAAATCCGATCAGATTCTGGGTACACCTGGCAACAGTGTGCCTTTTAGTTAATTCTTTCTTTTTTCTTTAAAAAATTTTTAATCTTTATTATTGAAAATATTACAGATGTAACCCCCCCTTGTACCCTGCATTCCTCCTCCCCATCTGCCTTCACCGCACTATTGTCTGTGTCCATGGGTTATGCATATATGTTCTTTAGTTGATCTCTTCCCATCCTCTCACCCCTACCTCTGAGATCTGTCAGTCTGTTGCATGCTTCTATGTTTCTGGATCTATTTTGTTCTTCAGTTTAGTTTGTTCATTAGATTCCACCTATAAGTGAGATACTTGTCTTTCTCTGACTGGCCTATTTTGCTTAGCACAATACTCTCCAAGTCCCTCCATGCCATCTCACAGGGTAAGAGATCTTTCTTTTTTACTGCTGCATAGTAATGGTTTTCTTTCACTTTAGAGAAAGTTTTGCTGGTAAAAACAAACAAACAAACAACAACAAAAAATAATTGCTATACAAGCCGGGAGGAAAAAGAACGTGGAGGAAGAGGAACAGCACATGTTTTAGTTTCTTTTCAAAATATTGGGGGGGAAATATAAAAAGTAAAGAAGTGTGCCACCCAAATTTCTTGAAAACATGGTCTAAAGGAACAGCCATCATAGCACCCAAAGATGGATATAGTTATAAGTGAGAATCTTTGACAAATCTCTAAAACAGTTCCTACAGAGGGTCTAGCTCAGAAAACTATGCAAAGGAAGAAGAAAGAAAGGAAAGACAAAACTGGAGCTTCATGAAAGTAGAGAAAAAGCAAAAGCTGAGAAAGAAAGGAGAGTTGTGGAGAAGCGGAGGAATAAGAACTGAGTGTGGCTTGCCATGCAGCAGAGGCTCACCATGTGAACATCTTACATTAAAAACTTAAGAAATGCGTGTCAAGAAATGCAGGTGGAAGAAAGTAGAACCTCAATGTTCTTACCCTCCTCCAAAAAGTAAACATGTGAAAACTGAGGCAATGCGGAAGTGCACAAGGTAAACAGTGAAAGCCTCCACCCACAGCCCCCCACAAACACACACCTACTCACAGGCGAGAGAGGCAGGCGAGTGCACTTAATGATACAGCACACTTTACCGAAAACAGGATTTCCTGGGGGAGCAATAAATTCAAGAATGTCGCAGTAATTTAGTGCACCATTAGGCATAATTGCCAAACAATAAAAGTAAAACATTTTATAATGCTCTCATTTCCATTACATATTAATTCATAAGGCATTGTTCTATTGTTGGCTTTGGTTAAAACAAAGTCTTTAAAATCAATATCCTATATCTTTCAGAATGTACTAAATGGAAATCTTAATAATCATGGAATTTAATGTGCAAAGAGCTGCCGAGGTACCAGCCAGGGTGCCCTGAGCACAAAACACAGGAGCATCATTGTGGCTCAGGGGCCCTAAGAATCGGTTGGTTGGGTTTACCCAAAGGGCCCTGAAAGAACATAGTGAAAGGTGGAGACACAGAAGCCAAGGTGGCAACTGATAAGATGGACCTTGCTTAGGGTCAGAGAACAAGTAAGGTTAACAGTGGGAGGACAGTAGTGCATCAGAACCTGAAAGTTGAAAAAACATAAAGCAAGGCTTCATGAACCCTAAGTTAGCTAGAACAATTCAAAACTAAGGCTGTGGATGACAGATGGGTCAGAATATCCTTGTGATGAGAGAAGATTTCCTTGCATTGTTCTTGATCTTACAAGAAAGCTTCCAGTTTCTCATCATTAAGTATGATGCTAATTTTAGGATTGAAAGACTTAATATTGTTAAAATGTCCATGCTATCCAAACTAATTTATAGATTCAATACAATTCTCATCAAAATCTGAATTACATTTTTTTCAGAAATAGAAAAAAAAATCCTAAAATCCATATAGACTCTCAAAGAGTCCCAAATAGTCAAAACAGTCTTTAAAAATAAAATGAAAACTGGAGGCCTCATATTTTCTAGTTTCAAAATATATTACAAAAATACTATAATCAAAACAGTATGATAGTGACATAAAGATAGATGTATTGACCAATGGAACAAATAAAGCCTCAGACATAGTAAAAGATCTTCAACAGGATGCCAATGACATACTAGAAGAAAACATAGAGGAAAAGTGTCATTACAGTGGATTTGGCAATAGTTTATTGACTATGACACCAAAAACATAATCACGAAAAGCAAGAATAGATAAATGGGACTATATCAAAATTGAAAACCTCTGTATAGCAAAAGAAACTGTCAATAGAATGACAAGGTAACGTATGAAGTAGGAAAAAAATATTTGCAAACCATGTATCTGATAAGGGATTAATATCCTGAGTATATAAAGAACTCCCACAACTTAACAAAAACAAAATCCAATTAAAATATGGACAAAGGACTTGGACAGTTCCCTAAAAAATATATACACGTGGCCAACAAGTATATGAAAAGACTAGAGGCTCAGTGCATGAATTCGTGCACAGGTGGGGTCCCTCTGTCTGGGCTGCAGGGATTGGGCCGAAACCACAGTCCAACACCATCTGCAGCTCCTACCTGCCACTCCCACTCAGCCTAGCCCCGTTGTGCCTGCTGTGGGCTTGCACCCAATCAATCCGGATTAGGAGAGGCTCATGCTGCCACAGCAGCACTCGCCAACCAAGAGCTCTGCATCCGGCACCCTCCCAAGGGGAGTGGTGTGTAGCATTGGGCTGAAACCAGATCTCTGACATCCCCTGAGGGGGTCCTAGATTGTAAGAGGCCACAGGCCAGGCTGAGGGACCCCTTGGTGGTCAGTGCAGGTCATACAAGTGGTTCAGCAGCTTTGCCTGCCTTCCTGATTACCCCTAACTGCCTCTGCCTGCCTGCCTCATTACACTTTGATTGGTTGTTCGGTTGTCCTGCCATTTGGTCTATTTACATATTACCCTTTAATTATATAGGATACTTAACATCATTAATCATAGGAGGTTGCAAATTAAAACAATGAGTTATTGACTTAGATCCATTAAAATGGCCATTATTGAAGGCAGAAAATAGCAAGTGTTGTTGAGGATGCAGAAAAATTGGAAAACTTGTACATTGTTAGTGGAATGTAAAAACGTGCAGTTACTATAGAAAACAATATGGAGATACCTCAAAAATTAAAAATAGTACTACCATATGATCCACAATCACACTTCTGGTTCTATATCCAAAATAACTAAAACAGGGTCTCAAAGAGATACTCACACATTCATGTTCATTGAAGCATCATTCACAACAGCCAAGATGTGAAAGCAACCTAAATATCCATCAATAGATGAATGGATAAAAAAAAAGTGTGTGTGTGTGTGTGTGTGTGTGTGTGTGTGTGTGTGTGTGTGTGTGTGTAGGAATATATTCAGCCTAAAAAAGGAAGGAAATCCTGTCATATTCTACAACATGGGTGAACCTTGAAGAAATTATACTAAATTAAATAAACCAGTCACAAAAAGACAAATAATGCATCCACTTATATTAGGTATCTAAAGCAGTCATACGCTTGAAAACAGAAGTAGAATGGTGATTGTCAGGGGTTGGGGGAGGGGATAAGAGAAATTGTTCAATGGATATAGTTTCAGTTGTGAATGATGAAAAAATTTCAGAAATGTGTTGCAAAGTACAGTTAACACTACTAAGCTGTACATTTAAGAAGATAGATTTCCCATTATGTGTTTTTACATATGGTGGTACCTAGGAACTGGGTTTGGACAGAAGTGGTTACTTAGAGGATGTTCAAGGTACAAATTTATCAAGACATCATATTTTCTACTACAGGCCCAGCGCATGAAATTTGTCCACAGGGTGGAGGGAGGTCCCTTAGCCCAACCTGCACCCTCTTGGAATCTGGGACATCCCCTCCCAATCTGGGACCACTGACTCCTAATTGCTCTCTTGCTTGACTGCCTCTGACCACTCTGTCTGCTTGCCTCATTGCCCCCCACCACTCGCCTACCTTCCTGACCACCCCTAACCACTTTCCTGCCTGCCTGATCATCCCTAACCACTCGCCTGTCTGCCTGACCACCCCTAACTACTTGCCTGCCCGCCTGATCACACCGAACTACCTCTGCCTGCCTGCCTGATCACCCCTAACCACTCACCTGCCTGCCTGATCATCCCTAACCACTCTGCCTGCCTCATCACCCCTAACTGATAGTCTGCCTACCTGATCACCCCTAACTGCTCACCTGCCTTCCTCTCCCCTAATTGCCTCTGCCTCGGTCCCTGCTGCAGTGGCTTTGTTCAGAAGGACATCTGGAATGACGTCCAGCTGTCCAGTCTAATTAGCATATTACACTTTTATTATTATAAACAGATTGTCACAAGGCAAAAGTGTTTTAACCTGAAAACCGTATAATTAAGAGGATACTCCTGAAGAGTACTGTTATGAAACAGTTGTCATAATTCCTCATTCAATATCCCAAAAGCATAGTATTTCTACCATGACTCAGTGCATCACTGGGGACTGAAAAACAAATTATCTCTCACATGTGTATGAGAAATGAGAGGCACTGAGATGAGGTCCTGGGAGTGACAAGCCTACCACTGCCACTCTCTAACTATTTGACCTTAGAGAGCCACTGAAATCCATCTGTAAATGGAGATACTGGTACCTCCCTTTATAGAATTGGTGGGAAAAGGGGGACAAGACCTATGGAGTCCTCAGCACTGTGCTTAGTGGTCCTCAAAAAAATGGTGACAGTGATTTACCTCTTCAATTCCCAGGCCACTTTCAACACACTTAGTCTTGTATATGATTTGAACAGCTTAGTCTGACTGGTTTGGGATAAGGAAATTTTTCTTTCCCAATTCCATTACATTACTTAGTCATGAGGAATCTCCATTCCCAGACTCAGTTGAATGAATTCATATGTGCCCTAAAACAACCTGATGAATAAAGTGGAGCAAGGTGACTCTACTTTTATTTCTTTCAGAAAGTGTCCCTATTTTCCCACGAGAGATTGTTAAAATAATGACAAGACAAATGGCACGAAATTAATAAAAATTAACTTCTGTTATCTATTTTTACTCCATTGTAATTGAGGAATGCAGTGGTTAACTGCCAGCAAACCCAATAAATAAATAAATAAATAAATAAATAAATAAATAAATAAATAGTCATTTGCTTCTCCTGATGCCAAAGTGGTCTTGGTTAACCCACATGGTAATCGAGACTGTAACTATGTGGTGTCACTGCCTGTGTGGCCTAACCAAGGGAATGGTGATCCCAATCAAGTTGGACAACAAATCCCAAAGCGGAATGACCTGTGCTCTTCAGGTTACACATTTTCTTATGTAGGCAAGTGTGGACCACGCAGTCCCTCTCTGTTGGTGATGAGATTGCTTTATGGCCCGATGATTGCACTCTGTGGATCAGCATGTTAGTCTGAACTCCCTTGTGTGGGTCTTAATGGATCAGAGCTTTGTTTTGGACCTTACACTGGCTGTCTGAAATTAGATCTGCTGAACCCCTTTGGGACTTATTCTTAGACAGCTGAGTCTGTGCCCTTGGCAAGGAGGGGTATGATTGAGGCAGATTGCAAGGTGACCTCATCCTGTTGCTTGGAGTCCTGCTGATACTAGATTTGATTAAATGCTAATGCGACTAATTAAGTGAATCTTCTCCCAGTCTCTGTAGTCAGATTAATCAGAGTGGCTGATCAGAGTGGTGTACTCCTATAAAAACCCAAGTTCAGCCAAGAATGTGTTATTGTGGGCTGAGAGATGGATTGTTGAGAGAGGCAGTCTGCCATGGGTACTGAGTGTGCCTGCATGCTCCTTCTGGGTATGCCATGAATGCAAAGCTCTGGCCATTCTTTACTGGGGCCATTTTTCAGGGCTGTGTTTGTAGCAAGCAATGTTGAAGAATGGGGTAATGTCTCCCCCAGACAAAGGGAAGGCTGGCTTTCACTTACTATACAAACAATGAGTCTCTCAAGTCCATGTTTCTTTCCTTTAATGCAGCCCACTGCATCCCCAGGTATCCATCATGGACCCTTTGTGCCACCTTCAGGGGGTTTGTGAGGTATGGGGAGCCAACACAAAGGGACTTAAAGCTCTGAACACTACTTTCTGTGAGCAATAAAGTCCTTTGTCTCTGGCTCAGAAACGTTGTGTCTTATGCCAGTGTCCACAAAAAGGAACAGGCTAATTTACTAGCTTGTAAGTAGGGTGAAATGCCAGACTTTCACAATCCTACATCTGGATTTGGCTGATTGTGCTCTAATTAAATAATTTCACTTGTTCTCTGTGCTCTTATTTGCTATAAACTGGAAACCTAATCTAGAAGTTTCATCAGATTCAGGTTTGGCTTTTAAGGTGGAAAGACTTCGCATTGGTCCTGTGTTCTTCCTATTGCACGACATTAGGAAACATAATGTCGGGCTTCCCAGTTTTGGTGATACTAAGTTTACCCAGTGCATTCAGTTGGCTTCAGTAATTATAGAGTTCCCATCAATATTTTACCTAATAAGTTTAGCATTCATTGATGATTATTGCCTAGATCTTTTATTTCATTAGTGGTTTTCTTAAAAGGACAATTTCATCATCATGCATTTATCTATTGCAATTTTTTTGGTGGAGAACTTTCTATCATCAATTATTTGTTTACCCTAAAATCAATTCAGCTTTTGAACCACAGCAATGGCTTCTTCTCTGGGCCCCTTGTTTCAGGGACCCCCATATTGTAGAGTGCCTTCTCCAAAAATTTGTCTCTAGCACCTGAAACCAGTCAGGGGTAGCAGGGCTCCAGCCCAGGATAAAGTTAAACTTCATATATGGAAACTTTATTTCATTTTTTTCAGTTTTATGTTTTGCTTCATTTTGTTGTAGGGATAACTTTTGTTTCAATTTTATTTTTAAATATATAAAACTAGAGGCCTGGTGCATGATATTTGTGCATGGGGGGAGAGGGATGTCCCTCAGCCCAGCCTGCACACACTCCAATCTGGGACCTCTCAAGGGATGTCCGACTGCCTGCTTAGGCCCAATTCTAGTATCGGGCCTAAGCGGGCAGTCGGACATCATTCTCACAATCCAGGACTGCTGGCTCCAAACTGCTTGCCTGCCTGCCTCCCTGATTGCCCCTAATTGCTTCTGCCTGCCAGCCTGATCACCCCCTAACCACTACCTGCCAGCCTGATTGATGTCTAACTGCTCCCCTGCCAGCCTGTTTGCCCCCAAGTTCCCTCCTTTGCCGGCCTGGTCACCCCTAACTGCCCTTCCCTGCAGGCTTGATCGCCCCCAACTGCCTTCCCTTGCAGGCCTGGAACTTCCCAACGGTCCTCCCCTGCTGGCCATCTATCTTGTGGTGGCCATCTTGTGTCCACTTGGGGGCAGGATCTTTGACCACATGGGGGAAGCCCTCTTGTGTGTTGGAGTGATGTTCAATCTGCAAATTACTCTTTTATTAGATAGGATAGAGGTCTGGTGCATGAGTGGGGGCCAGCTGGTTTGCCCTGAAGAGTGTCCCGGGTCAGGGTGGGGGGTCCTTTGGGGTGTGGGGTGGCCTGGGTGGGGGCCTGTTGTGGTTTGCAAGCTGGCCACCCCCACTCCCAGTGACCCAAGTGGAGGCCTGGGATCTGGGATTAATTTATGTTCTACAATTGAAACTTTGTAGCCTAGAGTGGTGCCAAGCCTTCTGCTCACTCTGTGGTGACAGCCATTTCTGTTTGGGTTTATTTCAATTCTATAATTGAAACTTTGTAGCCTAAAGTGAAGGCCTAGGTGCTAGGGCCACAGAAGCTTGACTTCCTCCATTGTCTGGGCAACCCTAGCCTCTGCTCTCTCCAGCTCCATGGCTGCCACCATTTCTGTTGGGATATATCTTCTACAATGGAAATTTTGTAGCATTGAGTGGAGGCCTTGGCTGGCAAGGGAAGGCAAAAAGCTTGGCTTCCTCCATTGCCGGGGAAATCCAAGCCTCCCTCCTGCTCTCAGTGGTGGCAGCCATCTTGGTTGGGGTTTATTTGCATAATCTGCTCCTGATTGGCTGATGGGCATGACTGTGGGCATGGCTGGATAGGAGTTATGGTCAATTTGCATATTACTCTTTTATTAGATAGGATAGTTCTATGGTTTCAAGTCAAAATTATAAACTTAGGCACATTGACAGAAACTTTCCTTAATTCACAGCCCTGTCCACTTTGCTTCTTCCCTCCTCCTAGTTTATGAAAGGATAGTTTTTGTTTATCCTTTCATTATTTCCTTTAAATTGCAATCATATACATTTATATGTTCTTATTCCCATTACCCATTTTGTAATTTCTTTATTGATTAAGATATTACATATGTGTCCTCATCCCCCATTACCCCTTCCAACTCTCCCCCTCACCACTTATGCCCTCACCCCCGGCCCCCACCCCTGGTGTCTGTGTCCATTGATTAGGTTTATATGCATGCATAAAAGTCCTTTGGTTGATCTCTTCCCCTTACTCCTGCCCTCCCCTACCTTCCCTCTGAGGTTTCACAGTCAATGCTTCTCTGTCTCTGGATCTGTTTTTGTGCATCAGTTTATGCTGTTCATTATATTCCATAAATGAGTGAGATCATGTGATACTTATCTTTCTTTGACTGGCTTATTTCACTTAACATAATGCTCTCCAATTCTATCCATGCTCTAGTTTGAAGCAGTCACCTTTTCCTCCTTTTTCTTCTTCTTACTCTTCTTAAAGAATACCTTTGAGCATTTCATATAATACTGGTTTGGTGGTGATGAACTCCTTTAGCTTCTTCTCATCTGTAAAGCTCTTTATCTAACCTTCAATTCTGAATGATAGCTTTTCTGGGTAGAATAATCTTGGTTGTATGTTCTAGCTATTCATCACTTTGAAAATTTCTTGCCACTCCCGTCTGGCCTGCATAGTTTCTGTTGAGAAATCAGCTGATGATCATATGGGTGCTCCCTTGTAGGTAATTAAGTGTTTTTCTCTTGCTGCTCTTAATACTCTCTCTTTATCTTTTGCTCTTGGCATTTTAATTATGATGTGTCTTGGTGTGGTCCTATTTGGATTCCTTTTGTTTGGGGTTCTGTACGCTTCCTGGACTTGTAAGTCAATTTCTTTCACCAAGTGGGGGAAGTTTTAAGTCATTATTTCTTCAAATATGTTTTCAGTATCTTGCTCTCTCTCTTCTTCTGGCACCCCCATAATTCTGAATTTAGTATGCTTGAAGTTGTCCCAGAGGCTCCTTACACTATCCTCAAATTTTGGGATTCTTTTTTCTTTTTGCTTTTCCAGTTGAATGTTTTTGGCCTCTTGGTATTTCAAATTTTTGACTTGATTCTTGTGTTCCTCTAGCCTGCTGTTGGGTTTCTGTAAAATATTTTTTATTTCAGTCAGTGTATGTTTAATTTCTAGTTGGTCCTTTTTCATATCCTCGAAGGTCTCACTGAATTTATCGGTCTTTTCTAGGAGCCTCTTGAAAAACCTTATAACCGTGGTTTTGAACTCTATATCCAGTCGTTTGTTTTCCTCCATTTCTTTCATTTGTGATCTGTTTCTTTCTCTCTGCATTTTCACTGCTTCCCTGAGTTGGTTGGGTAGCTTTGTGTGCTAGGTATCTTGGCCTCCCCTGTTACCTGAAGTGGACACTCTTGTTACACCCCTTTGTGGACTGCGTGTACAGCCTTGTTGCAGTTAAGTCTTGATTGTTGTTGGTATCACTGGGAGGAGTTGACTCCAAGCCAATTGGCTGTGAGAATCAGCTGTGTCTATGCTGGGAAACAGCCTTATGCGACAAGACTTGCAAATTGCCAAAGCCTCTGTGCTCAGCTTGGATGGGGCGAAGTTTCAGGGTGGAGCCTACAGCCTTGGCTTCCAGTCAGCCCTGCCCCATGAGGTCACTGGGTCTTAGTGTCCACAGGCAATGGCTGCAAGCATCTCTGAGAGAAAGGCAGCCTCAAGTTTCACCCACTGCCAAACAGTCCTGTCTCTCCCCCAATGAATTCAGACTCCTAGATTTTCACCCAGCACTGGGGTTCCAAGCAGTCGGAACTGGGTTTCAGTGCCATCCAGAGCTCCTATCTTCCTCCTGCCAGATCAAGCCAGTGGCATAGTAAACAGTCCGCCCTCTCTATGCACATTCACATGCATGCGTGCACTTTCAGAGCTCTGCATTTGGCTATTTCCCTGAGATTCTGCCTCACAATCCAGATTCCCCCCATATGGGCCTGGGTTTCGTGGGTCTCGCCCAGAACTGGGGTTCAATGCAGTTGGAACTGGGTTCAGTGCATCCTGGAGCTTTTGTCTCCTTCCTGCCAGAGCATGCCAGTCAGGCACTCAGACGCCCCGTTCTCTCCGGCCCATCCTCTCTGCACCCGTGTGTGTCTCCGTACCTCAGGCTTTGCAGCTGCTCTGATTCTCCTTGTGCATTTCTGTTTCCTTCTAGTTGTAGAATTTCCAGTCAGCCAGCTTTCCTGTGGTTTTGGATGATGTCCGTTTTGTCTTTTAGTTGTATTCTTAAAATTGTTGTGTGAGGCAGCAGCCTAGGTGTTTACCTATGCCGCCATCTTGGTATCTCCCCTACCAGTTCATTAAAATATATTTTTTATTTATTTTTTACAGAGAGGAAGGGAGAGGGATAGAGAGTCAGAAACATCAATCAGTTGCCTCCTGCACACCCCCTACTGAGGATGTGTCCGCAACCAAGGTACATGCCCTTGACCAGAATTGAACTTGGGACCTTTCAGTCCACAGGCTGATACTCTATCCACTGAGCTGAAGCAGAGCCCATTACCCATTTTTTATACAAAAGGCAGCATATTTTACTATCCTGCGGCTTGTTTTTTTCAATCTAACAATATATCCTGGAGTTTACATCATTTCAATATATAGGAGTGCTCATCATTCTTTTAACAGCTGCATAATATTTCATTATATGAATGGATCCTGGTTTATTCAATCTTTCCTATCAATAAGACATTTGTGTTGTCTCCATCCTTTTACTATTATAAATGATGCCATAAGAGCTTTATACATACTCTAGAGGCCTGGTGCACAAAATTAGTGCACAGGGGATTGTCCCTCAGCTCAGCCTGCACCCACTCCAATCTGGGACCCCTCGGGGGATGTCTGACAGCTAGAGGGATTGGGCCTAAACCGGGAGTTGGACATTTCTCTCACAATCTGGGACTACTGGCTCCTAACCATTCGCCTGTCTGCCTGCCTGATTGCCCCTAACCAATCTGCATGCCAGCCCAATAGCGCCCTAACTGTTCCTGTGCTGGCCTGATTGACACCTTACTGCTCCCCTGATGGCATGATTGACATCTAACTGCTCCCCTGTCAACCTGATCACCCCAACTGGCCTCCCTTGCAGGCCTGGTACTCCCCAATTGCCCTCTCCTGCCAGCCATCTTGTGACAACATGGGGGGCCATCTGTGATGCGAGGGCATGAGGGTCAATTTGCATATTACTTCTTTATTATATAGGAGGAAGGAGGATTATTTGCATTTCAGCTAGTATATCTTTGGGCTAGAGTCCTACAAGTGGGAATGCTGAGTTAAAAGGGACATGCATATATAAGTTTACTAAATCCCCTCTCATAGTGTTCCTATCATTTGTGTGACAGTAATTACTTCTTCAAAAGAGTGTATAATTGGCCGAGACCGGTTTGGCTCAGTGGATAGAGCATCAGACTGCAGACTGAAGGGTCCTGGGTCAAGGACATGTATGTTGGCTGTGGGCACATCCCCAGTAGGGGGCGTGCAAGAGGCAGCTGATCAATGTTTCTCTCACATCGATGTTTCTGACTTTCTATCCTTCTCCCTTCCGCTCTGTAAAAAAAAAAAAATCAATTAAAAAAAAGAGTGTATAATTGAAGTTTTGGATGTTTGACAGTCAAATAGATGAATAGTGGTATATAAAAGTTGTTTTTTGTAAGCTAGTCTAAAAACCATTTTAAGTTTAACATTTTATTTAATCTTTTATTCATTTTTCAATTACAGTTGACATTCAATGTTGTATTTAATAAAAGAGTAATATGCAAATTGACCATACCTTTACTACAACCACCAGCCATGCCCACCAGCTTCGCCCACCAGGCAATCAGGAGCGATATGCAAATTAACACCTAACCAAGATGGCTGCTGCCTAAGGCCGGAAAAAGCCTTGCCCAGAGGCTTTTTCCTACCTTGGGCAGGCTGGGGCTGGGGCAGAGCCAGCCAGCAATCGGCCCCATCATAGGGTGATCGCTGGCTGGGGTCCCCTGGCCAAGGTCCCCTGCCCAAGGACAAAAGCCTCGGCCAGAGGCTTTTGTCCTTGGGCAGCCCAGGGCTGAGACGTCAGTAGGACATCCCTGAGGGCTCCCAGTATGTGAGGGGGGAAGGTTAAGCTGAGGGACCACCCACCCCCAGTGCACAAATTTTGTGCATTGGGCCCCTAGTTATTTTATAATAGTTTCAGGTGTACAGCATAGTGGTTAGACATTTATGTAATTTATATTGTGATCCTCCCCAAAGTCTATTACTCACCTGACACCATACATAGTTATTACAATATTATTGACTATATTCCCTTTGCTGTGCTTTACATATTGGTGACTGTTTTGTAGCTACCAATTTGCACTTCTTAATCCCTTCACCTTTTCACCCATTCCCAAACCATCCTACCAACTGGCAACCAGTTTGTTCTCTGTGTCTATGAATCTGTTTCTGTTTTATTTGTTCATTTATTTTGTTCTTTAGATTGTATATATAAATAAAATCACCTGGTATTTGTCTTTCTCTGACTTACTTCACTTAGCATAATACCCTCTGGGATCAACCCTGTTGTCAGAAATGGTAAGATTTCATTCTTTTCTATGGCATAGTAATATTCTCATGTATATATGTACCATTTATTTATCCAATTGTCTATCAATTGGGCACTAAGCTTGCTTCCATATCTTGGTTATTGTAAATAATGCTAAAATGAACACAGGGGTGTATTTATCCTTTTTAATTTCTTTGGATAAATACTCAAAAGTGGAATTGTTGAGTCATCAGGTAGTTTTATTTTTTCAAGGAAACTCCATACTGTTTTCCATAGTGATTCTACCAAATTGCAATCCTATAGACAGTGCACAAGGGTTCCCCCTTCTCCACATCCTTGCCAAAACTTGTTTGTTGATTTATTGATGATAGACATTCTGACAAATGTGAGATGATATCTCATTGTGGTTTTAATTTTAATTTCTCTGATGATTAATGATGGTTGAGTATATTTTCATATGTCTATTGGTCATCTGTATGTACTTTTTGAAGAAATGTATACTCAGGCACTCTGCTCATTTTTTAATAGGATTGTTTCATTTTTTTGGTGTTCAGTTGTCTGAGTATTTATTTGGGATATTAACCCCTTATGGAATATATCATTGGGAAATATCTTCTCCCATTTATCACATTCTTTTTTTTAAGTATATCTTTATTGATTTCAGAGAGGAGGGGAGAGGGAAAGAGAGATAGAAACATCAATGATAAGAGAAAATCATTGATTGGCTGCCTCCTGCATGCTCCCTAATGGGGATAAAGCCCGCAAACCAAGCATGTGCCCTTGACTGGAATTAAACCTGGAACCTTCAGTCCACAGGCTGATGCTTTATCCAATGAGCCAAACCAGCTGAGGCTGGTCACATTCTCTTTTCATTTTGTTGATGATTTTCCTTATTGTGAAAAAAACTTTTTGGTTTGATGTAGTCCCATTTTTTTTTAATTTTGTTTCCGTTTCCTCTTTGGACTTCTGTGTCCCATAGACTAAGGTTGTTATGTTTTTATTTTCATTTATCCCAAGGTATCTTTTGATTTCTTCCTTTATCTCATTGTTGGCTCATTCATTATTTACCAGCACAATATTTAGCCTCCATGTCTTTGTGGGTTTTTCAAGTTTGTTTGTTTCTCTTGTAATTGATTTCTACATTCATGACATTATGGTTGGAGAATATAATTTATTTATTTATTATTATTTTTTAAATAGTAAATGTATTTTTATTTTTTTAAATCTTTATTGTTCAGTTTATTAATTACATTGCTCCCTTTTTTTTCACCCTCTAGTTCCCCTCCACCTGGTACCCATCCCACCCTCCGCCCTCACCCCCCTCCACTGCCCTCTCCCATAGTTGCATGATTTTTGTCCAGTCTCTTGCTGCACTTCCCACACCCCCTTTCTCCCCAAGAGTTGACAGTCCATTCCCTCTCTATGTCCTTGATTCTGTTACATTCACCAATTTATCCTGTTCATCAGCTTATTAATTCACTTGATTTTTAGATTCATTTGTTGATAGATGCGTATTTGTTGTTCCTAATTTACACTTTTATCTTTTTCTTCTTCCTCTTCTTAAAGAATATCTTTCAGCATTTCATATAGTATTAGTTTGGTGGTGATGAACTCCTTTAGCTTTTTCTTATCTGCGAAGCACTTTATCTGACCTTCAATTCTGCATGATAGCTTTGCTGGATAGAGTAATCTTGGTTGTAGATTCTTGCTGTTCATCGCTTTGAATATTTCTTACCATTCCCATCTGGCCTGCATCGTTTCTGTTGAGAAATCTGCTGACAATGGTATGGGTGCTCCCTTATAGGTAACCATCTGTTTTTCTCTTGCTACTTTTAATATTCTCTCTTTGTCTTTTGCTCTTGGCATTTTAATTATGATGTGCCTTGGTGTGGTCCTCCTAGGGTTCCTATATATTGGGGTTCGGTGCACTTCTTGGACTCCTAAGTCAATTTCTTTCACCAGGTGTGGGAAGTTTTCGGTCACTATTTCTTCAAATAGGTTTTCATTGTCTTGCTCTCCCTCTTTTTTTGGCACCCCTATAATTCGGATGTTGGTATGCTTGAGGTTGTCCCAGAGGCCCCTTACACTATCTTCAATGTTTTGGATTCTTTGGTTTCTTGCTCTTTCAGCTGAGTGGATTTTACCTCTTTGTATTTCAAATCTTTAACTTGGTTCTTGGGGTGCTCCAGAGCACTTTTAGGTCTTTGTATAATATTTTTTATTTCAGTCAGTGAATGCTTAATTTCTGGTTGGTCCTTTTTCATATCTTTGAGAGTGTCCTTTATATCCTTGAGGGTCTCCTTCATTTCCTTGTAGGACTCATTCATTTCCACATTGGTCTTGATCATTACCTTGCAGGTCTTGTTCATATCCTTGAGGGTCTCATTCATTTCCTTTGTGGTCTTGCTTATTTCCTTATAGGTCTCGACCTTTTGTAGGAGCCTCTTGAGAAGCCCTATAACCGTGGTTTTGAATTCCATGTCCAGTCGGTTTTTTTCCTCCATTTCTTTCACATCTGATTTCTTTCCATGTCTCTGCATGGTGGCTGCTTCCCTGAGTTGGTCAATTAGCTTTGTGTGGTAGACTTCCTACTAGGGACAGTGGCTCAGCCTCCCCGGTTACCTGAGGTGGATATGGGCTGCACAGTCTTGCTGAAGTTAAGCTCAGGTTAATAATTGTTAGCACTTGGAGGGGTTGACCTCCAGGCCAATTGTTTGTGACGTTCAGCTGTGCTCAGGTTGGATGGGCGGAGTCTCCGGGCCAAGCAGACAGTGTTAGCTCCGCCCTATGTGGCCCCAGGGAGTTTGTGTCGGTGGCAATGGCCGCCAGCACCTCTGAGAGAGAGCCACTGCCAAGCTCCACCGGCTGCCAGGGAATTCAGACTCTCCCCAAATGAGTCTGCACACCCAATGTCTCATCCAGGGTTGTAAAACAAAGCAGTCTGACGGTTTTCCAAATGAGAGAGCAAGTCACAGAGCACTCTGTATGCAGTCACGCAGCTGAGCTGTTCCCAAGTTCACGCGCAAGCTTGCCTTCTCCATAAGCCGGCAGACCCCTGTAGCACCCGAGCTTTGGTTTGCCCTCCCACTGTCCAGTTTTCACCCCGTATGATAGTGGGTTCCCTGGACTTCGCCCAGAGCTGGAGAATCAGTCCAGTGGGACGTCTTTGTCTCCCCGTTCGAGAAAACTGGCCGGTTTTCAGCCGCCCGCCCTATCCACTGGCGTGTGCTCCAAACTTCTCTCCACGTGCATCTTCAAAGCTGTCCTCAGCCACTCCCCCGAGTCACAGTGTCTTATCTTCACTTTTATTTGTGGAATTTTCACTCGGCCAGCTTTCTGGTGATTCTGGAAGGTATTTGTTCTTTCGTTAAGTTGTAGTTTTAAAATTGCTGTGTATGACGGCAAGATAGGTGTTTTACCTATGCCGCCATCTTGGTTCCAGTAAATGTCAAGAATATGATTTAAATAATCTTTAATTTATTGAGACTTGTTTTGTGGCCTAATATGTGGTCTACCCTCGAAAATGTTCCACATGTACTTGAAAATAATGTATATTCTGCTGCTTCGGGATGGAATGCTCTAAAATTATCATTTAAATCTATCTGGTCTAATGTGTCATTTAAGACCTCTGTTTCTTTGATTTTCTGTCTGGAAGACTGACCCATTGATGTCAATGGGGTGTTAAAGTCCCATACTCTGACTATATATTACTGTCAAATTCTCCTTTGATGTTGGTCTATATATTCCTCTGTTGGTGCATGAATGTATACAAGGATTGTACACTCTTAATGGATTGATCTCTTTATCATCACAAAATGTCTTCCTTTGTCTCTTATTATAGTCTTTGCTTTTAGTTCTGTTTTTTAAATTCTCACCTGAGGGTATGTTTTTCATTGATTTTTGTTTGTTTGTTTGAGAGAGGGAGAGATGTGAGAGAGAAATATCAATTTGTGGCTTCCCGTGTGTATGCACCTTAACCAGGGATTGAACACGCCGCCCAGGCATGTGCCTACGTGAAAATCAAATGGTGACTCCTGGTTCATAGGTTGGCGCTCAACCACTGAGCCGTGCCAGCCAAGCTGATCTCTCCTTCCTAGTGGTTCTTCTGCTTTAACACATAATCATACTCAAATATTTTCTGTTAAAAACAAAATGTTCCTTTATTCCTTCATGTTATATTCCTTTTACCCAAGGTCCATGTTTAGTTAAGGGTCTTTAGCTTAAAACAAACTTATAAAATACAAAAGTTAGACCTATTACTTAGAAAAATTTTAAGGAAATGATTGTCAGTAAAAATAAATAAAATAACTATCAACTATCTTCCAGAAATAGCCATGGTTAGCACTATGTGCATGAATATATATATTCACATCCCCCCCAAAAAAATGAATCATATTACCCAGTTTTATTTTTGCTTTTTGTATTTAATATACTATGAGTAGTTCCCAATGTCATTTTATATTCTTTTATAAAACTACATATTTTTTGATTACAGAGAGGAAGGAATAGGGAGGGAGAGATAGAAACATCAATGATGAGAGAAAATCATTGATCAGTTGTGTCCTGCATGTCCTGTACTGGGAAGTTAGCCTGCAACTGTGACATGTGCTTCTGACCAAGAATTGAGCAGTGACCTCCTGAATCATAGGTCGACGCTCAACCACTGAGCAACACTGGCTGGGCTATGACACAATATTTAAACAGTACATAATATCCCATATTTTGTGTAGATGTGTCGTCATATTTATATATTTGTTTAATTAAGCTAATTGTGGACATTTGGAGTGCATTCATTTTTTTAAATCCTCACCTAGGATATGCTTTTATTGATTTGAGAGAAACAGGAAGGAATCAAGAGAGAGAGAAACACTGAAGTGAAAGAAAAATATCAGTCAGTTGCCTCTCAGAGGCCCTTACCAGGAATGGAACCCACAATTTTTTGGTGCAAGGATGACATTCCACCTGGCCACCTGAGCCACCTGGCCAGGGCTAGAGTACTTCCACAGTTATAAGGTTTTCAAGAGGCTCTTAGAAAATACCAATGAACTTAATGAGACCTACAAGGAAATGAACAAGACCTACAAGAATATGAACGAGACCCTCGAGGATATGAACGAGACTCTCAAGGATATAAAAAAGGACCAACTAGAAATTAAGCATACACTAACTGAAATTAAAAATATTATACAAAGACCTAAAAGCAGTCTAGAGGACCACAAGAACCAAGTAAAAGATTTGAAATACAAAGAAGCAAAATCCACTCAGCTGGAAAAGCAAGAAACCAAAAGAATCCAAAAAATTGAAGATAGTGTAAGGGGCCTCTGGGACAACCTCAAGCATACCAGCATCCGAATTATAGGGGTGCCAGAAAAAGAGGGAGAGCAAGACAATGAAAACCTATTTAAAGAAATAGTGACTGAAAACTTCCCCCACCTTATGAAAGAAATTGACTTAGGAGTCCAAGAAGCACACCAAACCCCAATATATAGGAACCCTAGGAGGACCACACCAAGGCACATCAAAATTAAAATGCCAGGAGCAAAAGTCAAAGAGAGAATATTAAAAGCAGCAAGAGAAAAACAGTTGGTTACCTATAAGGGAGCACCCATACCATTGTCAGCAGATTTCTCAACAGAAACGATGCAGGCCAGACAGGAGTGGCCAGAAATATTCAAAGTGATGAACAGCAAGAATCTACAACCAAGATTACTCTATCCAGCAAAGCTATCATGCAGAATTGAAGGTCAAATAAAGTGCTTCGCAGATAAGAAAAAGCTAAAGGAGTTCATCACCACCAAACCAATACTATATGAAATGCTGAAAGATATTCTTTAAGAAGAGGAAGAAGAAAAAGATAAAAGTGTAAATTAGGAACAACTAATACACATCTATCAACAAATGAATCTAAAAATCAAGTGAATTAATAAGCTGATGAACAGGATAAACTGGTGAATGTAACAGAATCACGGACATAGAGAGGGAATGGACTGACAACTCTTGGGGAGAAAGGGGGTGTGGGAAGTGCAGCAAGAGACTGGACAAAAATCATGCAACTATGGGAGAGGACAGTGGAGGGGGGTAAGGGCGGAGGGTGGGATGGGTACCAGGTGGAGGGGAACTAGAGGGTAAAAAAAAAAGGGAACAATGTAATGAATAAACTGAACAATAAAGATAAAAAAACAATAAAAATCTAATGAACAGGATAAACTGGTGAATATAACAGAATCATGGGTATAGAGAGGGAATGGACTGACAATTCTTGGGGAGAAAAAGGATGTGGGAGATGCAGCAAGAGACTCGACAAAAATCAAACACCTATGGGAGAGGACAGTGGGGGGAAGGTAAGGGCAGAGGGTGGGATGGGTACCGGTGGAGAAGAGCTATAGGGGGAAAAAAGGGGGAATAATGTAATTAATAAACTGAAGAATAAAGATTACTATATTAAAAAAACAAATAAATAAATTTCCATCAGCGATGTATAAAGCTTCTATTCTCACATTCTTGATATCCAATAGACAACTCTTTTTATCTCCATTTGTTCACCTCCCATTTACTATTTTTATTTCCCCAACATTTTATTTTGAAGTTTCAAATCTACAGAAAAATTGAAAGAATGGTACAGTGAACATCCACATGCTTCTTACCTAGATTTATTAATTGATAATATCCTGACATATTTGATTTGAAGTGAAGCTATTCAAAGATCTACTCAGAAAAATAGATCACTGGCAGTTAAAACATATGGTTACTTAAAATACATTCATTGTTTTAACCATTTTTAAATACTTTTTGCTGACAGTTGCTTTGATCCAGTGTGTAAAATTAAGAGTATTCAATATCTGACTATAGTATTCATATGGAAGGGTAGCCCATATCATATCACAACAGATAAAAATTAACATATTTTACATATGTCAGAACATAATACTTTTAGTTGAAAATCATGAGCAACTAATTTTCCCCAAACTGATTTTAAGCAAATAAAATAACATGAAGTTTTGGCATATACCACAGCTTTAGTAATTCTCTGACACTGTAATAATAACCAGCGCCCAAATGTCAAATTATGTATATATTTTTTCTTATAAACCAGCAGGTATTACTTTACTATCATAAATCCATGAGATTATTATAAATTGATGAGCATTTTTAGATCTGTATTATTTGGTTATCTAAAAGAGCTATTAATTAGAATGAAGTCTACAAAATCTAAAAAATGAGCTGGTTGATGAATTATTATCAATATTTATTGTAAGCATATGAAAATAAACTGTGTGATTATGAAGTTTTTCTGCCTACATATGAAAAAGGAAATGTTATTTTCAAAATTATTGACAATGGCTATATATAAGGATTGTCAAATTGTGGAACCCTTAAAATTATTTCATAGAAAAGTATGCCTTTTCTAATGTTATTGTTTGTGCAAGAAATGAAATGCTAAATGATTTTGATTAGTAATCAGAATTTAAGACTTACAGCTAACCTAACCTAAAAGGGTAACACTGGCTTTTTTAGTAATTCATCAACAATGCTCGTTAGCCAAAAATTCTAGTGAAATTTTTCAAAAAATCAACAAATGCTGTGGTCCAGGCTGTTTTTCAAAATGAAGAATAAACTCATATGTAGGGAAAGATTTCTTGAACAGAAAGAAAAGATTTCTTTCACCGTGAAAGGAAAAATTTTGATAAATTGAATCTCAAAGTAATTAAGAACTGTTCATCAAAAGACAACACTATAAGAGCAAAAAACAAGGCCCAGACTGGGAGAAGATATTAATAACATCTCATATCTGACAGAGGACTTTTATTCAGAATATGTAAAGAAGTCCTACAAATCAACATGACAAAGATAAACAGTTCAGTTTTTCAAAAGGGCGAAGACTTGAACAGACACTTCATGAAAGAGGATATATAAATGGCCAATCAGCACATGAAAAGGTTCACAGAATCCTTGCTCTTCAAAGTAATGCAATTGACACCACAACACACCCACTAAAATGGATAAAATTAAGACTAATAGTTCCAACTAAATGTTTGTAAGAATGTAAATCAAAGGAATTCTCATTCATTACTAGAGGGAGTGTAAATTGGTTTGACTGTTTTATAATACTGTTTGACATAACCCACTAAAAGTGAACTTATTCTGTGGTCCAGCAATCTAATTTCTAGTTACATATGCAAGTGAGATGAGTGCATAAAAGTACCAAAAGACATGTACAAGAATGTTCATTTCAGCTTTATTAATAACTAGTGTCCCAGTGCATGGATTCATGCACATTGAAAGGACACTAATTAGAAGAAATATTTTAATATCACTATTTGCCCTTTCTCTGTAAAGGAAGTGTCAACCAAATTCATGCCCGACAATAACAGATTGAAACACATGCATGCGATTGGTGCCAGCAAAAGCTTTATATGTATCACACATGCATGAATCAACTTAGCCTTTTATAGATACAGAATAATCTTGCTTAATTAGACCTGCTTTCTGATTTAGCTAAACTTTTTCCAGCCCAGTGAAGCACCCAAACTTCTCTTTCAGGTAATTGTCAGCAACACAGCAGTAAATATCAATATGAAGCAGATTATTATTGTAGATCACATAGGGAGAACAAAGGGTAAAATATTTAACTGCAGCAGTGTTTGACTATATTCTGCGCAGTGAGAAAACCTAGTCATTTTCAAGGTCCACCATTTCTTACTTTTTTTCAGTCGGGTTAAGTTTCTAAACTTTCTAAATCTCTGTTTTCTTGATAATGAAAACAAAATAGGATTCTACTGATTCTCCTATCTACCTACTTCAGGACTTCTGTGAGGAACAGATGAGATGCAGCATGGGAAAAAGCTTCACAAACATTTGGTTGAACTATAAAATGTTTGCACCTGGCTATAAAGTAAGTTGGGTTCTTGGGCTGAAGAAACTCCAAGAAGGCTAGTCGCTAGAGAGAGCAAGCCAGACATTGCTACATGATGTCATTATCCAGCACCAACAGTGACCCTTTCTGGGATTGGCTGGGCTGTGGGCAACATTTTGCGGCATGGGGTCTTAGCAGCATTGGTTGTGATATGGTGAGGGGTCGTTCCGGAGTAGTGGTGGGGCCTGTGTCCCACTTGGGGGAAGCTGAGTGTTGGCACCAGATCCTGAATGTCTGCACCAGTGCTGCTTAGTTTTAAATGGCCAGTGCACATCATGGCAGCTCCTGCGTTGAGCATCTGCCCCCTGGTGGTCATTGTGCATCATAGCTACTGGTCAGAGGGAAGGATACTTAGCCTTTTATTATATAGACTAGAGGCCCGTTGCATGAAATTTGTGTTCGAGGAGGGTGGAGAGTGGGGGTGGTTATCCCTCAGCCCAGCCTCCTCCCTCTCCAATCTGGGATCCCTCTCACAATCCAGGATTGCTGACTCCCAACTGCTCACCTGCCTGCCTTCCTAATTGCCCCTAACTGCTTCTGCCTGCCAGCCTGATCACCACCTAACCACTACCCTGCCAGCCTGATGGATGTCTAACTGCTCCCCTGCCAGCCTGTTTGCCCCCAACTTCTCTCCTCTGCCAGCGTGGTCACCCCTAACTGCCCTTCCCTGCAGGCTTGATTGCTCCCAACAGCCCTCCCCTGCTGGCCATCTTGTCATGGCCATCTTGTGTCCACATGGGGGCAGGATCTTTGATCACATGGGGGCAGCCATCTTGTGTGTTGGAGTGATGGTCAATCTGCATATTACTCTTCTATTAGATAGGATAGAGGCCTGGTACATGGGTGGGGGCCAGCTGGTTTGCCCTGAAGACTGTCCCAGATCAGGGTGGGGGTTCCCTTGGGGCATGGTGTGGCCTGGGCGAGGGGCCTGTGGTGGTTTGCAGGCCGGCCACACCATAAGCGACCCAAGTGAAGGCCCTGGTATCTGGGGTTTATTTATGTTCTACCATTGAAACTTTGTAGCCTGGAGCAGAGCCAAGCCTCTTGCTGGCTCTGTTGTGGCAGCCATTTGTGTTAGGACATTTGCCTTCTATAATTGAAACTTTGTATCCTAGAGTGGAAGCCTAGGCTGGAGCTGTAGAAGCTTGGCTTCCTCCATCGCCAGGGCAACCCTAGATTCTGCTCTTTCCAGCTCTGTGGCTGCCACCATTTCTATTGAGATATATGTATCTTGTATAATTGAAACTTTGTAGCATTGAGGGGAGGCCTCGGCTGGCAAAGGCAGGTGGAAAGCTTGGTTTCCTCCATTCCTAGGGAAACCCAAGCCTCTCTCCTGCTCTCAGTGGCCACAGCCATCTTGGTTGGGGTTTATTTGCATATTTGCTCCTGATTGGCTTGTGGGCATGACTTATGGGTGTAACGAAGGACTAGGGGCCTAGTGCATGAAATTCATGTACTGGGGGTGGGTGGTCTCTCAGCCCAACCTGCCCTCTCTCACATACTGGGAGCCCTCAGGGGATATCCTACTGATGGCTCAGCCCTGGCCTGTGCACGGCCAAAAGCCTCTGGCCAACAGGCTTTGGGGGGGGGGCAGGGGACCTTGGCCAGGTGACCTTGGCCAGGGGACCCCCAGCGATCACCCTGCAATTGGGCCGATGGCTGGCTTCACCTCAGCCCCGGCCTGCTCAAGGTGTGCAGGAGGCAGCTGATTGATGTTTCTCTCTCATTGATGTTTCTAACTATCCATCTCCCTTCCTCTCTGTAAAAAAAAAAAATCAATAAAATATATTTTTAAAAATGAAGACAACACACAAAATAGATAAATGGTGAAAGAAGTCAAAGTAGTAATTAATTACTTCTGGTGTGTGAGGAGTTGCCTGGGAGGGGCAAAAGTAACCTGGGATGCTGTAAATTTACTAGCTATTGCTGGGGGTGATAATTACATAAATCTGTCTAATATATAAAAGGCCAGAGTTGTAATGACCGATTATAAGCAAAGGCTGACCAACCAGGAAGTGAATCAGTCAGTGCTGGGTTGCCGGGGAAATCCAGCACTGACTGCCCAGCTGCAGCCTGGTGACCCAGCACTGACTGCCCAGGGGGCTGAAACCCAGAGAGAGAGGCAGGGTCTGATCTGCAGCCTCAGTGGAAGCTGTTGATCGGTACTTGCCTCTCTCTTTCTGAGCTTAACCAGCAGCCAGACTTTTCTTTCTCTCCCAGCCTCTGAGGAGGCTGTTGTTAAGCCCTGTCTCTGATCAGGCCCTGAGATAGGCCTGGAAATGCTGACTGGCATAGAAACCAACCAATCAGAACCAAATGTGGGTGTTGTGGGGAGCCAATGGTTGCCTAGGACGTACAGCTTCTGATGCTGACTGGCATAAAAACCAACCAATCAGAACCAAATATGGGTGCTGTGGGGAGCCAATGGCTACTTAGGAGGCAGAGCTTTAGAAACCAGCATAGAAACCAACCAATCAGAACCAAATTGGCTAGCAGGGGAAGGCAGTTGGGGGAAATATCAGGTCGGTAGGGGAGGGCCGCTGGTGGTGAGATAAAGCCAGCAGGGGAGGACAGTTGTGGGCAACTAGGCCAGCAGGGAGGGCAGTTAGGGGCAATCGGGCCAGCAGGGGAGGGCGATTAGAGGTGATGAGGCTGGCAGGCAGAGGCAATTAGGGGCAATGAGGCAGGCAGGTGAGCAGTTAAAAACCAGTGGTCCTAGATTGCGAGAGGGATGTCTGACTGCCATTTATGCCCGATCCCTGTGGGATGGGGCCTAAACCGGCAGTCAGACAATCCCCAAGGGGTCCCCAATAGAGAGGGTGCAGAGTGAGCTGAGGGGTTCCCCCTGCCCCATGCATGAATTTCATGCACTGGACCTCTAGTATGTTTACAAAAACTCACCAGGCTGTATACTTACTATTAGTGCACTTTATGTCCTTTCCTGTATATATTAGCTTTCTATGGTGACTGTAACAGATAACCAAAAACTTAGTAGCTTAAAATAACACAAATGTATTATCTTACAGTTCTAGAGGTCAGAGTTCTAAAATGGGTCTACAAGGCTGAATTCCTTCTGGACACCCCAGGGTAGAATCATTTCTTCACCTGTCCCAGCTTCAAGAGACCACTTGCATTCCTTGGCTCCCATCTCTCCGACTACTGCTTCCGTCATCTCATCTCTGATTCTTCCCCTCTTGCCTCCTTCTCATCAGGATGCTTCTGTCTACATTGGCCCAACTGGATAATGTAGGATAATCACCCCATCTGAAATCCTTATTTTAATCACATTTGCAAAATCACTTTACTGTGTAAAATAACATATTCAGAATTCTGGGGAGTGTGACATGGACATCTTTGGGGGCCATTATTTGCCTAAAAGATATGAATAATGATTTTTTTCTACCTCAATAAAAAAAAGTAAGTCTAAAAATGATAGATTGTTTCACAAACTGCAATGATAATGAAAATCAAATGTATTTTCCAAGCACAGAAATAAAAAGCCTTGCCACTGGAATGTATTTTTTAAGTTAAAATATTGCAAAATTATGTAATGTCTTTTGAATATATTTGAAAAATCAAATGAACTTTTTCAAGTTGAAAGAAAATGAGAACAATCTCATTAAAGGGAAAAATATACCATAAAATTATTCATCAAACTTACATTATTTTAAAATACATAACCTTTCCTTTAAGATTTTCCAATTTCCATACTTGCAATTAATATGTAGAAACATGTCTAATGATACTGATTTAGAAATGTATTGCTCTTACTTAGATATTGCTTTAATAGACATGATAATAAGATCTAAACATTTTTATGAACATTAAAATACCAAACTGGATGATTAATGTATTTGAATGTGGACCATGTTATCCAACTTTTTAGGAACATAAATATTTTGAAGGAGGACAAAGAACAATTTAATCAGTTTAATTATAAAAGGTTTTAGATGCAGTTAAAATGTTCATACTTTCTTAGAAAGAAGCTAAATGGCTGTTAGTGTTTCAAACGATACAATTAGTGAAAAGGGAACACTCAGTGCAGTAGTGTTGTTACTACAAAAGCATCAAACCAACTGAAAACAATAACAAAGGAGATTACAGGATCATATTAAAAGACTCAAAGCCAATATTATGAAATCAGTTTCAAGTCATATATGCAAGGATTTTATTGAATTTCATTAACAAGGCTGTTTTTGAAATACTCATACCACTGCCATCATAAACAGGAGTGGGCAAAAGTAGATTTACAGTGCTGAGTACAGTCGTAAACAGTTTATTCTTGTACTAGTGGCCCAGTGCACGAAATTCGGGCACATTAAAAGGGTATTAACGAGAGGAAATAATTTAATATTGCTATTTGCTCTTTCTCTATAATAGAAGTATCAGAGACTAAAGAAAATTAGTAAAATGTATATGAAAACCTTTCTCTGTCAGAGTCTGGGGCGTACCACGGGGCCCAGAGTCAAGTCCCCACTCACCACATGTGCCTCAAAATCACGTGAGATCCAAACCCAGGCCCCCCGCCCCTGCATTGGGGTAGATCCAGACCCAGCCAGATCCACCCTTGTTAAGCCCCACAGGGCAGGGGTCATCCTCGGGTCCCCTAGCCCAGCACCAGGACGGGGGGCATGGCCTGAGGTCCCCAATCAAGCCCCACCAGGCAGAGGAGCACAGCCTCAAGTCCCCCAGCCCAGCACCGGGAGGGAGGCGCAGCCTCAGGTCCCCGTCAATCCTCACTGGCACAGGGGCACAGGCTCAGGTCCCCTGTGAAGCCCCTCTGGGTAGGGGGCACAGCCTGAGGTCCCCTGTCAAGCCCAGCCAGGCAGGAGGGGCACAGCCTCAGGTTACCTGGCCTGGTGCTGGGGTGGAGGGTATGGTCTGAGGTCCCCAAGCCTGGTGCTGAGGTGGGGGTGCGGCTTGAGGTCCCCTGTCAAGCCCTGGCGGGTGGAGAGAACAGTCTGAGGGCCCCTAACCCAGCACCAGGACGGGAAGCGCACCCTGAGATCCCCAGTCAAGCCGTGCTAAATTGGGAGTGTGGCCTGCAGTTCCCTCCCAAGCTGCACCAGGTGGGAGGCATGGCCCGAGGTCCTCCAGCCTGGAGCTGGGGCGGGGAGGGGGGGGGGGAGGGGGGAGCAGTCTGAGGTCCCCTAGCCCAGCACCAGGACGGGAAGTACACCTTGAGGTCTCCTGTCAAGCCCCCCTGGGTGGAGGACATGGCCTCAGGTCCCCTGGCCTGGTGCTGGGACGGGGGTCGAGGCCTGAGGTTCCCTGTCAAGCCCCTCTGGATTGGGGAGGGTGTATCCTCAGGTCCCTGCTGATTGCTCTTTCAGCCTCCCGCGCTCCACGCTTGGCTCCACACCCTGCTCCCGTGCGCCAGAATTGGGCGCGCCCAACCTTGACCGCGGAGGTCAGCGGGATTTGGGAGGGGGGGGGGGGGTCTCTGACCTTTTAGACCTTTGGGTCGCGTGTCCGCCTCTCCCCGAGAAGGCTGCCCTTTGGAGGGCACTGCTACGCATGCAGCGCCTCCCCAGCTCCCCGGCTCCCGTTCTCCCGCCTTCCCTGCCGAGCCCAGAGATGCTCTGCTGCAGACCCGGGACCCCTCAGGCGCCTCTTCCCGTGCCTCTGCCAGAGTGCAGCGCCTGTACTTTTCCAGTACGCCTCCAGAACCGAGCCTCTTCCACTCGCTAGGCCCTCGAAAGCGCCGTGTACAGAGGCATGGTCCATGCTCGTCAGAGCCCGACTGCTCAGCCGACCCAGCGCCTGGGCCAGATGGCTCACAGCCCCACCTTACGCTCATTACCCAAGGTGCCCCGGGCACTCATTTGCATGTCCCACGCGACAGGTAAACCCCACAGCTCAGTCGCAGCCTAACAGAGCAACCAACATGCGAGCCTCGTGAGGGGATCCCGTGGCATCAAATTCCCCTAACTGTCCTGAGGTCACCGCGAAAGGACGCAACTCAGTCACCGTAACTGAAAAGGAGGGATCTCGCCAGCCCTTAAATACCATGCAGATGGAGGTTATAGCAAGCTCACTTTGGCAGCACATATACTAAAACTGGAATAACACAGAGGCATTCCAAATTTTGCACCCAGCTCTTGTGCAATAGGCCTCCCTTCCCCTGGCTGCCCAGCACCCGGCGTGCCATGGCTATGCCCCCTGCTCCTGATTGGCTAGTAGTGTAGCAAAGGTACAGTCATATTTGCATATTTCTCTTTTATTATATAGGATTATTATTAACTAGAAGCCGGGGCACGAAATTCGTGCACGGGGGTGGAGGGTGTCCCTCAGCCCAGCCTGCACCCTCTCCAATCTGGGACCCCTCGAGGGATGTCCAACTGCCTGTTTAGGCCCGATCCCGGGAAGTCAGACATCCTTCTCACAATCCAGGACTGCTGGCTCCAAACTGCCTCCCTCCCTCATTGCCCCTAACCACTTCTGCCTGTCAGCCTGATCAGCCCCTAACCATTACCCTGCCAACCTAATTGATGTCTAACTGTTCCCCTGCTAGCCTGTTTGCCCCCAACTTCCCTCCTCTGCCTGCCTGGTCACACCTAACTGCCCTCCCCTGCAGACTTGACTGTCCTCTCTTGCAGGCCTGGTCCTTCCCAACTGCCCTCCCCTGCTGGCCTGATCACCCAAAGTGCCTTCCCTTGCAGGCCTGAAACCTCCCGACAGCCCTCCACTCCTGGCCATCTTGTGGTGGCCATCTTGTGTCCACATGGGGGCAGGATCTTTGACCACGTGGGGGCAGCCATCTTGTGTGTTGGAGTGATTGTCAATCTGCAAATTACTTTTTTATTAGATAAGATAGAGGCCTGGTGCATGGGAGGGGGCCAGCTGGTTTGTCCTGAAGGATGTCCTGGATCAGGGTGGGGGTTCCCTTGGGGTGTGGGGTGGCCTGATTGAGGGGCCTGTGGTGGTTTGCAGTGCCCACACCCCCAAGCAACCCAAGTGAAGGCCCTGGGATCTGGGGTTAATTGATGTTCTACAATTGAAACTTTGTAGCCTAGAGCGGAGCCAAGCCTTCTGCTTGCTCCGTGGTGACAGCCAATTCTGTTTGAAACTTTGTAGCCTAGAGAGGAGGCCTAGGCACTAGGGCTGCAGAAGATTGGCTTCCTCCATTGCCTGGGCAACCCTAGCCTCTGCTCTCTCCAGGTCCATCGCTGCCGCCATTTCTATTGTGATTATGTACCTTCTATAATTAAAACTTTGTAGCATTGAGTGGAGGCCTAGGCCAGCAATGGCAGGTAGAAAGCTTGGCTTCCTCCATTGTTGGAGAAACCCAAGCCTCCCTCCTGTTCTTAGTGGTGGCAGCCATCTTGGTTGGAGTTTATTTGTATAATTTGCTCCTGATTGGCTGATGGGCATGGCTGTGGGCGTGGCTTGATTGGAGGTAAGGTCATTTTGCAAATTATTCTGTTATTAGATAGGATTACTAGAGGCCCAGTGCATGAAATTCGTGCACGGTGTGTGTGTGTGTGGGGGGGGGGGGGGTCCTGTGCCCTCTCGCAATCCGTGACTCCTCAGGGGATGTCTGACTGCCAGTTTAGGCCTGATCTCTGTATTTAGACATCCAGCAGTCAGACATCCCTCTCTTAATCTGGGACCACTTGCTCCTAACCACTCACCTGCCTGTTCACTCCTAATCGCACACCTGCCTGCCTGCTCACTCCTAACCACTTGCCTACCTGCCCACTCACACCTAACCACTCATCTGCCTGCCTGATTAGTGTACATCATAGTGACTGGTTGTTCTGGTTGTTCTGTCGTAATGGTCGCTTAGGCTTTTATATATGTAGATTTATTATGTCTTTTTCCACATGAAAACTGTAAACCTACCACTGTATATAAATGTATTTTTTATTTTTAGTGTCATACTAAGAACATTACTTTTTAAAATTATTTCTTTATTTTGGCAACATTATTTGACTTGTTTTTTACCCTCAACCTAACACTCTCCTAAGAAACCTACTATACAACATTTTTAGCATTTCATACTAATTTCTGTTCTCAATCCAGACCTTATTTTCTGGTAGTATTAAAAAGTATGATCTCTAAGACATGGTTAAGTACTAAGGCCTGAATGCACACCTCTTTATTTTATAGTAATGGCATAATATTGATTTCTTTGAAATTACCTATATATATTGTTATTTATGAATTAATTTAGATTATTTATATAAATGGAGGCATAAGATTTGGTGAGTATAAGAACCCAGGAGTTAAAGGTAGAGGTCCTAATGAGGTAAAAACCAAAAAACAGGATGATGAAACTAGGGAACTAATGAGCAGAGATGTGGTAGGAAAGATAAAAACTGACAAACTAGGGTCAGGAGGGAATGCAGTTTTGCTATTCAATTTTATAAAAGTAAGTAAAAAAACAAGTAGCCAACACAGAAATTCCCAGTAGTCTTTACAACCATAAAGCATGCACAAAGTTATTTTTAAAATCTTGGTATTTGCTGTCTTACTACCCATATTAAGATTAAACCAAGCATGTTGATTCTTTGTAAAATCAAATAAAGTCTTTGTTATCTGGGTTATAAAAAGTCCCGTATAATTTTCAATAAGGACTTCAAGACAATTCAAGAGGAAAAGAATGGTCTTTTCAACAACACCTGTGTCTCGTTGTGCAAAAGAATGAAGTTGAACCCCTACTTCATACCACATACAAAAATTAATGCACAATGTATGAGAGACCTGAATATAAAAGTGAAAGTATATAACTCTTAGAAGACAACATAGGAGTCAATCTTCCTGGCCTTGGATTAGACAATGGTTTCTTAGATATAATAACAAAAGCACAAGTGACAAAAGAAAAAAATAATAAATTGGGCTTCATCAAAATTATTTTTTGTGCCTCAAAGGATATTATCAAGAAGGTGAGCCCTAGCTGGTTTGGCTCAGTGGATAGAGCATCGGCCTGTGATCACAACTCAAGGGTCCCAGGTTCCATTCCAGTCAAGGGCATGTACCTTGGTTGCAGGCACATCCCCAGTAGAGGGTGTGCAGGAGGTAGTTGATTAATGTTTCTCTCTCATTGATTTTTCTAACCCTCTCTCCCTCTCTCTTGCTCTCTGTAAAAAAATTAATAAAATATATATTTTTAAAAACAGAGTGAAAAAAACCCCCACAGGATGGGAGAAAATATTTACAGATTATTTAATCTGATAAAGCCTTATATCAGGAATACATAAAAAATTTACAACTCAAAAAACAAAAGGATAAATAACCCAATTAAAAAATATATATATTTTTTGTTGATTTTTCAGAAAGAGTAAGGGAGAGGGATAGAAAGTCAGAAACATCGATGAGAGAGAAACCTCGATCAGCTGCGTCTTTCACACTCCCTACTGGAGACGTGCCCGCAACCAAGGTACATGCCCTTGACTGGAATCAAACCTGGGACCTTTCAGTCCGCAGGCCGATGCTCTATCCACTGAGCCAAACTGGTTTCAGCAACCCAATTTTTAAATGGGAAAAGAATCCTAATAGACATCACTCCAAAGAAGAAATATAAATAGTCAATAAGCACATGAAAAGATACTCAACATCACTGGTCATTAAGGCAATGCAAATCCAAACCACAATGAGGTCTGGCCAGCATGGCTCAGTGGTGGAGCATTAGCCTATGAACCAGGAGGTCACGGTTCGATTCCCAGTTGGGGCACATGCCCAGGTTGTGGCTCCATTCCCAGTGTGGGATGTGAAGCAGGCAGCCAATCAATGATTCTCTCTCATCACTGATGTTTCTACCGCTCTCTCCCTCTCCCCTCCTTTCCGAAATCAATAAATATATATATTTTAAAAACTACAGTGAGATATTGGATCGTATCTACCAGGACAGTTAAAATAGAAAACATAGACAATAACAGTTATTGGAGATGTGGAGAAATTAGAACCCTTGTACATTGCTAATGGGATTGTAAAATTATGTAGCTATTTTGTTAAATATTTAACAGTTCTTCAAATATTTAAACATAGAGCTATTATATGACCCAGTAATTTTACTCCAATGTATATAAATGAGAGAACTTAAACATATGTTCACTAAAAAAACCCTGTACATTAATGTTCATAGGTAAATTCTTAATAATAGTCAAAAGGTAGAAACAATCCAAATGTCTATCAAATAACTCATGGAGAAATAAAAATATGGCATATGTGTCATACTGGAATGTATTTGACCATAAGAAGGAATGAAGTACTGATGTAAGCTCCAACATAGAGGAACCTAGAAAACATCACGCTAAGTGAAAGAAGCTAAAGCAGTGGTCAGCAAACCACGGCTCCGAAGCCACATGTAGCTCTTTGGCCCCTTGAGTGTGGCTCTTCCACAAAATACCATGGTCTGGGCGAGTCTATTTTGAAGAAGTGGCGTTAGAAGAAGTTTAAGTTTAAAAGTTTGGCTCTCAAAAGAAATTTCAATGGTTGTGCTGTTGATATTTGGCTCTGTTGCCCAATGAGTTTTCTGACCACTGAACTAAACAAAAAGACCATATATTCTATGATTCCGTTTCTATGAAATGTCCCAAACAGGCAAATCCCTAGAGTCAGAAAGTAGATTACTGATTGACAGAGGCTAGGGGAAGGACAGAAGGGGAAGTGACTGCTTGTGGGTGTGAGGTTTCTTTTGGGGGTGATGGCAATGGTTGCACACGTATATGAACATACTAAAAACCATTGAATTGTATGCCTTAAAGGGTTGAATTTTCTGGTATATGAATTATGTCTCAATAAAGCTGTTTTTTTAAATTTCTATGTATAGAGTTCCTTTACATAACAACCTGCCTTACAATATTTAATATAGAAATCTGTTTCTAAAAACTCAGTTTATATGCTACTCTCTGGGCTTTAGATGAAGTTAAGTATAATTACAATGTACTGTATTTTTCTGTGTATAAGACACTATTTTTTTCTAAAATCGTTAGACTGAAAATCAAGGGATGTCTTATACACGGAACTCAGGCAAGGAGAGACCCACACGGGTACATAGCTGCCCATACTTGCCAAACAGGATTCCTCCAATCATGAGCCTTATTGTTACTGACATCAGCTGATACCATAATTGGAGGTGGAGAGTGCACAGATGCAACAGGGATCCAAGCATTCTGAGCTCATAAAGATGTGAAAAAATAAAAAGGTAAATACCGATAAGCAATTGTGTTACTCTGCAAAATTCAGACTGAATGTAATCAGCTATGCAAAAGAGTATAGAAATAGAGCAGCAAGGAGATCATTTGGACCTCCTCCCACTGAGTATATGAACAGACAGTGAAGAAAACAGGAAGAACAACTCCTTAAGATGCCAAAAAAGAAAAAGGCCTTAAGAAGAAAACCAGCAAAATGTTTAAAATATTGATTTCCTAATTTTGGGTTGGAAAGTGTGTGTGGGGGTGTCTTATACATGGGGGCATCTTACACACAGGAAAATATGGTGTTCATTTATTTCAGAGCCTTTATTCATTTGCTGTTATTATAAACATTTACAGGGTGCTGATGAATTAAGAACATATACAATATTTGTTTTTCTGAAAGTTTGGGGTAGTTCAAGTATCTTCCTAACTTTTCTATTTAACTCTTTTCAAAACTTTACATATCTTTTTATAGAACATACTAGAGGCCTGATGCATGAAGATTCGTGCAAGAAGGGGCCTTCCTTCCCCTGGCTGCTGGCACCACCTTCACTCGGGCCAGAGCTGCCTTTCCACCTCCCCACACTGCCCAGAGCCCCAGAGCTGCTGGAGTGGTGTAGAACACCTGCATCAGCGCTATGGCAATTTCTCAAGCATCCCACCCCCTGCCGCTGGGCACCTATGTATGCAAATTAATCTATCTTTATTGGGTTAATTTGCATGCTCACTCCTGATTAGCTAGTGGGCATCATGAAGGTACAGTCAATTTGCATCTTTCTCTTTTATTAGTGTAGTTTAAGTACTTAGTGTAGATGGGGTATGCACTAGATGTTAGACATGAAACCTATAAAAGCATAGTTTAAAAGAAGAAATATGTAAGATTTTAAAGTGTTTGTTTAAAAGCTGGAATGGCCAAAATAAGAAGAAAGCTATTTCAACCACACTCAGTTCTTTGCAGGTCCATTTTCCTACACTGAAATCCTCTTGGCCATAACATACCCTTGGAGATTTTTATCATTGTGCTATTTCAAATTTATTTACTCCAGAGGTTTTGTTGTTTTTGTTTTTAGCATTTTTCAAACATTGCTGAGTTTTATAACCTTTGACCAATAATTTTAAATAGTCTCACATTTCCCTGTGATTTACTCTACCAGTGGCCTACTAGCTGTGCCCAGAACTATACTAGCCCAACCCATGACAACATATATAATCATAAACAAACACGTCTTAACAGATGGAGGAATATAATGCCCCCCTCAACACGAAAGTCTAGGTTTTGACAACCCTTGCATTTGAAATATTCATGTGCAGGATCATTACTGAGAAATAAGTTTAGAGAGATGGAAACTGTAAGTGAAACCTTATAAAAAACTTTGTATGTTTACATTCGTAAAAACAAAACCATAGACACTAAATGACATTGCACCTATCTTAAATTAGTATTGTTGAGTATACTTTAACTAATACTCTATTTCTCTGTTACTAAGAAACATCTTAGGATCTTCCTCAAATCATTTAAATGTCTGAAATGCTTTGGGAAACTTTTTAAATATTTGGCACAGCTAAGTATTTTCTAACCTCCCTTTCATAATACAGGTTATGTAGCCTTATCTTTGGCCATGGAAAGTTCATACAAAACACTTATCATCACCCCTTGAAGACAAATGGGTGTACCAGACAAGGAGTGTAGATCCAAGGACTACCTTCCCTCCCTTTCTCCCTTTCTTTATTTCTTCTGGGAATGCAAAACCTACTTTGGTATCACCCTTCACTTTTCATCCTTTTTTAAAATCCTCAATGTCTCTTTTTCCTAATTATTGCAGCATAGTACTTAGAATCTAAATTGGCGAGGGAAAGGTACACCAGGACACTTGCATTTTGAGTAAGAGAACGTGAAGTTGGGGAGGAAATCACAGAATTCCCCTTGGTTTATTAGAGTCTGCTTTCACTTCTATGAAAGGAAGGGAGACTAAGGCACTGTTCTTTCAGGTTCAAAGTTCTTGGTAAATCACATTTTTTATTCCATGGGGTCTTGTTTATAAAACAGTTGCTACTAGCTTCTTTTTCTTCCTTCTCAATATTAAACAGTTTGGCTTTATCCTCTATTATTCTTATTTTTTGTACATCAAATTCTTTTTTAAAAAAAACCCATGTTCTCTTTTCTTCCTAATGCCAGATCAGTGTATTTTCCAAGTATCCATCCTGGTTTAACTGTTTTGGCAATTGAAAATATCACATATCCTTTTCTTTGGGGTCATTTAGAGACACCCCGTGAAGAACATCTTGTGAAAGTTTGATGGTGTATGTAACAGAATTGTCGCAATAGAAGGTTCTCAATGTAGATAAAATACTTTATTGATCAGCAAATACAGTTAAATGTAAATGTCAATTTCAGAGGTAAGAAAAAATAAGGAAGTGTTATGGGGCGACCTGCAAGAGACAACCACCAGAGACAGAGATAAAAATTTATGAGCCTTTATTAATTAAGCTGGCCAGCGACTACAGTTGCAGCACTTCACCGCGGCAAAGGCCGAACTGCAGTGCAGACCACAGGTGTTACAGCAGACTTATACTCAGAAACCACAAGAGGGAGTCAGGACAGTTACAATGACAACCCAAAGGTTACAAAAGCTATTTCCACCGTTTCCAAGAAACTCAGGGCACAGGTGCAGACCCTGGGCACGCTTGGCCAGAGCCTGAACCACCACCTCCCTCCAAACTCCAACTGACCCATTGTTCAATGACCTACTATACCTCCCTCTATACCTCCCTCTGTCCCAAGGCATTCTTTCTCCAGGCAATGGAGGAGCTGTGCAAGGCTTGCAGCCCAGAACAGGAAGCAAATAAACATTAGGGATTTGTTGTTAAACAGAGCACCCTAGGGAGACAGTTTGCAAAATGGCTAAGGACAAGACCCTTGAGGCGGACTGCCTGTGTTTGCATACAGTCATCTCTGCCTGACTGTCACTTTGAGCACCTTTCAAAATCTTTCCTCTGCCTCGGCTTCTTCATCTGTAAAGAGGAGGGTAGTTTTCCCTCAAAGGGTTGTCACACGAGTAAATTAGTTTACAAAAACTACTAAAAACAATTCCTGGCAATAGTAAGCACTACAAAAATGCCAGCTACTCTTACTTAAAATAATAATAAGTAGATCAAGGCCCCAGAAATATTTTTACTGTATGGAAGTATGAAGCTGAGACCGGTTTGGCTCAGTGGATAGAGCGTCGGACTGTGGACTGAAGGGTCCCGGGTTCGATTCTGGTCAAGGGCATGTACCTTGCTGCGGGCACATCCCCAGTAGGGGGCGTGCAAGAGGCAGCTGATCGATGTCTCTCTCTCTCATCGATGTTTCTTTCTATCCCTCTCCCTTCCGCTCTGTAAAAAATCAATAAAATATATATTTTTAAAAAGAAGTATGAGATGTTTGTAATGTTCTCAATTTTTAAAAGATCATAACATTTTTTTGGATTACCCCCAAGAAATTACATCAAACATGGTTTGTGACCACAGTGGCATGAAACTAGAAATAAACTACAAGGAAAAAAAGAAAAAAACAAATACATGGAGATTAAACAACATGCTCCTAAACAACCAATGATTAAAGAGGGTATCAACCAAGAAATCAGAAACTGCTTTGAGACGAGTGACAATGAAAACACAGCTAATGCACAAATTTACAAAATCGATGGGATGAAGAAAGTTTATAGCTATACAGGCCGACCTCAAGAAGTAGGAAAAATCTCAGATAAACAATGTAATTTAGAGGAGACCACGATGACAGGAAGTAGGTGGAAGCTACACTCACCTACTCCTATGACCAAACTGGAATTACAACTAAAATATAGAACACTCAGTGTGAATAACCAACTAAAAACTAGCTGAACGGAAGTCTTATAAGCAAAGGTTTACAGAAGAAGCCATATCAAAACTGGTAGGAATGGTGGAGATGCAAAAAGGGCTGGCCCCACTCCCACAAGGGGCAGCAGCTAAGACTCTGGAGGGATATCTCAGCTAAAAAGGTTCCCCCTGAGGAGTGTGGATGCTCAACCCCATGGTGGGCTTCCCACTCGGAGCACCAGAGTAGGGAAGAGCCAACCACATAACATCGGGCTATAAAAATAAGCAGGGATTCTGTGCGCCAGGGCGAGATGGAGGCTGTCAGAGACACAGATGCCCTCTTAAAGGCCAAGGCACAAAATCTTGTTCACAGCCACTCGTCCTAGGCTCCGGCAGAGGAAGGGTAGACTGGAGTCATCTGAGGACAGACTGGGCTTGTGGCTGAGGAGACAGCCAAAGGGGCTGTGCCAGGACCCCCGTGCCAAGTCCCCATTCAGCACTGCAGATGCCATCTTTCTCGGGTGGAGTATTCTCCTTTCGGCATCAGCCCAGGTGAATGCAACAGCCTCATCCTCCGGTCTCCCTGTCGTCTGACTCTGCAGAGCTCATGCCTGCTGAGGCGTCGGCTGTCGAGGCCGGAGAGCAGAAGTCTGGGCCGGCTCGGGAGTGTCAATGACTCAGTTGTGTGGCTGTGTGCGGGGACCATTCCACTCACTTTCCCATGAACCTGTGATCCACTAGCCCTAACGTCCATGCTCCGGGTGCTCCACTGTCCAGATTCTTGGTGGCACTTCTCTGGGAGAAGGTCTGGACAGGATCCTAGAGAGACTGAGTGTGTGGCTCTGGAGAAGGGGCCACTCCCCCACATTCTCCATGCCTGACTGCTACATCCCCCTAGTGGAAGGTCCAATAGCCCAGCCCTTCTGACTCCCAGGTCACCCTGCTGAAGTCGGGCTGCTGACAGAATGTGGAGCAGAATGACTTATGTGGCTCTGGGATGGGGCCATTATACCCTGGCACCCCAGACCAGTACAGAGCCCTCCCTTCACATGGCTAGACCGCAGTCTGTCTTGGCCTGATACACTGCTGACTTCTCCCTTACAAATCCCCGAGACTGCCCAAGGTGTCTGTAGGCACCTGGCAGGTGACAGCGAGACTTGGTGTATTCTGGGACTTTTGCCTCAGACACAGCACTGGCATCAAGTTTAAACCTGTATCAAACCGTTTAACACCAGTGGCCTTAGCCTAGTAATTTACTGAGAACCTTTCTCATGCAACTTGGGAACAGTCAGAGGCTCTTTCAGTGATTGAGCCTGACCAGGCAGCTGGCAAGAGGCAGGCGGAGGCAGATCACAGGGTGGTTTGGGCTTTCTGCTGACTTGCCCCCAAGCTCAGTGCTGGTAGAAGCCAGTTTTAGTGCATACCTTGGTCCTTACCACATACAATCAGGCCCAGCAAATTCCCAGGGCCAGACCAAGGCAGTATCTGACACTGACCTGCGACAGGGGCCCAGAACAAACACACCAAGTGTCCGGCTTCAGAAAACAAGAGAGCAGGATCCAATCAGCCTCAAAAGGCACCAGAGTCTACGGAGGTGAATTCCACTTGGTGTGGTCAGCACCAACGCAGCAACTCATACACTGTGATGAGGTTCAATATTCACAGCCACCCAGCCTCAGGGTTGACCCCACACACGTATAGGTCAATAGCAACCAAGACTCAGTGACAACAAGAGGACCCACATAATACATACAAGGGGCATTCCTGGAGCATCCAGATCAGGTGATCAAGGAGATTGCGTCACTTGGTCCGAGAGAACATAAACCCGCCCTACCAAGACTTGGACACATGGCAGATCTACCTAATACAGAGAAAAAACAAAACAAAGAAGAGGCAGCCAAAATGGGAGACAAAGCAACACGCCCCAAATGAAATAACAGGACAAATCTCCAGAAAGAAAAAAAAAGATAAATGAAATAGAAGCCAACAATTTGCCAGATACAGAATTTTAAAAACATGGTTTTAAGGATGCTCAAGGAACTTAGTGAGAATTGCAACAAAGAGAGAGGAACCAAGATGGTGGCATAGGTAAACACCTGAACTTGCTGCCTCACACAACCACTTCAAAACTACAACTAAAAGACAAAACGGATATTATCCAGAACCAAGGGAAGGCTGGCTGAGTGAAAGTTATACAACTAGAAGGAAAGAGAAAGGCACACTGAGGCTGGGAGGAGGTACAGAGTGCAGCGGTACAGAGGCAGGCAGAAATGGGTTGGCAACTGGATATGCTGTTGTTTTTTTCAATTGGAAGAGAGATACAAGCTCCCAACTGCTCTGAACTCCAGTTCTGGGTGAGACTCTGGGTACCCAAACTCATATGGGGAGAAACTGTACTGTCTGGCATAGGCTGGACCAGGAGGACAACTTTCTCTCAAAGGTGCTTGCAGCAATCATTATTCCTGCACTGTGCTATGGGACACAGAGACCCAGGGACCTCTTCAGGGAGGGATGAAAGGTAGCCATTTCTGTTTGCACCACCCTGGTGATTCCCTGGGGAATCACTCCACCCAATTTACAATCCCACCCAAGCTGTGCACAGAGGTTTGTGGATATGAATGGCCTGGCCTTTTGTAATCTAAAACCTAACAAACTGCAGCTGGGTCAGAGAGCCTCAGAGTTTCCAAAAGAAGGCCCAAGGCTTGACAGCAGCCTGCATTGGTACACAGTCGGGCTTCATCTGGGCACCTCCAAACCCAAACAAAGAGTAGGAATCTGCAGATCTCTCTGTAGCACCTGCTGGATAGTCTCAGGAAGTGGCTGACTTTGCACCTCCTTGGAGAACCAAGAGCTAGTGTACCCAGCAATCAGAATGAGACCATACAAGATTACAACTCTTCACATCCATCAGAGACAGACTCAGGGGGCAGACTCAGTGAGTGCCAAAGCCCCACTGAAGCAAGTCTTGCTCAATAAGGGTGACTCCAGCACAGCAGTTCTCCCATTGTAGACCAACTGGTCCTTACAGCCAATTGGCCTGAGGTCAATTCCTCCCAGTGATACCAACAACAATCAAGGCTTAACTACAACAAGACTGTGCACACAACCCACAAAGGGGTGCACCAAGAGTGTCCACCTCAGGTAACTGGGGAGGCTGAGACACTGGGCCCTAGAGGACAACTAGCACACAAAGCCACTCTATCAACACAGGGAAGCAGCCAAATGTGGAGACAAAGAAACAGGTCACAAATGAAAGAAATGGAGAAAAGCAAACTACTGAATATAGAGTTCAAAACCACAGTTATAAGGTTACTCAAGAATCTTCTAGAAACCTCTGAGAAATTTAGTGAGACCCTCAGGATAGGAAAAAGAACCAATTAGAAATTAAGCATACACCGACTGAAATAAAGAGTAATAAACAGAGATCCAACAACAGACTAGAGGATCCCAAGAATCAAGTCAAAGATTTGAAATACAAAGAAGCAAAAAACACTCAACTGGAAAAGCAAAAAGCAAAAAGAATCCAAAATATAAAGATAGTGTAAAGAGCCTCTGGGACAACTTCAAGTGTACCAATTATGGGGGTGCCAGAAGAAGAAAGAGAGCAAGATATTGAAAACATATTTGGAGGAATATGACGAAAAACTTCTACTTGGTGAAAGAAATAGACTTACAAGTCCAGGAAGTGCAAAGACCCTCAAACAAGAGGAATCCAAAGAGGACCACACCAAGACACATCATAATTAAAATGCCAAGAGCAAAAGACAGAGAATATTAAAAGCAGCAAGAGAGATGGAGAAAAAAATGGCGGCGGAACGGAGGAATTGGATCTGAATCTGCTCACAGGGCAGAAGGAGGGAGCAGCTGAAGGTCACACAGGGCGCGTTTGTTGGCGAGTAGGGGGACAGCTGTGCTCCGGGAGAAGATAGGGGACTGCTGGGCTGGCCTCCCCAGCCTGAGTGGCCCCAGTGCTGCTGGGTTCTCTCCCTGAGCCAACTGCGCGAGGAGGCGCGCCGAGGCAGACCACGACATCTTGAAGGGGAAGGACCTGAAAATATACAGCTGCAGTACCGGCTGCACGGCTGAGACTCCGGAACACCGGCGCCCAGTTGGCGCGACGCACGCAGAGTCCAGGGAGCTCTAAACTCCAGCACAGAAAGGTCAGGTTTCCCTGGGGGTACTTTGGGCGTGAAACTGAGGGGGCTGGCAGTCTGGGATGTCTGCACCTTGGAACTCAAAGCCTGGAGATCTGCACCTGAAATAAAATCTGTGGCTGTTGGAGCTGGTAAACGTGGGAGAGGGCCCTTGGAGCTGGGGGCAGAGTTAATCCCTGGAGCGCAACCAATTTGGACCTGACAGAGGAGGGAGACCCGGAAGATTTTGGGAGGGTCCTGGCTGCTAAAACAGCAGTCACCATTAGAGAGGCAGTATTGAATACCGCAGGGACAGCAAAATTTTAGTTCAGGATAGAGAGGACTAATAGACCCAGAAGTCAATCTAGAAACACTGCCACCCAGGGGCCGAATCACAAATTGACTCTTGTGTGACAGGGAATTGATTATATCTTCTCTTCGACCTTGGGAATACAGTCTATTTTCATCTACTCTTTAGTATCTTTTACTCTACCTCAACTTCACCTTTATACCACCACTCTCTTGCTAACCTTTCCCTATTTAGTGCCTTGTTTCCCTTACACTTTTCCCCCTTTAGATTTACCTTAATTCTTTCTTTTTACCCCGTTAAAATTTCACCCCACTTATATATCTAATCTCCAATCACCTACTCCAACTCCTTATATACCTCTAGCTTCTCTGATTTCACTATCTTAAAGTGTTTTTATCCCTGTCCTGTTGTTGTTGTTTACTTGAAGCAGGTTTATGAGATTGATTTGCTTATTCTTTTATTTTGGTTTGTCTTGTGGGGGGGTATTTTTATTTTTGGTGTTGTTTCTTGTTTTGTTGTCCTCATTTGCATTGTTTTTTTAGATAGATTTTTGCTTCTGTGTTCCCTCACCTCCCTTGATATTAGTAGTTGTATGTAATTTGTATCAATCTCCAGGCACTTGGTTCGGATTAGGGGCTGTCCTATAGGAGTTTTCACCCCACATTTACAATTTACTCCTTTTTTTTTCTTCTTTCCCTTTTCCCATTATCATTTTGGCATTCCTGTCTTTCTTTTTTGTGAGTGTGTGTGTGTGTGGGGGGGGTCTCTTTCTTTTTGTGTGAGTGTGGGTGTGTGAGTGTCTGTGTGTGTCTGGGGGAGGTTCTCTTTCTTTTTTCTCATCTATCACTGAATTTGCCTTTCTCTGGCGATCACCTTTATTTGGAATTACCATTACTGTGACTACATTCCGGTTCAGTGCCTGGTGCGTTGCACCTGATTGTGTTGTATTTTGTGCCTTTAAATCAACGCAGGAGAGTGAGAACTACATAACCAGATACACAGAGAAGAGAGACCATGGGAAGACAAAGAAACAGCCCACATATGAAAGAAAAACAAGGCTCACCAGAAAAGGAGGTAAACGAAATAGAAGTTAACAACCTGTCAGAGAAAGAATTCAGAGAAATGGTCATAAGGTGGCTGAAAAGAATGGAAGACAAATTTGATAATATGAGTAAGAACCAAGAGGAAATGAGGAAGACCCAGGAAGAAACGAAGAGGAGCCAAGAAGAAATGAAAAGTGACATTGCTGAAGTAAAGAACTCAATAGAAAGTATTAAGAGTAGACTAGAAGAAGCAGAGGATCGCATCAGTGAGCTAGAAGACCAGGTAGGAAAAAATAACCAAGTAGAGCAGCTTCTAGAAAAAAAATTAAAAAGCAGGAGGAGAGCCTAAGGGAACTTTGGGACAACATGAAACAAAACAACATCCGTATAATAGGGCTTACAGAAGGACAGAAAACTGAGCAAGGAATAGAAAACCTGTTGGAAGAAATAATGACAGAAAACTTTCCTGGTATAGGAAAGGTAAAACCCACACAAATCCAAGAAGCTCACAGAGTCCCAAGCAAATATAAACCCCAAAAGACCTACTCCAAGGCACATTATAATTAAATTGGCAATCACCAATGACAAAGTAAGAATCTTAAAAGCCACCAGAGAGAGACAGAAAGTCACCTACAAAGGAACCCTAATCAGACTAACAAGTGATCTCTCAACAGAAACCTATCAGGCCAGAAGGGAATGGAATGAAATTTACAAAGTCATGCAAAGGAAGGGTCTGAATCCTAGAATACTATACCCAGCAAGGCTCTCAATCAAAATTGAAGGTCAAATCAGGAGCTTCACAGATAAAAAAGGACTAAGGGAATTCGTCACCACCAAACCAGCAATGCAAGAAATGCTAAAGTATCTGCTGTAAAAAGAAATAGGAAGTGAAGAAGGAACACTGGGGTAAGAATAAAAATGGCAACATATAAGTACCTATCAATAATAACTTTAAATGTAAATGGTTTAAATGCTCCAATCTAAAGACATAGGGTAATAGACTGGATAAGAAAACACAACCCATGTATCTGCTGTCTACAAGAAACCCACCTCCAAAAAAAAAAAGACGCACACAGACTGAGGATGAAAGGTTGGAAAAAAGTTATTCAGGCGAATGGAAATGAAAAAAAAGCTGGGGTAGCCATACTTATATCCAACAAATTAGATCTCAAAGTGAAGGACATAACAAGAGATAAAGAAGGCCACTTCATAATACTAAAGGGAGCAATCCAACAAGAAGAAATAACTCTGGTAAACATATACGCACACAATACAGGAGCACCAAAATATATACAAAAACTCCTAGAGGATATCAAGGGAGAGATAGACAGCAATACAATCATAGTAGGAGACATTAATACCCCACTATCACCATTGGACAGATCCTCTAACCAAAAAACCAGTAAAGAAACATCAATTCTCAATGACTCACTAGACCAGATGGAATTAATTGACATCTTCAGATCATTTCATCCCAAAGCCACAGAATATACATTCTTTTCAAGTGCCCATGGGTCATTCTCAAAGATAGACCATGTGTTGGGTCATAGGCAAAGTCTCTCCAAATTCAAGAAGATAGAAATCATATCAAGCATATTCTCAGATCACAGTGGCATAAAGCTGGAAATCAACTACAATAGAAACAATCCAAAGTAATCAAACACATGGAGACTAAACAGCATGCTATTAAACTATGACTGGGTTACTAGAAAGATCAAGGAAGAGATAGAAAACATCATGGAAACAAATGACAATGATAGCACAACAATCCAAAATCTATGGGACACAGTGAAAGCAGTTCTGAGAGGGAAGTTCATAGCTCTACAATCCTACCGCAAAAAAACTAGAAACAGCGGCAATAAATTATCTAACCCAACAACTCAACGAGTTAGAAAGAGAGCAACAAGAAAAGCCCAGTGTAAGCAGAAGGAAGGAAATAGTAAAGATCAGAGCAGAAATAAATGACATAGAGACCAAAGAAATAATACAAAAGATCAACAAAACCAAGAGCTGGTTCTTTGAAAGGATAAACAAGATTGATGAACCTCTAGCCAGACTCACCAAGAAGCAAAGAGAGAGGACCCTAATAAATAAAATCAGAAATGAAAGAGGTGAAATAACAACAGACCCCATTGAAATACAAAGGATTATTAAAAAATACTATGAACAACTCTACTCCAACAAACTGGACAACCTGGAGGAAATGGATATATTTCTAGAAAAATATAACCTCCCAAAACTCAATCAAGAAGAATCTAAACAACTCAATAGACCAATAACTGTGGAAGAAATTGAAGCAGTCATCATAAAGCTTCCAGCATACAAAAGCCCAGGGCCAGACGGCTTCACAGGGGAGTTTTACCGAACATTCAAGGAAGAACTAAAACCTATACTCCTCAGACTATTCCAGAAAATTCAAGAGGATGGAACACTTCCAAACTCCTTCTATGAAGCTAGCATCACTGTAATACCAAAACCAGATAAAGATGACACAATGAAAGAGAATTACAGGCCAATATCCCTCATGAATATAGATGCCAAAATCCTCAATAAAATTCTAGCAAATCGGATCCAGCAGTACATCAGAAAGATCATACACCATGACCAAGTAGGATTTATCCCAGGAATGCAAGGATGGTACAATATCCGCAAGTCAATAAATGTGATACATCACATAAACAAATTGAGAGATAAAAATCACATAGTCACATCAATTGATGCAGAAAAAGCATTTGACAAAATCCAACATCCTTTCTTGATAAAAACTCTCAACAAGGTAGGAATAGAAGGATCATACCTCAACATAATAAAAGCCATATATGATAAACCCACAGCAAACATCATGCTCAATGGGCAAAAACTACAACTATTTCCCCTAAGAACAGGAACAAGACAGGGTTGCCCACTTTCACCACTCCTGTTCAACATAGTACTGGAAGTATTAACCATTGCAATTAGACAAGAAGAAGAAATAAAAGGCATCCAAATTGGAAAAGAAGAAGTTAAGCTATCCTTATTTGCAGATGACATGATACTGTACATAAAAAAACCCGAAAGACTCCATAACAAAGTTAATAGACTTAATGAATGAGTTCAGCAACGTAGCAGGCTACAAAATTAACGCCAAGAAATCTATGGCATTTCTATACACTAATAGTGAACTTACAGGAAGAGAGACTAAAAAAGCAATCCCATTTACCATCACACCAAAAAAATTAAGATACCTAGGAATAAACTTAACTAAGGAGGTAAAAGACCTATTCGTGGAAAACTACAGGACACTGAAAAAAGAGATAGAGGAAGATGTAAACAGGTGGAAGAACATACCATGTACATGGATTGGGAGAATAACATAATTAAAATATCCATACTACCCAGAGCAATCTATAAATTTAATGCACTTCCCATTAAAATACCAATGGCATATTTCACAGACCTAAAATTCATCTGGAACAAAAAAAGGCCCCAAATAGCCACAGCAATCCTGAGAAAGAAGCACAAAGTCGGTGGGATTTCCATACCAGATTTCAAGATGTATTACAAAGCTACTGTTCTCAAAACAGCCTGGTACTGGCAAAAGAACAGACATATAGATCAATGGAATAGAATAGAGAATCCAGATATCAACCCAAACCACTACGCTCAATTAATATTTGCAAAGGAGGCATGAACATAAAATGGAGTCAAGACAGTCTCTTCAATAAATGGTGCTGGGAAAATTGGACAGATACATGCAAAAAAATGAAACTAGAGCACCAACTTACACCATACACAAAAATAAACTCAAAATGGATGCAGGACTTAAACGTAAGACAGGGAACCATAAAAATATTAGAGGAATCTACAGGAAGAAAAATCTCAGACATATGCCAAAAGAACTTCTTTGATGATACTGCTCCTAGGGCAATGGAAGCTAAAGAGAAAATAAACAAATAGGACTACATCAAAATAAAAAGCTTTTGCACAGCTAAAGAAACCATCAACATAACAACAAGAAAACCCACTGTATGGGAGAACATATTTGCAAATGTTATCAGTGATAAAGGTTTAATATCAAGCATCTATAGGCAACTCACACAACTCAATAAAAGGAGGACAAATGATCCAATAAAAAATGGGCAAAAGACCTAAATAGAACCTTCATGAAAGAAGACAAAAGGAAGGCCCAGAGACATACGAAAACTTGCTCAAAGTCACTAATTATCCGAGAGATGCAAATCAAAACGACTATGCGGTACCATCTCACACCTGTCAGAATGGCTCACATCAACAAATCAACAAACGACAAGTGCTGGAGAGGATGCGGAGAAAAAGGAACTCTCGTGCACTGCTGGTGGGATTGTAGACTAGTGCAGCCACTGTGCAGAACAGTATGGAGTTTCCTCAAAAAACTAAAAATGGAGCTCCCATTCGACCCAGTGATCCCACTTCTAGGAATATATCCCAAGAAACTAGAAACGCTAATTAGAAAGGATATATGTCCCCCTATGTTCATAGCAGCACAATTTACCATAGCTAAGATTTGGAAACAGCCTAAGTGCCCATCAGCAGATGAGTGGATTAAAAAACTATGCTACACTTACCCAATGGAATACTACGCCGCGGAAAAAAAGAAGGAGCTCCTACCATTTGTAACAACATGGATGGCTTTGGAAAGCATTATGCTAAGTGAAATTAGCCAGGCAGAGAAAGACAAATATCACATGATCTCACTCATTTGAGGAATACAATGAATGACATAGACTGATGAACAAGAATGGATCCAGAGACTGAGAAAAGTCCATCAGAATGTCAAACCTCAGGGTAAGTGGCAGGTGGTGGGAGTAAGGGGAAAAGTCAATATATTTGAACTCTTGAACTAAGCTAAGTGATTTGTGTTTTTACATCCCTGACAAAGTTTATATAAAGTTATTTTAAAAAATGGCAACTAGTTTGAGATTGAATTGACATGGCCTAGAGCTTATCATATCCTATGGACACCAGTCCTTAGGCTAAGCCCACCTTAACCTCCCGTGACTCCATAATACCCTTACATGATATTATTCTACAATGTCATTATAATATTTGATATTTGACAACAGCATATTATAGAATTATCCCAAATAAACTTACAAACTAATTCTTTGAATGTTGGGCAGCAACTTAAAAAAGGATAGGAAAGAAATTAATCCCTTTCAGAAGGGATTAAGGCACTGGGAAGGCATCCGAGCATTCTATATTGGCCCTTCTTGCCCTTTCTGCCAAGAGGGACCTTCTTCTTACTATCCAAATACACACAGCTGATGCCAGAGTTTTCAGTTCCAGCTGTGGCTGAAGCCTCTGGGCAGCTGGCACCATGGATCTGTATCTCGACCAATGGCATGAGCTGGGCCCTCTCTGGAGAAGAAACCTGGGTCCCCCGAGATATGTGATCAGTACCGGGACCCCGCCAGCAGGCGAGGGGATCCCAAGGCAGCTAGTGGACGTGGAGGCCACGGGGGCATAGACTACAAAGGAGACAGGACTGAACCTCACATCACCCTGTTGGGCCCCGGAGGATGGCTGGTTAGCCAGAGACGGATAAGATTCCTCAAGGAAGGAACAACCTAAGACAGGCACAGTCGCAGAGGGGCCAACAGGAGAGAGGTAAATGGTCAACAGAGGTGGGGCACAGAACCTCACCCACAAACCTTGCAGGGGCTTGAATTCTCACCCCTCCTGAGGGAGGTCACCTACCCCCACGGCTGCTTCACCTCCCACGCACAACTCATACCGGGACCCAGGTGGTAGACAGAGACTCGGCCAGCAATAGCTGCTCTTTATCTAAATTCAGTCTATTACCAGGAATGCTCAGGACCTACTCAAAATTGCAAATATTCCTTTCCACTAGCATTTACAAGGTAAACTACGATTTCTGCTTGAGTATTAAAATTGACAGGAAAATAGTAATCAAGTTTTCAGATTAATTTAAATTGGCCAAGTGAAATAAGTGAATACTCAAGAAAATCTAAGTGTACTGGACAAAAAGCTTTTCCTAAAACATTAACTAAAAAATCTATTAGTAGTTCATCTCACTGTAAAATTGCCTAACATCCAAAGAACCTAAAGCAGTCATATTTGTGTGCAAAAATTTAAATGTAAAATTACCAAGACTGCAATATAAAATTTCCAAAAGCCCCCATTAATCAAAAAAGGGGGAGCAGTGGGGTAATATCATGTAAGGAAAAAAATATCGAGTAAGTAAAATACATCTAGAAAATTCTTACTCCAGTAAAGTAAATTCCATTTGTAAAACCAACTGCAGGACACCCATGAAAAAACACAAATGGTGTCAAAATAAGCCAAAGGAAAATCATTTAGGCAAAAATTAAAAAGAATCCTAAGACTATTTTGCAGAGAGGATCTCTTTGTGACCTTTTGGTCGAGAATGTGTTTGTGTGTTTGCAGAGAACAACTCCAAGACCATGTGGGTTCCTGCGACTGTGAGGAACTGATGGGTCTGTTCCAGTCACGAGGATGGTCCAGAGATGGGGGACACTGACAACACCTTGCCATGCTAGCAGTCGGCAGCTGTGCATGTCTGCAGGCAGCCCAGGACCAAACCAGAGAGGATGGATCTTGCATTGCCACGATGTGTCCCCCATCTGGATACCATTGCTGACATGTGCACATAAAGAATTATTTGACACTGAAACTGGGACTCAGAACAGTTGGATATTGAAACTGAGACTGAAACCTTTTTTGTTCTATACATTTATTTCTAGTATGCAGAGGCAAGATACTTTTGAAGAAAAGAAACAGGGGAGAGTGATTGATATAGAGGCAGGGTGGCCTTGAACAGGCTGTCAAGCTACAGGGGGAAGGCTTGGGTGGATGGGAGGTGGATGCTGGGGGAGATCAACTGAATGACTTGTATGCATGCATATGAGCATAACCAATGAATGAAAGACACTGGGGCGGGGAGGGGGAGGGTGTGGATATGTGGTAGGGGGTAGGGGAGGCTGGGGGGAGGATAAAGGGGAGGGGGAAAGGAAAACATGTACTACTATTAATTATAAGTTATACTGCAAAATAATCAATAAAAATATATTTTTTAAAAAGCAGCAGGAGAAAAACAGTTAGTTACCTTCAAGGGAGCACCCATATGATTGTCAGCTGATTTCTCAATAGAAACTATGCAGGTCATAAGGAAGTGGCAAGAAATATTCAAAGTGACAAATAGCAAGAACCTACAACCAAGATTACTCTACCCATCAAGGCTATCATTCAGAATTGAAGGTCAGATAAAGAGCTTCTCATATAAGAAAAAGCTAAAGGAGTTCATCACTGCCAAACCAGAATTATATGAAATGCTGAAGGGTATTCTTTAAGAAGAAGATTAAGGAGAAAAATGTAAAGATAAAAATTATGAACAACAAAGTAACAACAAATACTTATTATCAACAAGTGAATCTAAAAATCAAGTGAATAAAAAATCTGATGAACAGAATAAACTGGTGAATATAATTGATTCAGGGGCATAGAAAGGGAGCAGACTGACAATTCTTGGGGGAAGGGCATGTGGGAGGTGCTAGAAGAGACTAAACAAAAATCGTACACCTATGGATGAGGACAGTAGCGGGGAAGCAGTGGGTAAGGGCAGAGGGTGGGGTGGGAACCAGGTGGAGGATCTATGAGAGGAAAAAGAGGAACAATTGTAATAATCTCAACAATAATGATTTATTAAATTTTTAAAAAGAAGGAATAAGGTCTGTGAGCTCATGGATGGTATTCACCTGCCAAATCAGGTAAGTCTGTTTTAGGAGCTAATGGGTTTTGCTGGCTTCGTATGTTGAATACACTTGAATTGCTACAATGGGGGCAAAGAGCACTGGGCAATGCTCCAGGAGATTATTTTTCCAGCCAGGGAAAGACTATGGCAATTCTGCTTGTATAGCAATGGTCAATCCACAGCCATCTAAGAGCTGGCTTTCATTGAAGATGTGACTAACTTAAATGACCTGAATGTTTATTATATATTTAACACATGTACTACTTTAAGTAATATTTCTTTTTAAAAAATATGTATTTTTATTCATTTTGGGGGGGGGAGGGAGGAAGAGGGAGATATAGAAATATCAATGATGAAAGAGCATCATTGAAGCTGCCTCTTGCATGCCCCCCAATGGGGCGCAAGCCCCAAACCCCGGGCATGTGCCCTAACCGGAATGGAACCATGACTCCCAGGCTCCGAGGTCAATGCTCAACCACTGCAACACACTAACTGGACAAGAAATGCTATCCTATCTAATAAAAGAATAACATGCAAATTGACCATACCTTAGCTACACCCACAAGCCAATCAGAACAAGTATGACGGTTAATTTGCATTTCCACATGCAGAAGATGGCATAGAAGGAAGCCAAGCACTGCAGAGGGGAGCAAAGCTGTGGAGAAGTAAGCAAGCGGGGCAAGGGAGAAGGGAGGGAACAAGGCAGAGGAGAGGAGAGGAAGGGAGGCAGCAAAGAAGGAAGCAAGGCAGTGGAGACAGAAGCGAGCAAGGCAGCAAAGATGGGAGAGAGTGAGGTAGTGGAGAAGGGAGCGAGGCAGCAGAGAAGGAAGAGAGCTTTGCTCAGGCCACAGGAAGCTCTATTCTTATAGGAATCTTCCCGCAATGGGTCTCTAGTACTTTAAAAATTGTAAATTGAACCTAGCTGGTGTTGCTCAGTGGTTGAGGGTCAACCCATGAATCAGGAAGTCACAGTTCTATTCCCAGTCAGGGAACATGCCCCGATATGGGGCTCATGGGAAGTAGTCAACTAATGGTTCTCTCTCATCATTGTTTGTTGTGTTTTTTTAAAATAATTCTCTATTGTTGAAAGTATTACATATGTCCCTCCTTTTCCCCCCTTTGATCCCTCCAGCTGGCCCTGCCCCAACCCCCTACCCTAGGTCCTCAGCACTCTATTTTCTGTCCATGGGTTATGCATTAAGTAATATTTCTGAACACATATTTTACCTTATAAAACCTAATTTTATTTTATTGTCTCTATATATGTTCTGATAGTTTGTAGCCACTATGGAGATTAATGAACCAGACAAAAATAAATTGCAAATCTTCATTTAGCTGAGAGGACATTTTTAGAGGATTGTAGCATTAATTACAAGATAAATTCAGAATTTAAGAAGTGGCATGATCTGATGGAGTAAACACAAGCTTAGGAGTCATACTGATGTCTTTGAATCCCACCTTGTTTATTTCCTAGTCATCTGAAGCTAGTCTAGTTCTTCATCTACAAAATGGGGGTGGGGGAACACCATCCACCCTGAAACCTTCCAAGAATCCCATTAGATAACATATGTGAAAGAGTGCTTACCTCACAGACAGGCAGAAAACCTTTCTCTACAACATCCTCTATTAACTTTCTCTTCCTTTCCAGTGGGAAGAAAAGCAGAACACTAACACGTCTCCAAATAATAATCAAGGATTTCGGTAAGAGAAAATTCCATGTGTAAAATGATTACCAAGACAGTACTTTACAGCAGCGAGGGAGGTCTACTGTGAACCAGTTCAAAATCTCCTTGACTATTAATTCTACGTTTACTAAATCTCAAAGTACGAAACAGTATTTGTAGGCAGCAAAGACCCTATTTTGTGAAGAAAAACCCTTCATAAAGAATATGTACTCAAGTCACTAAAAAGTTATATATAGGAACCAATTAAATATTAAATGGACATTTTTATGTCCGGTTTCCCAAGACTTGAACCCTGGGAAAGGCTTCAGGATAAAAACCTTATCTAGAAACAGAGGTTTGAGCTAGGTTAATTCTAGAGTTTGTCCATTTAAATGCCAAGTGGCACCTGAAGCTGTTAAATTGCCCAGTGGTGGATGATAACATAGGCAAGAACATGACAGGTGAGCGCCCCGTGAGCCTTTCACGTGTCAGCAGAAAGGAATAGGCAGAGGGAACCGAGGGCTTCCTGTGGGGATTCGGCAGCCTTCTTGCTGCTTCCAGGGTTCCCTTCCCACTGCTCGGAAACCTCAGTTCACGAAGAGGGTGCATTGGAAGAGACGGTTCAAGAATCACCCTCCCGGCACGGCCCGAGTCCCCCTTCCACCCCGTCCCCCCCGGCGGCCTCCGGCGCGCTCCTGACGGCCCGCCTCAAGGGCCGAGAAACGCGTTATCTCGCACCTAAAATGCAGCAGGTCCGACTCTGGCGCGCATCCAGGTGCAATTACTCCAGGGGCCTGAGCGTCTGTTCAGAACTAGCCACGGTAGGGGAACGGAGGCTCTCCGTAGAGGCAAAACTCTCTCAGCCCTGGGCGCGCGGAGTGGTTACCTCCGGGCTCTTAGCAACTCCCGCTCCCCCAGTCAATTTATCTTTAAAGATAATGTCGACGTGGGAAGTGCTGTGTGGAAAACAGGATCAATGACCCCTCAGCGCTCAGAGGACGCAGACATCACGCACCCTAAGTCCTGAGGTGCATACGCGATGCCCCAAAGGAGAAAACCCTGTGCGCATGCGCCAGCCGTGCCCGTTTCGCTTCCTGGCCATCACGCCCTTTGCCCCGGCCCGCCCCGCCCTCCCGGCCCGCCCCGCCCTCCCGGCCCGCCCCGCCCTCCCGGCCCGCCCCGCCCTCCCGGCCCGCCCCGCCCTCCCGGCCCGCCCCGCCCTCCCGGCCCGCCCCGCCCTCCCGGCCCTCCCCGCCCTCCCAGCCCTCCCGGCCTCCGCGCACCGCCCCGCCCTCCCGGCCCTTCCGGCCTCCGCGCCCTGCCCCGCCCTCCCGGCCCTCCCGGCCCGCCCTGCCCCTCCCTCCCGGCCCTCCCGGCCCGCCCTCCCGCCCCGCCCCGCCCCGCCCCCCGCGGCCCGCCCCGCCCTCCCGGCCCTCTCGGCCCCGCCCTCCGCGGCCCGCCCCGCCCACTTTCCGTGGCTCTTCCGCCCAGGGCCTTCACCTCAGCCTGCGCTGCGCCCTCCCGGCCTGGGACGTCGCTGTCCGGCCCCCCTGCGCTCCACACCGACACCTCCGGCGCTCGGGCGGGCCAGGTGGAGAGGAGGGTGAGGGAGGGGTCGCCGCGGTCTAGGAGGGAGAGGCAGCGGAGTCAGTGTCCCTGCGTGGGCAGCGGAGTCAGTGTCCCTGCGTGATGGCCGCCTCGGTGTTCTGCTGCCTGCGGTGCTGCAGAGACGGCGGAACGGGGCACATTCCTCTGAAGGAGATGCCGGCCGTGCAGTTGGACACGCAGCACATGGGTAAGGACCCTCTCTTCGCCAGACCCAACGGCCCATTCGGGGTCGGGCGCCACTGACAGGTCCGGGGCGAACGGGCTCGGGAGGACCACCTTCGGCCCAGCCCCGCGGGCACCGCCCCCGCTCCTCCCCCGGCGACGTCGCCCCGACCCCGTCTGGAGTCGCGGACCTCCTCCAGACGCCTGCTGACTCCGCCTGGGCCTGGCTGTGTCCGAGGCTGCGCAGCTCCTGTCGTCGGGAGGTGGGTGCGTGGACCTGCCCATTTTCACTGGAATTTCACGGGAACTTCCTTGGAGCTGCCGCCTTCAGAGACTCTCCGGAGGCCCCTGGCGAGGGGCGCGGAGAGCCGCGCGGTGCTCCTACGGCGAGTGCCCTACTGTCAAACCCGCACGTTTTCAGAGTGCTCTAGGTCTTGTCCCGCCCCTGCCCGGACAGCCGGTTTTCTCTAGCCCTTCATGTATAGGTTAAAGCTTGGTTTCTTGGAAGTGCTTTTCCTTTCATCTTCTAAAGTCAAAACGAGGCAGATTGCTGAGCCTGAAGTCGCATCTCCTATCACACTCTGCCATTTCAGTTAAAACCTCTCATTACCTTACTTCTTCTTAGTCACGATTAAAGGTGGTGTAATTTTACTAGACAGGCCTGTTCCCAACAAGTCACGCTATTGCAAAATAAAATAGCACTTTGCTCCTTTGCATCTGTGTTTTTTCCTCCCAATTTCAAATGGGCATATAACTTCTTATCTAATAGTCTTCCTCTTCCTACTGTAGCCTCTATCACCACATTATTTCTGTTCTTAGACTTTTCCCACATAATTCCATGCTTCTAGAGTTGGGTTCTAGAAGCAGGTATTTCCCACTATAATCATTTCAGAGTACTGTCTTTTTGTGTATTATTATATTTTAAATATACTTATGCACTTTCAATTTTTCCCACATCTCTCATTGGCTAAGACATTGCATTGAAATAACAAAGGCAATTCGTAGGTGCTGGGAACACAGTAAAGGGTAACCACATGTGGTTCTTGGAACTTATGATCAATCAGCTTTAGTTCTTTTTATTTACTGCCAAATTCCTGATTTTCTGCAGTTTGCTCTTTGGAGCATTCCTTTTCTCTAATCTCTTCTCTATGAAGAGCCGGTCAGTTGTACTCATTCCACTAACCTTTTCAACATCTGGCCAGCAATTTCAGTAGAATAATGTCATCTCCAAATTTTCTACCTGCATGGAGAAAACCTTTCTTCCATTAAGTTCAAATTCTTCAATCACAGAAGACATTGGATTTTAGAAACTGAAGAACATGAAAGAGGGGAAAGGCATGTTGTGTTAGGAGTACATGTCAAGCATAAATTCATCTTGCATTGAAAATATGAGAAGCACACTGAGCAAGTATATGGGTAGACCAGTATTTGGGTATGTGAAAGGTTGTATTAGATAACCTAAAGACAGGGCTTGCTTTTTTTTTTTCTTCTTTAACAAAATAGCCTGTATATTTCACATCCAAATGAATGTTTCCTCTTTCAGAGTTGTCACTTATTTTGGTGGATATGGCATTGCTTAAAACCATTTTGAGTTCCTCTATTGGAATTTTCTGTGGCATAGTTTTTGTAAATGCTTTTTTTTTTTTTTTACCAAATCTTTTGCATTAATTGTGAATTGACTTTTCAGTTAGACCTGTCTTCCAAGGTGTCTGAGGTAGCTACTTTGAAAAAGATGCCATATATTTGAAAATGTCCCATGTTTCTTAAAACATGCCAGTACTTTCTTTTAAAATCTTTATTGTTGAGAATATTACAGATGTCCTCCTGTTATCCCTCTATTGCCCTCCTCCATCCAGTTCCCAACCTGCCCCAGGCCTTCACCATCCTATTTTCTGTGTCCATGTGCACACAGTTCTTTGGTTAACCTCTTCCCTCCTTCCCCCTTTCCTCTGAGATTCATCAGTCTGTTCTATGTTTCCATGCCTCTGGTTCTATTTTATTCGTCAGTTTATTTTGTTCATTAGTGAGATCGTGTGATATTTGTCTTCCTATTACTGGTTTATTTTGCTTAGCATAATAATCTCCAGGTCCTTCCGTAGTGTCTTTAGGGTAATAGATCCTTCTTTTTTTATAGCTGCATAGTATTCCATTAAGTAAATGTCTCATAGCTTTTACATTCACTCATCTACTGATGGACATTTGGACTGTTCCCAGATCTTAGTATTGTAAGTAACGCTGCCATGAACGTAGGTGTGCATATATTCTTTCTGATTGGTGTTTTGAGATTCTAAGGATATGTTCCTAAGGTTGGATCACTGGGTCAAATGACAGTTCCATTTTTAATTTTTTAAGGAAACTCCAGTTTTTCATAGTGGCTATCCCAGTCTGCATTCCCACCAGCAGTGTTCTAGGGTTCCTTTTTATCCACATCCTCTCCAGCACTTGTTTGTTGACTTACTGATGGTAGCCATTCTGGCAGGTGTGAGGTGATACTTCATTGTCACTTTAATTTGTATCTCTCTGATGATTAGTGATGTTGAGCATTTTTAATAAGTCTCTTTATTAAGACCATTTGTATGACCTCTTTGTAGAAGTGTCTGTTCAGCTCCTCTGCCCATTTTTAAATTGGATTGTTTGCTTTCTTTTGTTGAGTTGTGTGAGTATTTTATTTGGAAATTAACCTCTTACCAGATGTATCGTTGGCAAATATGTTCTTATACACAGTGGTTTCCTTTTCATTTTAATGTTGGTTTCTTTTGCTGTGCAGAAGCTTTTTAGTTTGAGTAGTCCCATTTGTTTATTTTTTTCCTTTTATTTGTCTTGTTCTCCTAGATTGGTGGTCAGCAAACTGCAGCTCGTGAGCCACATGCGGCTCTTTGGCCCCTTGAATGTGGCTCTTCCACAAAATACCATGGCCTGGGCAAATCTATTTTGAAGAAGTGGCATTAGAAGAGTTTAAGTTTAAAAAATTTGGCTCTCAAAAAAGAGATTTCAATCGTTGTACTGTTGATATTTGTCTCTGTTGACTAATGAGTTTGCTGACCACTGTCCTAGATAATGTATCAGTGAAATTATATTATGTGACATGTCTGAGATTTTGCTGCAAATTTTTGAAGTATTTGTTCTAGATCTGTGAAGTATGCCTTTGATATTTTAATATGGATTGCATTGAATCTACAGATTGCTTTGGGTAGTGTGAACATTTTATTGATGTTAATTCTTCCAATACATGAACACAGTATATACTTCCACTTGTTTGATTTCCTCTATCTCTTTTTTCAACATCTTGTAGTTTTCTGAGTATAGGCTTTTTATTTTACCTCGCTGGATAAGTTTTTTTGTTACAATGGTATTGCTGTTGATCTCTCCCTTCAAAGTTCTCCAGAAGTTTATTTTATATATTTAGGTGCTCCTTTATTGGGTGCAGTCGGTTGAGTCTTCGGTCATTTTGGATACTACGGACCCTAGGTTTTTATATATTACCAGTGGCCCGGTGCACGAATTTCATGCACAGTGGGAGGGGGGGGGTTGGTAGTCCCTCCTCTCACATACTGGGAGCCCTTAGGGGATGTCCAACTGATAAGCCTCTGGCGAGGCTTTAGGCCTTGGGCACTCAGCCATCTGCCTGCTCAGCTCAGCTCCAGCTGCCTGTGACCACCCGGCCCCAGGGGCTGGGCGCTCACCTCCACTCCCATGCCCCGGCTGCTTGCCCCGCCCTCCCCCGCCCCCCCCCGGCCACCTCCAAACTTGGGCGGTGGTGCTCCTGTGCTTGCCCCACCCCGCCTTGCCCCTCGCCCTGGCTGCCTCCAAGCTCAGATGGCCAGGGTACTGTGGCACTTGCCACGGCAACTGCTTCGTATCCACCCCCAGGGCCCAGCCCTTGCACAGCTCAACCCTGCCCTCTACTCCTGATTGGCTGGTAGCATAGCCAATCAGGAGCCAAGGTACGGTCACATTTGCATGTTACTCTTTCATTAGATAGGACTAGAGGCCCTGTACACGAAATTTGTGCACGGGGGCGGTGTGGGGGGAGGGATGTCCCTTAGCCCAGCCTGCACCCTCTCCAATCTGGGACCCCTACAGGATCGGGCCTAAATGGGCAGTCGGACATCCTTCTCACAATCTAGGACTGCTGGCTCCAAACTGCTCACCTGTCTGCCTCCCTGATTGCCCCTAACTGCTTCTGCCTGCCAGCCTGATCATCCCCTAACCACTACCCTGCCAGCCTGTTTGCCCCCAGCTTTCCTCCTCTGCCGGCCTGGTCACCCCTAACTGCCCTCCCCTGCAGGCTTGATCGCCCCCACCCGCCCTCCCTTGCAGGCCTGGTCCCTCCCAACTGCCCTCCCCTGCTGGCCTGATCGCCCACAACTGCCCTCCCTTGCAGGAACCTCCCAGCAGCCCTCCCCTGCTGGCCATCTTGTGGTGGCCATTTTGTGTCCACAAGGGGGCAGGATCTTTGACCACATGGGGGCAGCCCTCTTATGTGTTGGAGTGATGGTCAATCTGCAAATTACTCTTTTATTAGATAGGATAGAGGCCTGGTGCATGGGTGGGGGCCAGCTGGTTTGCCCTGAAGAGTGTCCCAGATCAGGGCGGGGGTTTCCCTAGGGGGAGGGGCGGCCTGGGCAAGAGTCCTGTGGTGGTTTGCAGGCCGGCCACATCCCCCAGTGACCTAAGCGGAGGCCCTGGTATCTGGGATTAATCTATTTCTACAATTGTAACTTTGTAGCCTAGAGTGGAGCTCTAGGCTGGCAATGGTGGGCTGAAAGCTTGGCTTCCTCTGTTGCCAGGGAAACCCAAGCCTCTGTTCTCTTTAGCTCAGTGGCTGCCGCCATTTCTGTATCTTTTAAAATTGAAACTTTGTAGCATTCAGTGGAGGCCTAGGCAGACAATGGCAGGTGGAAAGCTTGGCTTCCTCTGTTGCTGGGGAAACCCAAGCCTCCCTCCTGCTCTCAGTAGTGGCAGCCATCTTGGTTGGGGTTTATTTGCATAATCTCCTGATTGACTGGTGGGAGTGGCTGTGGGTGTGGTGAAGGTATGATCAAATTTGCATATTACTCTTTTATTAGATAGGATGATGTGCTTTGACTGTATTCAAATGGCCCTGACTTTCTAATTAATAAAACTGTACAAATTACATAGATCCAAATATAGGATATCTTTGTACTAAAAGAAATGGAATACATCTAAATTCCTTATTTATTCACATCACTCCAGCATGTTCCTTATCTTTTTATATAAAATATTGGAGGACATAGCAGAATGCCTTGAAGATAAATGACATTAAAGTTAGAGAAAAATACCATGTTCAGAGTCAGTTCTTTGGTTCCGACAGTAGACTGTATTGTATTGACAGTTCTGATATTCCTATTAACTTAGCACCTTAGGATGATATCCAAGACGGTAAGTTAGGAGCTTGACATTAGAGGATTTTAGTATGTATGGGAACTACAGAGCTTTGCCAGTTAAGAAAAAATGCCATTCATTCACATAGTTTTTTGAAATGTGTTTTACTTAAAATACTTTTAGTTACAAGTAGTAAAAATTATAACTCAGAATTGTTTAAACAATGAAGGAAATTTATTGGTACATTTAACTGAAAAAAGTACAAAGGCAGCACGAGCTTCAGGAAGGACTACTGCCGAGGACTTGGTTTCTCTTCTCCTCTTCTGGAGGCCAGCTTCCGTGATCACCTGCAGCAGCTCTCTGGGCTTTCTCATTTAGATCCAGCAAGAATGAGAGAGTGTCTTTAGCTCTTGTTTTCTGCAGAAGTCCTGAGACTATCTTTGATTTTAGTGGCTTCGTTCATATAACCATTTTTCATTTAATCACTGTGGCCAAGAAATATGGAATGCATTGATTGACTTAACCTAGGTCAAAGCTGTAACCCTGAAGCCAGAGATTGAATCAACTTCCTTGGAACTGTTTTGATCTCCAGAAGGAAGGCTGTGGGAAAGGGAAAACAGATGCTACATGTCCACCGCAAAGTGCTTAGCAGAGCATATTTATTCATTCATTTTTGTATTAGTTATTTGCTGAGCATCTGCTAGATGCCAAGCACTACATGATCTTTACATCAAGGAGGAGCTAGGTCCTGGTGCTCTCCAGTTTAAATTGCTGGAGGTATATTTTGAAGCCAGATGTAAATTATTTATAAAGTTACTCAGAATTTGGAGTTTAACATATATAATGAGAAACAACTGGATGCTAGTGAATTTTTAATAATCATATAATAGGATCTTAGTTTTACCTTATTTAGGAGAGTGTCTGTGATAGAGTCTGAAAATTTAGAATTGTGATTGTGGTTGAAAATTTTCATTTCTATTATATATTTATCTCAAATAATTTTTGTTTAAACATGAGTTCAATAGTAAGTTAATGTAATAATTGCCTCCCTGCTAATACCTTTTGTTACTATGTCCTAGTTTTATTTAACCCCCTTAGAAGAAGTCCTTTATAATTCCAATAGCCAGATCTTCTTGGCTTTTACACTTACTGCTGGCCACAGATCTTGGGAGCCACGTGCCGCAGTGCTATAGTATATTTCTTACATATTAGAATTAAATTAAGTCTCTTCGTGTTCTCTTATATACATCCTTAATTGAGATTTGGAAAAGAATTGGTACAGAGGTCACACTACAGTTTTTTTCCTCACAGTCTCATCTATCAAATGTTATTTGAGAGCTAAACTAAAAATTTCCGTGAAAATAAAGTGCTTTTAATGATTGTAAAACCTTTATTACATATTTGCAATGTGACTTATAGTAACTATCTTATAAACATTTTTAAAATCCTGACATTAACATTTTCAGTGTTACCTATTTCAAGAACAAAGATGTGTATTTCTTTCCATATTCCATGTACTCTTCAGTTCTTCCTTGATTAATGCACTAGCATAGTACTTTGAACTTAGTAGATATTCAGCCAGCTTTTAGTAGATTGTTTTAATTCATCTGGATTGAATTGAAAATTATACCAATTTACCAGTTTCTAAGTGTTTATGCTTTTATTTAAATTAAGAGATTTAAGAAATCAAATTGATTTACTGGCTAAAAATTAAAGAAAGTTTTCGTTTTTATTTTTAAAGTATTTTAAATATCAGCCTAAGGGTTTGGAACTTCCTAATTAAACAAGATTTGTAGCTACAAATGAATATTAAATATAAATGTTCTCTCAGGAAAAAAATAGTGAATTTAAATATTTATCATTATTTCCATATTTCAAAGGACGTATAGTGAACTTTTTTTAAAGATTTTATCTTTTTTTTTTTATTGACTTTTTACAGAGCGGAAGGGAGAGGGATAGAAAGTCAGAAACATCGATGAGAGGGAAACATCGATCAGCTGCCTCCTGCATGCCCCCCCACCGGGGATGTGCACGCAGCCAAGGTACATGCCCTTGACCGGAATCGAACCCGGGACCCCTCAGTCCGCAGTCCGACACTCTATCCACTGAGCCAAACCGGTCTCGGCTAAAGATTTTATCTTTATTGTTCAGTTTATTAATTACATTGTTCCCTTTTTTCCCCCCTATATTTCCCCTCCACCTGGTACCCATCCCACCCTCCACCCTCACCCCCCTCCACTGCCCTCTCCCATAGGTGCATGATTTTTGTCCAGTCTCTTGCTGTACTTCCCACACCCCTTTTCTCCCCAAGAATTGTCAGTCCATTCCCTCTCTATGTCCGTGATTCTGTTATATTCACCAGTTTATCCTGTTCATCAGCTTATTAATTCACTTGATTTTTAGATTCATTTGTTGATAGATGTGTATTGGTTGTTCCTAATTTACACTTTTATCTTTTTCTTCTTCCTCTTCTTAAAGAATATCTTTCAGCATTTCATATAGTATTAGTTTGGTGGTGATGAACTCCTTTAGCTTTTTCTTATCTGCGAAGCACTTTATTTGACCTTCAATTCTGCATGATAGCGTTGCTGGATAGAGTAATCTTGGTTGTAGATTCTTGCTATTCATCACTTTGAATATTTCTTGCCACTCCCGTCTGGCCTGCATCGTTTCTGTTGAGAAATCCGCTGACAATCATATCAGTGCTCCCTTATAGGTAACTAACTGTTTTTCTCTTGCTGCTTTTAATATTCTCTCTTTGTCTTTTGGTCTTGGCATTTTAATTATGATGTGCCTTGGCATGGTCCTTTTAGAGTTCCTATATATTGGGGTCCGGTGCACTTCTTGGACTCCTAAGTCTATTTCTTTCACCAGGTGTGGGAAGTTTTCAGTCACTATTTCTTCAAATAGGTTTTCGTTGTCTTGCTCTCTCTCTTTTTCTGGCACTCCTATAATTCGGATGTTGGTATGCTTGAGGTTATCCCAGAGGCCCCTTACACTATCTTCAATTTTTTGGATTCTTTTGGTTTCTTGCTTTTTCAGCTGAGTGGATTTTACCTCTTTGTATTTCAAATCTTTAACTTGGTTCTTGGGATGCTCCCGAGCACTTTTAGGTCTTTGTATAATATTTTTTATTTCAGTCAGTGAATGCTTAATTTCTGGTTGGTCCTTTTTCATATCCTTGAAAGTCTCCTTCATATCCTTGAGGGTCTCCTTCATTTCCTTATAGGACTCATTCATTTCCACGTTGGTCTTGATCATTTCCACGTTGGTCTTGATCATTTCCACGTTGGTCTTGATCATTTCTTTGCAGCTCTCGTTTATATCCTTGAGGGTCTTGTTCATTTTCTTGTAGGACTCATTCATATCCTTGAGGGTCTCGTTCATTTCCTTTTCAGTCTCGACCTTTTGTAGAAGCCTCTTGAGAAGCCCTATAACTGTGGTTTTGAATTCCATGTTCAGTCGATTTTTTTCCTCCATTACTTTCACATCTGATTTCTTTCCATGTCTCTGCATGGTGGCTGCTTCCCTGAGTTGGTCAATTAGCTTTGTGTGGTAGACTTCCTACTAGAGACAGTGGCTTGGCCTCCCCAGTTACCTGAGGTGGATATGGGCTGCACAATCTTGCTGAAGTTAAGCTCAGGTTAATCATTGTTAGCACTTGGAGGGGTTGACCTCCAGGCCAATTGTCTGTGAAGTTTCGCTATGCTCAGGTTGGATGGGCGGAGTGTCTGGGCCAAGCAGACAGCGTTAGCTCTGCCCTATGCGGCCCCAGGGACTCTGTGCCAGGGGCAATGGCTGTCAGCACCTCTGAGAGAGAGCCGCTGCCAAACTCCACCGGCTGCCATGGAATTCAGACTCTCCCTAAATGACTCTGCACATCCAATGTCTCACCCAGGGTCATAAAACAAAGCAGTCTGACGGTTTCCCGAATGAGAGAGCAAGTCGCGAGCGCTCTCTATGCGGTCATGTAGCTGCGCTGTTCCCAAGTTCATGCGCAAGCTCGCCTTCTCCACAAGCCAGCAGACCCCTGCAGCACCTGAGCTTTGGCGTGCCCTCCCACTGTCCAGTTTTTACCCCGTATGATAGTGGGTTCCCTGGACTTCGCCCAGAGCTGGAGAATCAGTCCAGTGGGACGTCTTTGTCTCCCCGTTTGAGAAAACTGGCCAGTTTTCAGCCGCCCGCCCTCTCCACACGTATCTTCAACGCTGTCCGCCGCCGCTCCTCCGAGTCACAGTGTCTTATCTTCACTTTTATTTGTGGAATTTTCACTCGGCCAGCTTTCTGGTGATTCTGGAAGGTGTTTGTTCTTTCGTTAAGTTGTAGTTTTAAAATTGCTGTGTATGACGGCAAGATAGGTGTTTTACCTATGCCGCCATCTTGGTTCTCCTATAGTGAACTTTTTTGTTTTTGACCAAGAGCTAAAAGTGAAACAGAAATTGACCTTGATTGTTGGATAAAGAAAATACAAAACTTTACACATTATTTGCTTTTTTTTGTTTAGGAACAGATGTTGTTATTGTAAAAAATGGAAGAAGAATATGTGGAACAGGAGGTTGTTTAGCCAGTGCACCTTTACATCAAAACAAAAGCTACTTTGAATTCAAAATCCAGTCCACAGGTTGGTATAATTGTACTTTACTAGTATAGTCCTAATTTTTCTAAATATTGGAAGTAATTTTCAATATATGAAAAAGATTAATGAGGTAGTAAAAATAAAAGCTCCAAACTCTTACTTAGAAGACATTTTCTTCCACCTCTTCCTTGTGTGGTTCTGGTTTAATTAGTTAATTTAGTTTAAATCAGTTTAGTCTTCACCTGTATAAAATGGGATTAACAGAGCTGTCGTTCCTTTCCTTCTTCACATGAGCTAGAAAGTGTTTTTAAAAAATATTTGTTTTATTGATTTCTTCTTTTAGAGAGAAAGGGAGATGGATAGGGAGATAAAAGCATTGATGAGAGGGAAGCATCATTGATTGACTGCCTCCTGCATGCCCCCCACAGGGATTTGAGCCCACAACCCTGGGCATGTGCCTTTACAGGAAATCGAACCAGTGGCCTCTTGGTTCCTGGGTCAATGCTCAACCACTGAGCTACACAGGCTGGGCCATGTAAGCGTTTTAACAACAGGACATACTAGATCATTGTGAGGCACTGGCATTATTATTAATATAATTAATTATTAATTTGCAGCTAGGTGCACCATTTCATTTGGTCAAGCATATAAGGAAGGTATAGACTCTATTACTATTTATTTTAGGATAAAATCAATTTTATGATTCTGAGTTTTTCTCTTAACTCCTATTAAGATACTCTGATTCGGTATTATCTGAAGCAATCAGAAGATTTAGAATTCTGATAGAAGTCTGAAGTCTATGCTTTCTTTAAAAATTTGTAGAGCTTCTTGAATTGGATAACAATTTTACATGAATATTATAATAGTCAATAATTAGTTAAGTTGTGGCAGTATTGAATATGGGAAATTATTTTATTTATTCTTAAGAAAGAGAGAGATTTCTGCATGTGCCCTGACCAGGGATCCAGTCTACAATTCTGGCACATTGGAATGGCACTGTAACCAACTGAGCGGCCACCAGGGCATGGGGAAATTTTTATAAAGCTTCATTATGAAGAAACTTCTAATGAGAGACAGCATGGAGTAATATAGGTGCAGAATAGTAACACTAGAGTGCAGTTAGTCAGTCCTACTCTTATGAGACTGGCTTGAATGATATAAAACATTCCTCTGGAGATTGTTCTTTAATTAGTTTTAAATACTGATTGTCTTTTATGTATGAAATAAATATAATGTGTCTTCCATTCCATTCTAAGTTAACTCACTAGCTGCAAAAGTCCCTGTTTACTGTTGTCTTTGAGGTTTAAGGCTCAAGCAAATACTGATTTAAAGCTCAAGCAAATATTTTCCTGAGCCTTAAATCTAACACTAATTTTTATGTGGATTTTCTGTAAAGGGTGGAGTCCCTAGGATAAATGTGCTGTTGGAATTTGTTGCATTGATCTCGATGAAAGCTTGAGACAGTTATGCCAAAATGTTATCACAGCATGCGTAGTTCTTTAGCATACGGAGACTCTGTAACTCCATTTAGAACTGTTGTCCTGTGAAATTCAGTGTGTAGCTTCTAAAAGATCATTTTTAGAGAAGAAAAATGAATGAAAATAGCTAGTGTATTTAAAAATATTTACTCCGTGTTTTATACATTTTTATATTACCTCTTTTTTTTTGTTTTGTCACTTTTTTTTTCTTTTTTCTTTTTTTCTTGACACTCTTAAAGTTGTCCTACTTTGGAGAATAAATTATAATCAATTTATTTAGGAGGATAAGACAGTGAAGTTCAGACATGCAGCTTTTTGATGGTCTCACTCAGTGCAGAAAAATTGATTGACAACATGATCTTCAGATCTTCTTCCATTTATAGAATTTGTCCTATGATTTTGATAAAAACAAACAAACAAACTGGGAAGGAGACAGTTTGAAACAAAATCCATAGATCTAGGTATTCTGTTTGTCTGAGAGCTATTTATTTTGAGAGCTGTTTGCTTTAAAAGTCAGCCCAAGATCAAAAGGTTTTTAATTCACTGATTCAAGTATTGGATTAGAAAATGATTTTATACTTTATGAATAATTTTTTCTCCATGATATTGACCCAGTCATATGTTATTTGTCACATACTATATATAGATGCAAAAACAAAAAATAGTAATTTCTTACTTCTCAGAGCTAGTGCTAGAAGTAGAACCTCCAGGCCCTTTACATTCAATGGGTAGCTTCTTTAAAAAAGCATTTTTAGAGAAGAATGAAAATAGCTCATATATTTTTTAATATTTACTATGTGCTTTACTTACACATTACTTTAATACTTACACCATCCAAGTGCTTTACTTGAATTATCTCAGTGTCCTATATAATAAAAGCCTAATATGCTGTGTCGGATCATTTGACCAGGCACTATGACTCACACTGACCACCAGGGGGCAGATGCTCCGACCAGTAGGTTAGCTTGCTCCTGGGATCTGGCCAATCTAGTGAGACAGCCGGACATGCCCTGGAACCTTCCCTCAGTCCTTCCCCAACTCTGATAAACCCCAATCGGGACTGGATGGGATGGGCCAGACACACCATGGAGCCAACCTCCTGCAGTCCCTCCCTGGCCTCTAAAATATTTCTTCTAATTAATTTCCTTTCAGTGTGCACAAATCCGTGCACCAGGCCTCTAGTCTCTATATAAAAGCCCAGCAGCCATTATGGCGGAATGACCAGAACAGTTGGTCGCAATGATGCGCACTGACCACCAGGAGGCAGACCCTCAATGCAGGAGCTGCCCCTTGGTAGTCAGTGCGCTCCCACGGCAGGGGCACCACTCTGCCAGAAGCCAGGCTTACCGCTGGCGAGTGCAGCGGTGGTGGCGGGAGCCTCCCACCTCCATGCAGTGCTAAGGAGCAGTGAGCCAAGTGGTAAGGAGCAAGCAGGCGGGTGGTAAGGAGAGAGTGGTCTCGGATTGTGAGAGAGGTGTCCGACTGCCGGTTTAGGCCTAAACCAGCAATCGGACATCCCCCAAGGGGTTCTGGATTGTGAGAGAGTGCAGGCTGGGCTGAGACACCACCCTCTTCACCCTCTCCCCCTTCTCACACCCTTGCATGGATTTCATGTATTGGGCCTCTAGTATCATATAATAACTTTGTTAGGTAAGCACTGTTGTGATCCACACGTTACAAGTGAGTGAACAGAGAGAGATGAAGCAACACACCCAAGATGACACAGCTACATCAGGATTTAAACCGAGGTACAACTCCAAGGCCCGTTCTCATCTCCTAGGCCCGTGATGGTGAACCTATGCCATGCGTGTCAGCACTGACACGTGTAGCCATTTTCGATGACATGTGGCAGCATGCGGTCGCATACAGAGAAGTGTGGGGCCACATGCCGAAAAGGACATTTCATCCTCGGCTACTGCACAGCAGGTGTAGTAGCCGAGGATGAAACATTTGCTGTAGTGTAGACACTCTGTGCTGGAGGTCTGTAGGCCAAAACAACAAAACCCTGGCACAGAGCATCTAGTTCTGGGACTTCCAGTTAGGCCGTTAGGGGATCTTTGACCTCACTTCCAGCCAACAGAGCAGGGAGCCTCGGAATGCTGCGGGGGACGCATCCCTGGGGGTCCTATGCTCACCATTACCAGCAACCACATAACCACAGCAACCATCATCCAATCTACTGTTCTGGGGTGTGGTGGATTTCTAATTGACTATCATTACTGAGATAAGTGAGGGGGAGGCTGGGAGAGGCGAGAGCCTGTGCTATGGGTGCCGTTTCCTGCCATTAGAAATAGCAGCAGCCATCTTAATTTATATAAGGAACGTCATTTTGCAGCATAGCGCAGACTCCATTTCACCACTATTACTGTTGTGTATTCTTACTAACCCCTATTTCTGCTTATTAACCCTGCCCTTTCCTAAAAGACAGTTCCATGTGCCATCTTGTGGTCTGTTAGGCTACTTAACCCCTAATTACCTGCAGGGCAAATAGTTTATCTATAATTCTATCTTCTGTCACTTCACTCCTGATGGAGAACCCAAAAAATAAAAAACCAAGGTAAAGTAAAGTCAGTGGTAGTAGCAGTAGCTGACCCTTTCAAGAGACATGGACCGAGATGTATGGCATTATAGAAAAAAATGGCAGATCATTTTGCGTTCTACGTACTGAAGCAGTAGTAAGCAGAATGTGGAATGTAAATAGACATTTTGAAACTAATCATTCTCAGCTCTTGAAAAAAAGTGAGGATGAAAGGAAGGAATACATTTCCAGGCAGCTACACCTTTAGAAGAGCCAATCTAATTCCATCCGTAAATTTATAAAAGGCTCTACAAATTTAATTAACATCTGCAAGTTTGAGCATTGCTCACTCCATAGTTCAGCATGGAAAGGCACTCACTGAGGGAGAATTTATTAAAGAAACTCTCCTAAGATGTGACCAGTTTATTCACAATATGCAGAATGAAGATGCAATTATTAAGAGAATATCTGAGTTACCACTCAGTAGAAATACCATAAAAGACCGAATAATGAGACTGAACACAAACATACAACATCAATTAAAGAGAGACATAAGTAATTGTAAATATTTTTCGATCTCTCTTGATGAAACTACTGATGTCACATCACATGCTCAGTGGGCCAATATTGGTCAATATTCTGATGGTCTCACAGTGAGAGAAGTGTTGATAAAGTTAGTATCAGTGCCAACAAGTACATCAGGAAGTGAAATATGTAAAGTTGTTATACAAACACTAGTGGCCCACTGCATGAAATTTGTGCACAGGGGGGAGGTGGTCCCTCAGCCCAGCCTGCCCCTCTCACATACTGGGAGCCCTCAGGGGATGTCCAACTGATGGCTCACTCCCAGGCACTCAGCCATCTCCCTGCTCAGCTCAGCTCCAGCTGTCTGTGACCACCCAGCACCAGCGCTCACCTCCGCTCCCACGCCCCGGCTGCTTGCCCTGCCCCCTGGCCGCCTCCAAGCTTGGGAGGCAGCGCTCCTGTACCTGCCCTGCCCCATGCCCCAGCCACCTCCAAGCCTTGATGGCCAGGGCACTATAGCGCTCACCGTCCCTACTGCTTTGTCTCCACCCCCGGGCCCAGCCCTCACGCCGCTCGGCCCCACCCCCTCAGCCCCACCCACTGCTCCTGATTGGCTGGTAGCATAGCCAATCAGGAGCCAAGGTACGGTCACATTTGCATGTTACTCTTTTATTAGATAGGATTCCATGGAGATGGGGCACCAAACATGGTGGGGGAAAAAGTCGGATTTGTCAAATTGTTTACGGAAACTATTGGACATCCGATTATGCTTTTTCATTGTATTATCCATCAGGAGGTTTTATGTGCCAAGGCAGGATTCACCGACTTAAATGACTTAATGTCAGTTGTTACAAAAATAGTTAATTTAATAGCTGCTCACCCCCTTCACAAGCGAGAATTTTCTGCACTTTTATTGGAGGTTAATTCCACCTACAGTGAATTGTTGATGTATAAGAACGTAAGATGACTGAACCAAGGCAAAGTTCTTGAGCGCTTTGAAGAAATTAAGGTATTTCTTGAGGATAAGGATCTGAGAAACTTTGCTCAGCTCAATGATGATAAGTGGGTCAACACCCTGATATTTTTTACAGATCTCTCTGTTCATATTAATGAACTGAACTTAAAGTTACAAGGTTTTGGCAAAAGTAATTGACGTTATGTTTGGATACATAAAAGCTTTTGAAAGTAAACTTAAAATTGTCAAGTGAGATGTGAACTCTAAAACAAGTATTTTCCTCGAGTAACAAAGTATTTTGAGGCCAGTGCAGCTGTACAAAATGAAATGGAACCCTTGCATATAAAGTACAGCATGTTTTAGACTCATTACTTGACCAGTTCAATGATAGATTTAATCGATTTAGAAGCCTACAGCAGACCATAAAAATAATTAAGTATCCTGATGTAGTAGTCTACAGTAGTTTGGAATTAAATGGTTTCCCATGGATGCAAATTGATGATTTGGAGATGCAACTTGCAGATTTCAAGACAGCATCTGGGCTCAGGTGTTTGTCGACTTGAGGTCAAAGCTTGAGAATCTGAAAAGGTGCTACTTGGAGAATCAAGAGGAGTGCCACTACGAACAGGAAATTTGGAGTGCCTGGAACCGATTACCAGACACTTTTAGCACCCTGATAAATATAGCAATGGCTTTCCTCACAATGTTTCCCTCTATGTACTCTTGTGAGACCTTATTCTCACCATTAAATAATATCAAAACCAACAAAAGAAACAGATTGACAGATGATGTTAGTAGCGCTTGCTTGGGCTTGAAGTGTACAAAATACCAACCTTCAGTTGAAGGTTTAGCCAATGAAATTCAGCAACAAAAAAGTCACTAATAGGCAGGTTAGTTAAAGAATTTCCCCTTCCCCTCACTTATCTTAGTTCACAGCACCCCACACAAGTTAAATAACATCAAGACCAACAAAAAAAAACCCGACTGACAGATGAACAAAGAAGTCTCTAAGCAGGTAAATTAAATAATTAGTTTTTGGTTTATTAAATACAGTTATCTATTACAGTTATACATTTTTGTTATTCAAACTATAAATATCACGAAATTATGTGTGTGTTTTTCTCGAAGCGACACACTACCCGAGTTATGCTCGTTTTTTTGGCGAATTTTGACACACCAAGCTCAAAAGGTTGCCCATCACTGTCCTAGGCTATGTATGTCTGCAGAGAACTACTATAAGTTGCAAAATACTTTTAAAAGATTTTTTTGAAAATAAAAATTCAAGACAATAGTTCATTATATTTTTAGGTATATCATTATATTTTTAGGAATATGGGGTATTGGTGTTGCAACTCAGAAAGTTAATTTGAATCAGATTCCTCTCGGCCGAGATGTGCACAGTCTGGTGATGAGAAATGATGGAGCTCTATACCACAACAACGAGGAGAAAAACAGGCTGCCAGCCAATAGCCTTCCACAGGAGGGAGATGTGGTGGTGAGTTTTCTTCAGGAGTTGTCTCCACTGTATATTGTTAAACTTGAACTGCTTTTAGTATATGTACTTTGGGAGTTTATGGTTTGAATTCCAAAGCATGGGGTGGAACATTTCCCAAAGAGAGCACTTGGTGAAGATGCTGCCACCTTACTGAACTGCCTGCTTTCTGCAGCTGTTGCTGGTGAAGGGTATCATTGTGAGCCCTTGTTTCCATTCAGGAGAGTTAATGATAGATTGGCTGCTGATCAACATTTCCTGCTTCTCTAACATCAGGGAAATCTTGGCCCACACTTTTAAAAGTTTACTCATCCAGAATAGGTATTTTTGCAGCTGGAGATCTCAGAAAATTTTAACATTTATTATTTAATTTGTTATGAATTTCTGTTAAAGAATAACATTTTATCAGGGGTGCTGGTCTTCATTAAACTAAATCTTATTAGACTTACTTTCTGAACTTTTCAAAGAAATGTACTTGAAATTCTAAGGTTTTACTAAAACTTCCCTATTGAAAATATTATCCAAAGATCCCTTCCTGTCTGTTTCAGATACTTCCTTTCAGATGGTGCTATTCAAGAACCTTGTACACTGAGCTCAGGCTGTCTGCTACTGACTGAGAGCAGAGCGCTGGTTCTTTACCCAGAGTGCCCTTTACACAGAACTGTGAGCTCCTGGCTCTGGTACCACGTTGAAAGGAATCTGTAAATAATCAGGGAAAGTTTCTAATAATAAGATGACACAGACAAGGTAAATTCAGGTTACTGAGTTAAAGAAATACACAGTACTTTGGAGAGAATGAAGAAAGATGTGGAAAGATTTTTAAGGTCTGATCTCTTTGCTGCAATTCAAAAAATATAAAGAATACTTTGTTTTTAAATAGGTAAGTTGTTCAGATGTTTTCCCCCTGAGATTGACTAAAGCAAAAAGAAGATGAAAGGCAAACGTTTTAAAAATGTGCTTTTCTCTCTCCTTTTGAACAGTTGGTTCTGTGTCAGTAGGTCACTGCCCGATGTTCGTAATACGGAATACTGTTATTCAAATGGTTACTTCTTGACACAGAGTCTCGAAGTCAAGTTGTTACTGCCAACTTGTTTACACTAAAAGATGAAATTCAAACATGAGAAAGGATAATCAGTAACAAATGTTTTTCTTTGTTAATGTACTGAACTTCTCTGTGTTATTCTTGCTTTCCTATTTCATTCATTGAGATTACTAATACAACAGCTTGACAGATTTTAGAATGCCGTTTTTTTCTGCCAGCATTGTTAAAACTAGACATTGATTTTCATGCCCATTTAATAAAAAGGGGACTAAAAAAAGATGAAATATATGCAGAATCAAGAAAATAAGACATTGCCCTGCCACATTTATTTTATCTTTCTAGTTCAAACACTTGAGAACAAATTTCATCAAATTGCTCACAATGCCATAGGAAAAGTAGAATGGATTATAAGCCAGGTAAAACGTTCTCATATATGTGGAATTTCAGTTTATACTATTCTCTGAGGAGAAATCAAGAACAATAAGTTTTCAACATTTAACCAATGATTATATTCATACAATAATCATACAGCACTAGGAAGGCATGCCTGAAACAGTATGCTTTTCCCATTTAGAAATAGTTTTGGAAAGTGCAAACTACATTCTAAAATGCCATCTTTAATTTAATTTTAGAGAAGTTTGGTAAAAATTCTATGCAATAAGAAGAGCAAATACTTATTTAGCATTTATTATGAGACAGACACTGTTTTAAGTTCCTGTTAGGGATTAAATTGTTTAATCCTCATAATGATCCTATGAAATAGGTAGTATTGTTATCACCATTTTACAGATTGCAGAAGTTAAGTAACTTCTTGTAGAAGGTGATTCTAGGGTTATAAAACAGACAGTTTAATATGAGCCTGTTTGCTAAACCTGTAAATAATTATTGATAAATGCACCATTATGTCAAAATCAAACCTAATTTTTATTTATTTTTGTCTTTTTCATTTATTATTTTTTAAAAATAAATATTTATTGTTCATATTATTATAGGTGTTTCTCTCCCTCCCCACATAGCTCCCCGCCACCTGATCCCCCACCCCACCCCATGCCCTTAGCCCCCGCCACTGTCTTCATCCATAGGTGTGAGATTTTTGTCCAATTTCTTCCTGAACCCCTTACACCCTCTTCCCCCTGAGAATTGTCAGTCCACTCCTGATTCTGTTATATTCATCAGTCCATTCTATTCATCAGATTTTTCATTCACTTGATTTTTAGATTCATGTGTTGGTAGGTATGTATTTGTTGTCATTTTGTTGTTCATAGTTTTTATCTTTACCCTTTCCTTCTTCATCCTTTTCTTTTTTTTTTTTTAATATATTTTATTGATTTTTTACAGAGCGGAAGGGAGAGGGATAGAAAGTCAGAAACATCGATGAGAGAGAGACATCCATCAGCTGCCTCTTGCACGCCCCCCATTGGGGATGTGCCCGCAGCCAAGGTACATGCCCTTGCCGGAATCGAACCCGGGACCCCGCAGTCCGCAGTCCGACGCTCTATCCACTGAGCCAAACCGGTCTCGGCTTCATCCTTTTCTTAAAGAATACCCTTCAGCCGAGACCGGTTTGGCTCAGTGGACAGAGCATCGGACTGGGGACTGAAGGGTCCCGGGTTCGATTCCGGCAAGGGCATGTACCTTGCCTGTGGGTGCACCCCAGTGGGGGGCGTGCAGGAGGCAGCTGATCGATGTCTCTCTCATCGATGTTTCTGACTTTCTATCCCTCTCCCTTCCTCTCTGTAAAAAATCAATAAAATATATATATATATAAAAAAGAATACCCTTCAGCATTCTATCTAATACAATAGTAATATGCAAATTTGACCATACCTTCGCTACACCAACAAGCCACGCCCACCAGCCAATCAGGAGCAGATTATGCAAATAAACTCCAACCAAGATGGCTGCCGCCACTGAGAGCAGGAGGAAGGCTTGGGTTTTCCCAGCAACAGAAGAAGCCAAGCTTTCCGCCTACCTTTGCCAGCCTAGGCTTCCACTCTAGGCTAAAAAGTTTCAAACAGAAATGGCTGCCACCACGGAGTGAGGAGAAGGCTTGGCTCCACTCCAGACTACAAAGTTTCAGTTGTAGACATAAATGAACTCCAGATCCCAGGGCCTCCGCTTGGGTCGCTGGGGGGTGTGGCTGGCCTGCAAACCTCCACAGGCCCCTCACCCAGGCCGCCCCTCGCCCCAAGGGAACCTCCACCCTGATCTGGGACACTCTTCAGGGCAAACCAGCTGGCCCCCACCCATGCACCAGGCCTCTATCCTATCTAATAAAAGAGTAATTTGCAGATTGACCATCACTCCAACATATAAGAGGGCTGCCCCCATGTGGTCAAAGATCCTGCCCCCAGGTGGACACAAGATGGCCACCACAAGATGGCCAACAGGGGAGGGCCGATGGGAGGTTCCAGGCCTGCAAGAGAGGGCAGTTGTGAGCGATCAGGCCAGCAGGGGAGGGCAGTTGGGAGGGACCAGGCCTGCAAGGGAGGGCAGTTGGGGGTAATCAAGCCTTCAGGGGAGGGCAGTTAGGGGTAACTAGGCCGTCAGAGGAGGAAAGCTGGGGCAAACACTGGCAGGGGAGCAGTTAGATATCAATTACGCTAGCAGAGTAGTGGTTAGCGGGTTATCAGGCTGGCAGGCAGAAGCAGTTACAGGCAATCAGGGAGGCAGACAGGTGAGCAGTTTGGAGCCAGCAGTCCTGGATTGTGAGAAGGATGTCTGACTGCCCGCTTAGGCCTGATCCTACCGGGATTGGACCTAAACAGAAAGTTGGACATCCTTTGAGGAGTCCCAGACTGGAGAGGGTGCAGGCTGGGCTAAGGGACATGCCCCGCCCCCTGTGCATGAATTCATGCACTGGGCCTCTAGTTTCATATAATTCTGGTTTGATGGTGATGAAATCCTTTAGCTTTTTCTTGTCTGTGAAGTTTTTTATCTGACCTTCAATTCTGAATGATAAGTTTGCTGGATAGAGTAATCTTGGTTATAGGTTCTTGCTGTTCATCACTTTGAATATTTCTTGCTTTCCTGTCTGGCCTGCATAATTTCTATTGAGAAATCCGCTGACAGTCGTATGGGTGCTCCCTTGTAGGTAACCAACTGTTTTTCTCTTGCTGCTTTCAAGATCCTCTCTTTGTCTTTTGCCCTTTGCATTTTAATTATGATGTGTCTTGGTGTGGTCCTCTTTGGATTCCTCTTTTTTGGGGTTCTCTGCGCTTTCTGGACTTGTAAGTCTATTTCTTTCACCAGGTAGGGAAAGTTTTCTGTCGTTCTTTCTTCTAATAGGTTTTCAATATTTTGCTCTCTCTCTTCTTCTGGCACCCCAATAATTCTGATGTTGGTGCACTTAAAGTTGTCCCAGAGGCTCCTTACACTATCTTCATATTTTTGGATTCTTTTTTCTTTTTGTTTTTCTGGTTGGGTGTTTTTTGTCTCCTCATATTTCAGATCTTTGGTTTGATTCTTGGAGTCCTTTGTTCTACTGTTGAATTTCTGTATATTTTTTATTTCAGACAGTGATTGCTTAATTTCTGACTGGTCCTTTTCCATTTTCTTGGCATTCTCATTAAGGTCCTTGAAGGTCTCATCAAGTTTCTTGGTGATTTTTAAAAGCTTCTTGAGTAACCTTATTAATGTGGTTCTGAAAGCTATGTCCTCCATTTCTTTCTTTCGAGACATATTTCTTTGTCTCCGCATTTTGCTGCTTCCCTGTACTGATGGAGCAGAAGAACTGCTGTGGTGGAGACACGCTTCTGGGGCAGGACTTGCTTCAATGGGCCTTTGGTCCTCCCCAGTCTGCCTCTTGAATGTGTCACTTATGGATGTGAGTAGTTGAAATCTGATGTCATCTCACACTGACCTCCAGATTCACTAGCTTCTGGATCTCCAAAGGGGTGCAGGTCAGCTACTCCCTGAGGTGACCCAGCAGGAGCTGCAGCGGGAACTAAAGTTTTTTTCTCTTTGCTTGGGGTTTGGAGGTTTTGGAGCTGTCTGATCAGAGCTGCAGTTTGTTAGATTAAGCTGCCATAGGGCAGACCATTTATATGCAAATGCCACTGTGCACAGCTAGGGCGGGATTGCAGACTGTGCAGGCTGGGGTCTCAGGGAGTCACTAGGCTAGGGTGTGGCAAACAGCAATGGCTGCTACTCAGCCTTCTCTGCATCTCCCGTCTCCAAGTCCCCGCGTCCCACGCCCCCGCACAGTGAACAATGATTGCTGTGGGCACCTCTGCCAGGGAGCACCCTCACTTTCCGACCTGATGGCAGACCGTCCAGCTTCTCCCCGTAGGAATCTGGGTCACAGCATCTCCCCTAAAACGAGTACAGAGTAATCAGGACCTTGTTTTCCTTCCGGTTGAAAAAAGCAGCACTCCTTCGCCTGCCGCCAGCCCGGTTCACGCGCCTCCGAACCTCAGCTTTTCAGCGCTGTGCACGTCTCCATGCTCTTTTCTCTTTCCTTCTAGTTGCAGAGCTTCCACTTGGCCAGCTTTCCCGTGGCTCTGGGTCATAGACGTTTTGTCTTTTAGTTGCAGTTTTGAAACTGTTGTGCAAGGCAACAGTTTAGGTGTTTACCTATGCCGCCATCTTAGCTTCTCGCCCAAACCTAATTTTTAGATCATGTAAGTTTGAGCATATTTGAACCAAATGCTGCTACTGGGAACTGGAGTTCTCACATGCTTCTTCACCTCTTTCTTTGGTGTTGGGATGTATTGGGATTTTGCCCTTATGCTATAGGTTATACTGCCACCAGGTGGTGAAGGGTGCCTGGATTACCACCTGATCTGAACTGCTAGATTTCTGTAATCCTCTAAATCAAACACGTCAAACTCAAAGGGTAACACGGGTCAAATAAGCAAGGTTTAAGTTTATTTGGGCTGCAAAAAACCAAAAACTTCCATTTTCATAGAAACATAGGTTTATTTCGATAGAGACAGGCTGAATACAAAGGGCTAAGATAAATGAGTAATCGTTAACATAAAATAATAGAACATTTTAATAAAAATAATATTTTTTCTTGAACATTCACTTATCAGACACTGAATAACTGCACAAATTAATAAGTGTAATGCAAATAAGCCTATTTTTCTTGTTCTCTGAAAGTGAAATATTAACTGTTATGCACACCAAACAAGTCAGTACAAGACTAGTGACGTGGCAATCGGCTGCTAAAATATTCACTGCTGGTATCAGTGGAGAGAATGGTGTGCCTGTAAGATGCATAATGGTAATGAATGAAACACAATTATAATAATCCCTCATTATCAAATATTACAATTTATTATTAATAACTAGAGGCCCGGTGCACGAAATTTGTGCAAGGGGGAGGTGGGGGGAGGGTGTCCCTCAGCCCAGCCTGCACCCTCTCCAATCTGGGACCCCTCGAGGGATGTCCAACTGCCCGTTTAGGCCCGATTGGGATTGGGCCTAAATGGGCAGTCGGACATCCTTCTCATAATCTAGGACTGCTGGCTCCAAACCGCTCGCCTGCCTATCTCCCTAATTGCCCCTAACCGCTTCTGCCTGCCAGCCTGATCACCCCCTAACCACTACCCTACCTGCCTGATTGATGTCTAACTGCTCCCCTGCCAGCCTGTTTGTCCCAAGCTTCCCTCCTCTGCTGGCCTGGTCACCCCTAACTGCCCTCCCTTGCAGGCCTGGTCCCTCCCAACTGCCCTCTCCTGATGGCCTGTGCTCTCTCGCAATCCGGGACCCCTCAGGGGATGTCCACCTGCCACAGGGAGTGGGCCTAAGCCATTAGTCAGACATCCTTAGCGCTGCTGCGGAGGTGGGAGAAGCTCCTACCCCTACTGCTGCACTGGCTAACCATGAGCCGGCTTCTGGCTGATGGCACTCCCCCTGTGGAAGCGCACTGACCACCAGGGGACAGCTCCTGCTTTGAGCGTGTGCCCCCTGGTGGTCAGTGCACGTATAGTGACAAGTCATTCCGCCATTAGGGTCAGTTTGCATATTCCCCTTTTATTATATAGGATTCCTTAACTTTTAATAAATCATTGTTTAACCTTGGTTTTGCTAAGATTTGAAGAAAATATTTCATAGCCTTTAACACCATGACTTATATGAGCCTTTGCTGTCTTGACTGGAATGTGAGCAAGTAAAGACTAGATCATCTATGAGATCTTTTTCTACCTTTAAATGGTACAATTTATCCACAGTCAAAAGTGTTTGCTTCTTGGTCTGTATGATTTCTCTGTTGAAAAATCTCTGCTCTTGATTCTTAATTCTTCCAAAGAAAGCTCTCCTTCTGTCATCAGTCAGTAACTACTGTGCAAAGTATTAAAGAGTGTTTTAAAAGTTTAAAATTATATGCAAACTAAAAAGTAAGTATTCCAAAACCATTCTGCATAGGTTTAAATTCCATCCCTGCAACTTTCCAGCTGTGCAGCCTTAGGTAAATTATTTAAACTTGGTGTGCTTTTGCTACTTCACCTGTAACATGGAGATGATAATAATACCTGTCTTGTTGTGAGAATTAAATAAGTAAATATGAAGTGCCTAGAATAGTGCTTGGTATCTAAGTGTTTTCACTTAGTAATAATTTTAGTAATAATTGTTAATAATTGTGATTTATATTTTTAATATTTTCTTTTGTTCCTAGGGTATTACATATGACCATGTAGAATTAAATGTATATTTGAATGGAAAAAACATGCATTGTCCAGCATCAGGTATACGAGGGACAGTGTATCCAGTTGTTTATGGTAAGCTAAAATATTTCTAAATATTATTAAACATATGTTAACTTTTGCTAAGGGCTTTTTATAAGAAATGTATTCAGTAGGATAAGGAAGGTTTTTATTTCCAATAAAATATGTATTATAGTTTCTGTATAAATGTGTCTTGCAAGAATTGGGTTACTTAAGAGATAACCTCATACCACTTAATTACTTTAATTTTATTATGGAAAATATTAAACATGTTCAGAAATAAAGAAAATAATATAATGAACCCTCATGTACCCACCACCTATCTTCAAATATTTATTGTAGCCAATTAGATTTCATCTAACCCCAATACTTCTATTGTTTTTCATTTCTCTCTCTTCATTATTTTGAAACAAATGCCAAAAAAAAAAATGAGGTATATCTCTTAAAAGAAAATAGCCAGGATGATTTTATCACTATATTCTGCTTTATTTTTTATATTGTCAACTTTAAGTTAACAGGTACATGGTTTTAGTGGATCTAAAAATATTTTATTTAACTACCTTATTTAAGTTCTTAGAATTGAACCATAATGAAAACTAATTATTAACTTTTTGCAGTAATTTGCTAGAAAATTAGCAATGTTAGTGAGGACATACTGTTTGGGATGTCAGAAAAATAATAACAAATATAAATATTTAATAATATGATAACTGTCAGAGCCTGTGCTTTGCTTTTTAATTAAGATTTTTTTAGTCTTCTCTAATTACTTTTCAGTGATTTTACCTTCTGTATCTTTGCATGTAAAAGTGTTTTTTTGTTTTGTTTTTTAAAATCTCGCCTGAGGATATGTTTATTGATTTTAGAGAGAAGGGAAAGAGAGGAAAACACTGATGTAAGAAAAACATCTTTTGATTGTCTCCAGGGGTCCCGACTGGGAATTGATCCCACCAGCTTTTAGTGTATAGGTTGGCGTTCCAACCGAGCGCCCCAGCAAGGGCAAAGGTGTACTGTTAAACTCTATGTAGGTTAGTTTTACTGGGTACACCTAAAAGCAGTTTCTTTATTTACTTAAATAAATGGAAATGTAGTTTAATATTAAAAATCATTTAGCCTGAGAAGTAAAATAAGTAGAATGACTGAATTATATAAACGAGTAGTAAATAAAATTATTACTGTAAATTGTATCTGTGATTCAGCATTATTTTTAATATAATAAAATTATAGGTAATAAATTATATATAGTAAGGTATGTTTCATAAATTGGAATTGATAAATCAGAGAAATTAAATATTTTAGTAGTCTGATACTATCACATATAAATGTAAAACTTAAGTTTCCTTACCATTTGTCCTCCATCCCATTCCTAGTTCTAGATCAATCCAGCCATTCATTTTGCCTGTTCTTACATTCAAACTGGGGGGAGAGGAACTGTGTAACACTGGAGAAAAGGGTCATCGCAAAGTCGACTTCCAGTGTAACCTAAGCTCCCAGTGTTTTGGCAGTTCCTTTACATCTGTAAACATCCAGACCTCCACTGTGCTTCTTGAGTTTCCTACTCACTTCTCTACAAATGACCTTACCCTCTACTTTATAAGGAAACAGCTGTCAAGGTGACCTGCCCTCCCTCCCCTCCTGAAGCTTTTCTGGATCTATTTTAGTCTTGCCTCCTTTCACCCCTTCTCAGAGGAAGTGGTGCCCTTCATGTTAGGAAAACTCATTCTGTAATCTAGACTTAAAACTCCCCAACTCTGGGACTTCACTTTTTCAGCTCTTCATCTATATCTCATGTCATCTACCTCTCTCTCTAATGCCTATAAGCTTTCTGAACCGTCATCTGAAAAATTCTTTCTTAAACTCTACCCCCAACTAGCCTATGTTTACCCTTCCCAACGTGGCCGCATTTTTATAGAATAGCCGATGTTACTGTCTTTATTGTGTCACTCACGTGTTCTTCAGTCCGGTTTGGCTGCCTTACCACCACTTCACTGAAACCACCCTTGTTAAAATCACTTATGGTTTTAGGAATGTCACATCCAGAACTTAACTTTTTTTCAGCATTTATTATAAAATATAAAATATTTAGTAATGTTCATTAAATATATCTGTGCAATTTGACAAGAGCTATAAAGTGATGATCCATGTCATTACCATACTCAAGATAGTCAACATGTTTATCACCCTTAAAAGTTTCCTCCTGCTCCCTTCTAATCCTTCCTGCTCTTCCCCAACACAGCCCCAACCAGGCAACCTCTGATCTGCTTTCTGTCGCTATAGATTATCTTGCATTTTTAGAGTATTACGAGAGGCCTGGTGCATGAAATTCGTGTGTGTGGGGGGGGACCCTCAGCCCAACCTATACCCTCTCCAATCTGGGCACCCTCAGGGAGTGTCCTACTGACAGCTTAGGCCAGCTCCCCATGGTTCTCTGCTCTCTGAGGGGTCTGCCTGCTCCTGGGTCACCATGGCAACAGCCAAGCAGGCCCTGCTGGGTGCCCCAACCAGGAAACCGCTGATCTGCTTTCTGTCACTATAGATTATCTTACATTTTAAGAGTATTATATAAACAGAATTATTTAGTTTGTATTTTGTGGGGGAGGGCGTCCTGGCTTCTTTCACTCAGCATAATTATTTTAAGATTGAATTGTGTTATCTTACCTAATAATAGATAAACATGTAAATTGACCGCACCTTTGCTATGCCCACAGCCAATCAGAGTGAGCATGCAAAGTAACCCAACAAAGATGACAGGTTAATTTGCATATGTAGCCACAGGCAGGATGATTGCTATGGGGGGAGGGCAGTGGAGGGAGCTACAGGAGCAAGCAGTGCTCTGGACAGAAACGAAGACTTGCCGGCTCCTTTGGAACAGGGACGTGCTGGCTGCTGGGCGGCTGGGAGTGAAGCCAGGGGAAGGAAGGCCTATTCTTGCACAAATATTGTGCAGTGGGCCTCTAGGAGTATTAAGAATTCAAATAATTTGTTTCTTTGTTCGTTTATTTATCGCCAAATAGTATAGTTCATTATGTGGAAGTATCACAATTTGTGTTTCCTTTCATCTTTTAATGGATATTCAGGTTATTTGTAGTTTTGGCTATTAAAAGTGAAAGCTGTTACAGCCCTGGCCGGTGTGGTTGTGGGTTTGGTTTTCAGTCAGAGCACACACCTAAGATGCGGGTTTGATCCCCAGTCAGATTATGTACAGGTGGCAGCCCATGAGTGTCTCTCTCTCCCCCACCCCTCTCTCTTTCCTTCCTTCCTTTCTCCCTCTCTTCTTCTTCTCTTCTCTCTTTCCCTCCCTCTCTCTGCCCCTTCTCTTTAAAATGAATGAGCATGTTTTCGGGTGAGGATTGAAAAAATAAAATAAAGCTGTTACAAATATTCATATATAAGTCTTTATTTGGCTATATGCATTCATTTATTTTGGGTAAATGTTGGTAAAAACATGTACATGCTAAATAAGGCCTAGAGACTAGTTAACAGTATTTTTATCAATGTCAGTTTTTTAGATTTAATATTGTACTGTAGTTGTGTAAGATGTTACCCATACGGACTTTATATTATTTTTGCAACTTCCTGTGAAGCTATAATTTTTTTCAAAATGAAACTTTAAAACAGTGTTAATTGTAGAAAGTTAGAAAATTCAAGTTGGCAGATAAGGAAAAATTAAAATTACCCCTAGTCTGCTCTGGAGTGTGGCTCAGTTGGTTGAGAGTCATCCTATTCACCAAGAGGTTGCCAGTTTAATTCCCAGTCAGGGCACGTGCCAAGGTTGCAGATTTGATTCCTGGTAGACAACCAATCAATATTTTTCTCTCTCCTTCTCCTTTCCTCTCTCTAAAAAAAAAATCAATAAAAAATCTTTTTAAAAAATTGCCCATAGTCACACCCTTTAGAGATAATTATTAATAATATTTTGATGTATAGCCTTTCAGTGTTTTTGATAGATTTTTGTTGTTATTGTGGCTATTTTTTCCCAATAGGATCATGTTTTGTAACCTGGACAATAGATATGTTTATTCTTTTTGCCTATTGATATTATAGTTATTCTGGAAACAGTTTATTTTATAATTATGTATCCATACAAATTAAAGTGTATGCTTTTAATTAATTTTGTCTTTTTCTATCTCTAGTTGATGACAGTGCAATTTTGGATTGCCAGTTCAGTGAATTTTATCATACTCCTCCACCTGGTTTTGAAAAAATCCTATTTGAACAGCAGATCTTCTGAATGTATTTGTTTTTGAAACTTGTTCTTCTGCACTGTTAAAAGTGTTTACCATTTAATAAAGCTTTACCTGACTTATTGATGAAAATATATTATTAAAAATATGCTTGTTAATATTGTTTCAGGAACCAATGTATTCAATATATCACCCCCAAATTGTGATGTAAAGTACTTATGTTTTGTGATAAGAAATCAGCATTTTGGGCAGTTTATTTAATTCTTATTTAAGTAAATATAACTATGGTATGATTAATAGTATTAAGTTGAAATATGTATATATGTATATTTAAAAGGGAATCTGTCTTATATAAATTATGTGTTTTGATAGAGATGCAGAGTTGGATGGGTTTTTGACATTCTGAAGTTTAGATCTCATTAACTATTTTAAGTTTGCAATCCAATAATTTTGTGTCTCGTGTTCTTTTTTATAAAGTATAACAAAGTGACAGAGATTTATATTATTGGCAACTTCACTTTTAGCAATTTATTTACTGTGAGATATATCATTTTCTTAAAATTTAAATTGCCTAGTTTATTTGTATGTGTTTGCCTTTGCTTTGCTTTGTGAAAGGTGATAAGTGTTCTAGTATAGAAGACCATTATGCTGTGTCACTTCAATTCCAGAGTAAGTAGTGGTGATTGGTGATATAATACACACTGCAGACACTTAGAATACTGGGATACTTTAAACTTAAATGTAAATGAGATTATTCTTTTAGAGACTTTTATTTAAATGTGTGTTTTTTCCTGTAAGGAATAATAAAATAATAGTAATTAATGAATATTAATGAATATTAATTCTTCTGTTAATTATACAGTAAATTCACTTCAGCCTTATTTCAGAACTTTAGAGATAAATGAATTCTCTTCATGACCCTAAGCCTTTATGCAGTTTTCAGCAAGAATCTTTGAGTTTATACCCTACTAACCTGATCTTGGTACAGTCTCCTTTTCAGACGGACGTGCCAAGGATGCCTGCATTTCACTCATTCGATCACAAGGGGTCAGGATGTTGTACTAGAAAAACATGGGCATTAGAATCCAAGATCTGGAATTCTAGTTTTACCTCCTAATTCCGTTATCTCCTCAAGTGAGTTTTTAGTCTCTCTGAGCCCAGATACCCCATTTACAAAAGGGATAATCACATTTTTAGATAACATTTTATAACTAGTTAAATAAGGTAATATATGTAAAACACCTTAATCATCATAGGCACTTAATGACTGTAACTTGCTGTTTACTCTAACATAGTCATTTTCATAGTGTGGTCCTCAGACCAGTAGCATCAGCATCACCTGGGAACTTGTTGAAAATGCACATTCTCAGGCCCCACTCACTGAATCCAAAACTCCTGGGGTTAGTGCCCAGGAATCTGAGTTTGAACAGCCCTTCCGGGGATTTTAATACACACTAAAGTGTATTAAAATGAAATGGGAGTGAACCACTGCTCAAGAGAGAATTCTTTGAGAATGATTATCTACTATAAATTTTCTAAGGATTTAAGACAAACTATTTTTGACCTGTAGACAAGAGAATACTGTACAGTATTTTTTTTCTCTTATTTGGTAGACAAACACATGATATTGTGCTTTGAAAACATTGATTTACTTAACATTTATTAACATAAATCCCACATTTTACCTCTGAAGGTTGTTCATATTGAAAATAATACAATGATTAATAAATAATAATATAAGAATAAACTGTTTCATGTATTCACAGCAGTAAACCTACTTTTGCCTAACCCTGTAAATAGAACTGAACTAACTATAATACTTACGCATTTTTGTCTGACTTTCTGTCTTAGTAATTTTAATTAATAGATAATATGCTTACTTAAGAAAGTAAACTAAAATGACTGCTGTCTTTATAATGTTATTTACCTCTTAGTTATTTTTTAAAGCATACCTTTTTTAATCATCATATTCTTTTCTCAAGACTACCTTTTCCACCTATGATCATACAGAATAGGCACAGTACCAAAAATGATACATAAGTTACATCAATGGAACAGTTTGAGGAAGTCTAGATGTGTTTTTAAACTGTAGGTATCTAGGAAAATTACCTCCCCAAACCCTAACCTCAGTCTACACTTGAGAAAAACATCATACACATTCCAGGGACATCTTACAAAATACTTGAACAGCATCTTCCCAAACTTTCAAGTTCACAAAAAAACAAGAGACCTGAAGAGTATTATGCTAAGTGAAATAAGCCAGTAAGAAAAAGACAACTATCACATGATCTCACTTATATGTGGAATCTGATGAACAAAATAGATTCAGAGATATGGAAGCATGCAAGACTGATTCTTAGAGAAAGAATATGTAGGGAGGAGATTAACCAAGGAACTTGTATGCATAAATACCTGTCCTACGGATACAGACAACAGGGTGGTGAAGGCCTCAAGGGGAGGGGTTTGGAGCAGGTTGGAGGAGGTCAATGGGGAGGGCAGTAGGGGGGAGGACCGTAATACTTTCAACAACAAAAAATAAAAACAGCAAAGAAAAGTCAGAAAAACTATCACTCCCAAGTAGGAGCCAAGGGGACATGATAAGTAAATGTAATGTGGGATCCAGGAACAGGGAAAGGATATTAAGTAAAAACTAAGGAAATTTGAATAAACTATGGATTTTAGTTAATAATGTATCAATATTCATTTATTAATTGTAGCAAATGTACCACACTAATGTAAGATGTTATAGCAGGAGAGACAGGAGAGGATATATGGGAACTCCATAATAACTTCAATTTTTCTGTAAATCTAAACTAAAAAATAAAATCTATTAAAAAATTACATTGAACCAGGAGAAATTTAAAATTAAGCCAATAGAATATTAGTACAGTTTATAAGCATAGCTTAAATATTTAATAATAGCTAAATATAGATATAGATAGGACATAAAGCATTCTTGTATTATAACACACAAGACATGCATTTGTTTATGGCTGAAGAGAACACTGCCCACTATCTTGATTTTGTATATTGCAAAAATCCATTTGTTCATACTAGTGCACTTACTCATTCTGCAAATAATTTACCCATGTTATTTAAGTGGCTTAAACATTGCAAAGGATTTGTAATGTTAAATATATGAAAATTTTATAAATAATCAGTTTACATATTAAAAACTAGAGACTGCGGACTCGAGGGTCCCCCTGGGTTCGATTCCAGTCAAGGGCATGTCCCTTGTTGTGGGCACATCCCTAGTGGGGGATGTGCAGGAGGCAGCTGATTGATGTTTCTAACTATCCCTCTCCCTTCCTTTCTGTAAAAATAGATAGATAGATAGATAGATAGATAGATAGATAGATAGATAGATAGATAAAATATTGAAATATGGTAGCATTCATCTTGGGTAAAACTGCTGTTTGAATTTTGAAAGATTGATTCCTGTTGACTTAGTGGCGCCAGGGGTTAAGCTGTACCATCTGCTTTCTCGAGATAGGACTGCATTCCCACGTTCATCAAGAGGTAAGGTTAGAGATAAGGAGCAGGCAATAGGGTCAATCATAGTCCACTGGCAACTCCCTACCCTGGATACGGCCTTGACAGCTGTTCCCGGAATTTAAAACAATGGAAGTTTATGGTAAAGACCCTTTCAAAGGACCGCCTGCACCCGGGCTGGAGTGTTGGGTCTCCACCGGCGTGTGGTGCCCGCCCACCGTCCTGGCCAGTTCAGTAAATCTGCCTGCTTATTACCAACTTACCCGCCTCCAGGGTCATTTGCACCTGGTCGTGGAAAGTCCCCCACAACATGTTAAAAAAAAAAAACTAGAAAAAGAATTTGGCTATTAACTGCCTTTGGCTTATCAGTTAAGATTATTTGAATATATTTTCAACTTGATTCTGAACTATACTAAATTCATTTAGGAATAATATAAAATATAATTTGAATTAAGGCTTTTCTAAATCATTAACAAAAGCAGACACATGCATGGTATTGTTGCTCACATATCTTTTTACTTTATGTTTACTTATTTCAAGTCTAGAAAAGGACAGTAAAAGCAGAGCTAAAAATGTTAGTGAAATCTTTGTCAAATCTTGACATAACACATTAAATCAAAACTTCTTTTAAATAATGCAAAACATTAGATATTATTATGAGAAGAAAATCTGTAATCCAAACTGGAATTTGTGGTACATAGCCATAAATGGGATAGCATCAATTACCTCCTATCAATTTGCATTATTTATGCAACTGGCTGGGAACTACCTTTGGGAGCTAACTGGGCTGTTAATGTGAATGAATAGAAACAGAGTCGTAGAATCAGTTAACTATTGTTCTTCCATTTAATAGATATGAGACTCCCCTTAAACTTGGGACCAAGTTATTTAAATAGATATAAACACAGTAATGTTAGGTGTCATTAGAAATATAAACAAAAACACACCAAGAATTCTATAAAAATGTAAAGAAAAAATTATTCCAGCATTAGCTGAAATGTATAGTCTGTAGTTATATAGGAATCATTACAATGTAGTCATTCAGCAGTTGAATCATCTATGTGTTTCACAAATATTTAATCAAAATAGTCCCTGACCTCAAAGAACTCTGCTAATTTATAACTTAGTTGTAAGTATGGCTCTAGAATATCCAAGATACATTGATAAACAAAAAAAGGAAGTTGTTAAACATTTGTATATATAACTAGAGCCCGGTGCATGAAATTTGTGCACGGGGAGGGTGGAGAGGGGTAGCCCTCACCCCAACCTGTGCCCTCTCAGCTTGCAGGTCCTTAGTGCCACCAATGAGTCAGGAGAGGCTCCTGCCACCATCACTGCATTTGCTAGCCATGAGCCCAGCTTCTGATTGAGCATTGCTCCCCCTGTGGGAGCACACTGACCAGCGGGGGGAAACTCCTGCGTTGAGCATCTACCTCCTTGTGGTCAGTGCACATCATAGCAACTGGTCACTCTCTTCCACTGTAACACTTAGGCTTTTATTATATAGACTAGGGGCCCGGTGCACGAAATTTGTGCACGGGGGGGGGGGGGTTGGTCCCTCAGCCCAACCTGCCCCCTCCCACATACTGGGAGCCCTTAAGGGATGTCCAACTGATGGTTCACCCCCAGCCTACCCAAGGCCTAAAGCCTCTACTGAGGCTTTAGGCCTTGGGCACTCAGTCATCTCCCTGCTCAGCTCAGCTCCAGCTGCCTGTGACCACCCAGTCCCAAGGGCTGGGTGCTCACCTCCGCTCCTGTGCCCTGGCCGCTTGCCCCGCCCCCTGGCTGCCTCCCGCGCTTGCTGCACCCCGCCCCCCCAGCCGCCACCAAGCTTGGGCGTCCAGGGCACCATGGCCAGCCCTCATGCCGCTCGGCCCCGCCCCTCGGCCCCACCCCTGCTTCTGATTGGCTGGTAGCATAGCCAATCAGGAGCCAAGGTATGGTCACATTTGCATGTTACTCTTTTATTAGAAAGGATATGATCCATTAAAAACAAAAATTAGAGACATAGGTATAGGAGGGGAAAGTATCAAGTGATATACACCAAAATATATCTATTTTGGGAATAAGATTACAGTTTTATATTTATGTAATAAATTTCATATAATAAGTATATTGTTTGGAGAATAAAAATAATTTTTAAAATGAGAAGAAAGACTAATTCTGAGGAAGCCCTGTACACTAGAGAATGGTAAATTTTAAATTCATAGCTAAAATAATCTAAAAAGTTGCAGTAGAATTACAATTGAATCACCTAATTACAGGATGCATGTGTTTTATGGTAATTTAATTTTTTAAATTCAGAAACTTTAGTTGATGCCATGCCAGTCACTAGTGTACACCTGGCTCTGACCCAGGGAAGTAATAGTGCTAGGAGGAGGAAAGTTCTAGTAGACACTTTAAAAAGGACACTGATAAACTAGCAAAGGCTACAGGCTGTTGAGGGTCTGCTTAATCCATGAATGAATGATCCATCAGTGCTGGGGGTCTTATCCAGCATCCAGAAGGGTTCAGGGTTCTGGAGAAGGGCTGCAGTAGATTATTAAAGAGTCTAGAGATGGAACATAACTTTGAAAGGTATTTGGGGAAGCCCGAGGAGACTTAGCTAAAGAAACCAACTCCTCTTGCTCCGTATTAACACAATTTGTCCTAAGGCAAGGTAGATACACACATCAAAGGCCAAGGTGTAGTGTACAGAGGCATTGTTGGATGGGGAGAACTGCCTACCGCTGTTCAGGTGTTTGGCCAGCAGGAGGCAATAACATGTAGATGGAAATACCCTCAGCTGTCTGGCAGCAAACAATCATTTATGCATCCTTTTCAGGATTGGGGAAATGCCCTCAGCGATTCCAGATTGTTCAGCTCTGCTTACATGCTGGAATTAGCTTCTGGCACATAAACACACTGGGATTGTTAGAAAAAATATTCAATCCACTAAGATGTTAAAGCCAAAATGATTTGTGAAATGCTAATCATTATAAGAAAGAGACTAGTAATTAAAAAAACCCAAATCTATAGATTCATGTGTGATTCTCACAAATGTCTTTCAGGAAAGACAATTGTCGATGTGTTTCAGATATCTGATTGTTCATCATTGAAAATTGTTTGTTGCTCTGGAGGCAGGATTATTGGAAGGCATAGGGAAACAGATTTCCTGTTATTAGTTCACTGATAAAATTGATGCCTTACAAAGAAATGAACTTCTGGTCCCTGGAGTTGTTCTAACAGGGGTTTGAAATATATGTTTTATTATTATTCGGGTATGGTGAGGCAACACACAGGAGACAACTGTCACTGAAGGAGATCAGAGCTCATGAGAGGAAGGGGCATCTCGTGCCACCCCGGAACACACGGACAAGCATCGGTGTCGGCCAGGAGCCTCAGGGAGCGGGGGAAAGCATGGGCATGTGCCTTTATTGTAGTGCCCACTGCAAGGCAGAGTAAGCATTCTTGGGATTGGCTAGTTTGAATAATTTTAGCAGACTCTGAAGTATAGAGGCTGTCCCCAACTGTTTGGTGCTTTGCACTGGGGTGATTAGAACAGAGGAATATTGACCTGAGAGATGCTGTTGGGGCTCTAAATTGCTTGGTTTGCAAATAAAAAGGAGACTCCTGAAACAAAGTGGTTTGCTGTCTAGGAATTAGCTAACTCTACATTGGGCAGCCCCTCTCCTATGGAAAGGCCCAGATGCCAGAGGATCAAGAATATAGAAACTGAGAAAATATAATTGATACACAGGCTAGATGACTATTCTAGAGATCTTGTATATATGGTTCATGCTTGGACGGAGTTTAAATTAGATGCTTTCTAAAACTGTGATTCTGATTCATTCAGACTGTCATCAGTCTCCTAACAATTTAAATTAAAAACGAGGAAATGGACCTTTGCTCCCTGTTGCAGTCGATCCAGCCTTTCCAGAACTGGATCCATCTGTAAAAATGGTTAATGCCTGAGGTACAACATATCCTTTAATGTGCAGTTAATACCATTCCCTGTGTTAAAAATAAGGCAAGCCCCCCAAGTCAGTAGTCCTGGTAGAACACAAAACATAAAAAATTTTGACTTCTATGCAGAAGGGTGCGCACACCTGATCTTGAAGCCCACACACCGACCTTCTTTGCCCTTGGTCCTGAGCAACCTGCAGCGACCCACAGCTGATGACTGCTAGCATGCCAAGGTGTCTTCACCATCTTTATTTCTGGACTATTTCACCTCTGTTCTCGGGCGCCACTGCTTTTTCTGTGGCTGGAACAGACCTATCAGGTCCTTTCTAGGATCCATTGTTGGAGGAATCCACATGGTCTTGGAGTTTTCTGGAAATATACAAACATATTCTCATCCAAAGGTTAATAAAGAAATCTTTTCTATAAATTAGACTTGGGATCCTTTTGATTTTTGTTCAAACGATTTTCCTTTGGCTTATTTTGACACCATAAGATTTTATGGATGTCTTGTTATCAGCATTATAAATGAAAGATAATTTTTAAAGTAAAAGGTTTTAAAGCAATTAAGGCTTGATGTAATTTACTTAGAGGATCTTTCTTTCAGGATATTATTCCTATTCGTCCCTTTTTAATTTAATTATTATGAGGCTTTTGTAAAATTTTTAATGCAATCTTGATAACCTTTTATTTTTAATTTTTGCACAGAAATATGACTGTTTTGTATTCAGAGCATGTTAAGCAATTATACTATGAGATGAACTACCAATAAAATTTTTATTTAATACTTCAGAAACAGGTTTTTTGTCCAGTACAATTAAATTTTCTTGAATATTCACTTATTTCAAGTAGCCAATTTTAAATAATTTGAAATAAGGTTTATTTTTTAACTTCACTTATAAACTTCTACAATTAGCCTTTAAATAACTCTAACTTAAACTTTATCAGGGAGGCAAAAACACAAATTATTTACTTTAGTTTAAGAGGCCAAATATATAGACTTTTAATTACAATCCTTATGACATTTGAAGGCAATTGATTTCCTTCCAGAATAATTTTCAGGCTACAGAGAGTTCCACTTAAGAATCTTTGTCTTTCTTTATACCAATAATAAGTACTGGGTCATACGTCTGAGTAGTCATATCACAAGCACTTTTACGTTAAAGTTGACTACTAATTTACTGTCAGATTTAATACTGTAACAACAATCTTAGTTTACACTATAAATATTAGTGAAAGAGATTTCAAAATTTTCAAATTTCTCCTTTTTATTAAAATTATAGTTATACTAGAGGCCTGGTGCACAACATTAGTGCACTCAGGGGGCCCCTCAGCCCAGCCTGCGCCCTCTTGCAGCCCAGGACCCCTTGGGGGATGTATGACTGACAGCTTAGGCCTGCTCCCTGGCGGGACATCCTTAGCACTGCCACGAAGGCAGGAGAGGCTCCCACCACCGCTGCTGCACTTGCCAGCTATGAGCCCGGCTCAAGGCTTCTGGCTGAGCAGCGCTCCCGCTATGGGAATGCACTGACCACCAGGGGGCAGCTCCTGTGTTGAGCGTCAGCCCCCGATGGTCAGTACACATCATAGCAACAGGTCATTCTGCTGTTCAGTTGATTTGTATATTAGCCTTTTATTATATAGGATTTTTAATGTATCCTTTTAGACTAATTTGCATATACAGAGGGGTCATGGGAGGTCTCAGTAACTTTCTTAGAAGACTTATTTAAATTGCTTACAAAGACATTGGCTTATTCTTTTATTTTATTTTATTTTTTTACCATTTTTTAATTAAGGTATTACATGGGTACATATCTTCCCATTGCCGCCCCCCCCCCCCCCCACTCCCATGCATGCCCTCAACATTGGCTTATTCAATGGAAGGGGTTGGCCTCTATGGCTTCAAGATGGCAAGCCATGTGGCAATCATCGTGGCTGTCTAAGTTGGTCTTTTAAAAGACAGTCAAATTTATATTGCATAGAAACAAAAATCTCCCTTGCTGTTTCTGGTCTTTATTAGAATTGTTTATAAAAATACTAGTGGCCCGGTGCATGAAATTCATGCACAGGGGTAAGGGGGGTGAGAAGGGTTTCCCTCAGTCCAGCCTGTACCTTCTCCAATTTGAGACTCCTCAAGGGATAACAGCAGTCAGACATCCCTCTCAATCCAGAACTGCTGGCTCCTAACTACCCGCCTGCCTGCCTGATTGCCCCTAACTTCTGCCTGCCAGCCTCATTGTCCCTAACTGCTCCCCTACTGGCTTTATTGCCCTTAACCACCTCTGCCTCAGCCCTGCATCTGGGACCCAGGATTCCCTCCTCCAGCCGACCACAGGCACCTGGGATCTGGGCTTCCCTCCCTCTGGTCAGCCATAGGTGCCCAGGCCAGCTGCAGCTTCAGGGGATGGTGGGTAGGTGGCTTCGCCTGGGCTGCAGCCACAAGTACTGACACCCAGGACCACAGGCTGGGCAGCTTCTCCATCTCCCGGGCCACAGCCAGCCGCAGGTACTGGTGCCTGGGACTACGGGGTGGGCAGCTTCTCCATCTACCAGGCTGTAGCCAGCCACATGTGCTGGCGCCTAGACCTCAGGCAGGTGGCTTCTCCTTCTTCCCTGGGATGCAGTGTGGGCGACTTCTCTGCTGGCTGCGGCCTGGGATCATGGGGCAGGCGGCTTCTTTATGCCCCTGGGCTACACCCAGCCTTAGGTGCTGAGACTCAGTTTCTGCATCTCCCCCAGGACATGGGGCAGGTGGACGTGAGGTTTCCGTGGCTGGCTGTGGCTTGGTCTCCCTGGCTACAGCCAGACTCAGGCACTGCACCCTACTTCTCCAACCCCCACAGGCCCAGAGCAACAGCAAGGTGGGGCTGCTGCCATGTTTTCAGGTTAATTTTCATACTCACTCTGATTGGCTGGTAGCATAGCGAGTGAAGGTAATTTACATGTTTCAATTTTATTAGTGTAGATAGACTTTTCATTTAGCTGAAAACCTTAATTATAATTTAATAAGCTAATTTATTTAAGTAATTAGAATAGGTATCTTCATTTAAAATGCAAAGCAAATTTAGTAAATGTTTACATCTGATTCACAAGCTGAAATATTGCCCTGCCTCTAGCTTAATTAAGAATGCAGGCAGCTACAGGCTTTTTGTCATTTTAAATTCTGCTGTTGGATTTTAAGAAATATTTAGTTACTTTATTTTGTCCTTCTTAGAGGCCAAAGCCTTCATAGCATTAAAAATATAGTTATTAATTTTTATTTGATAAAGCTTTCTATGTGATTTTAGGTATATTAGACTGGTTAAAGTTCAAAAAAAAATTTTTTTTAAGAAGAGAGAACAAATTTCTTGTATTACTCTGGACACCCTTGGAACTTTCCAAGAATCATCTCTTGGTTACAGCCTTGAAATTTTAACCATCAACTATATATCTCCATATATGATTTAAAGATTATAATACTTTTTATAATTATCTTAAGATATCAATTGAACTCAAACTGATTATTGAATTAAAAACCTTGGTTGGGATCACAGAATTAATCTTTCTTTTTTAATTAAACTAGTAAGTAACATATTTTGAATTCCTAATTATTTCAGAAGAAACACAAAAATTATTTTCTCAAGAATAAATTTCCATACTCTAGGCATCCAGTTATCACAACCACATAATTTCTCCCAATTCTATTTGAACCGTAAACTTTCAGAGCTTCAAATTTTAGGTAGCAAATTAAATACTTAGAATTTCTCAAACCAATAATACTTTTACATTTTAAAGGATACATTTCAAATAAAATACAAGGCATATTTAATTAATAGATTAACCTCTATCCTCTAGACTTCATACCAGGCAAATTCAGATCAACATTTCAGTATTATATCATTTCAATATATTTAGATGTAAGTTTTTATCATTTGATTTAGTAAACTAAAGTTTTTAAATTTCCAGCATACAGGCCTGGCCCAGCTGCTAACTTTTAAAAACAACCATAATTTTTCTGCTGGGGAAGTCAAGAAGCAAACCCATAGCTATTCACATGCAAAACTGCTGTCTATTTCTGAGGCTAAAAACCTGTTGGATTTGATACTGTAACATGGCAAAGAGGTCATTAGCTGGAAAAAAGCATGGTGAAGATGAGACCTTTCAAAACGGCTTTCTTGGGGAGCAGCATCCGTATTGAATCCCCACATGTCTCCCTTCCTCCACTTCCTTCTTGCTTTGGGGGAAAATTCAGTGATGGTCTGGCATCTACTGTTTTTATTTTTATTTATTTTCTTCAATTTTTAATTATTTTTATTTTTTAAGCAAAGAAAAAGATTTTTAAGATAAAGAATCATTGGCAGTTGATGGGAAATTCTTTTAATCCTTTCTGTTGGTTCAGTCCAATGCAAGTCGTTTGAGCCCCCACCAAAATGAAATATGAAGCCGCTTACGGCCAAGTGCCCGCATCCAGCCACAAAGGCTGGGCGGCTGCGAGCAAAACCTTTCTTATCCCACTCACAGGGATGCTTGTCCGCTCTGCCTCAAACTCTAGCTCCTGCTCACAGTTATGAGATAAATCTTTATCGGGTGGGCTTTTGACTGCCGGCGCAGGCACGACCTGTGGGGGCAGAGGAGGCGCAGAGGGGGAGGCGGTATTCTCAGAGGTTCACAGCCCTCCGCTGCAGGCGGTAAGGCCGTGGCCACATCCCGCTTAGACACTCTTAAACCCCCCTGTGCTGGATCAAGGCCATCGCGAATTAAAGTGGGAACAGGAATCTTCTCTGGACCCTCTGCTGAATATCGGTCACTCAACTGTTTTCTGACCATTTCCCACACTTCATAAACAAAACTAAGGAAATCGAGACTCTGACTGTGTTAAACAGAGCATCATTGAGCTTTGAGCACTGTTTTCAGCATTTGAGAGTAGAAATCTCTTTCCTGAGACCCTGAATTATCCGTATTTTACACCCAGTTAATACAATTTGCAGCAATCTGCTCCTTACCTTACTTCTTTAAATCTGTGGCATACGCAGTTCTTGGAGTGAACCCCTCGCCTGGCTTTTACTTTTGTGAGTACCCTTGTACTCAGTCCCTGTTCTGGGGCACCAAAAGCAGGTATGTCTCTCTTTCCGCATCCAGCACGACTAGAGAGCGGGTCCAGTTCCTGAGTAGGGGCAGCTGGGGATTGAGAAATGAAAGAGAGAAGACACAGTGATAGCAGGAAAAAGTTGGGACTGAGTGGGACCAATGTCCTCCTCTGATGGAGAAAATGGGACCCAGAGCCAATCCAGCGAGTTTAATTTATATCCCAAATACCAGGAAGTTTCACCAAAAGGTCAAGACAAAAGGATATTATTTGCATTCTTGAGTAGGCACTGAATATTCCTGGTGCTAGGCTGGATTTTGATATCAAAATTACTTCCCCAGGAGAAACGAAGTTGGCGGCATAGGTAAACACCTAAACTGTTGCCTTGCACAACAATTTCGAAACTACAACTAAAAGACCAAATGGACACCATCCAGAACCACAAGTAAACTGGCTGACTGGAAATTCTACAACTAGAAGGAAGGAGAAAAGCACACGGAGAATCAGAGGAGCTGGAAAAGCCTGAGGTACGGAGACACGCGTGTGGAGAGGACGGGCGGCTGGGTGCCTGGCTGGCTTTCTCTAGCGGGAAGGAGACAAAAGCTCCCGACTGCACTGATCCCCAGTTCAAACTGCACTGAACCCCAATTCCGGACGAGACCCTGGGGACGCAGGCTCATACGGAGGGAATCTAGACTGTCAAGGGGAAACTCAGGGGAGCCTCGAAAGCCAGAGGCCTGGAGGCTCACACGTAAGCGCGCCCAGAGGAGACGGACTGTTGAGTGTGCCATTGGCTTTCTCTAGCGGGAAGGAGACAAAAGCTCCTGACTGCGCTGAACCCCTGTTTCGACTGCACTGAACTCCAGTTCTGGGCAAGAATCTGGGAACCCAGACTCATTTGGAGAGAAATTGGATAGACTGGCAGTGGGCGAAACTTGAGGGCGGCTTTCTCTCAGAGGTGCTTGCAGCAATTACCGAGGGACACTGAGACCCAGGGGACTCATAGGGCAGGGCTGACGGGAAGCCAAGGCTGTCTGCTCCACCTTGAGACCCCGCCCCATCCAAGCTGAAAATAGAGGCTTTTGCAATTTTCCAAGTCTTTTCTCATAAGGGTGTCTCCAGCACAGAAGTTCTCCCAGCGTAGACACAGCTGATCCTCACAGCCAATTGGCCTGGAGGTCAACTCCTCCCAGTGATACCAACAACAATCAAGACTTAACTACAACAAGGCTGTGCACACAGTCCACAAAGGGTGCACCAAGAGTGTCCACCTCAGGTAATTGGTGGAGGCCGAGACACTGGGCCATATAGGACACCTAGCACACAAAGCTACCCTACCAACTCAGGGAAGCAGCGAAAATGTGGAGACAAAGAAACAGATCACAAACAAAAGAAATGGAGGAAAATAAATGACTGGATATAGATTTCAAAACCACGGTTAGAAGGTGTTTCAAGAGGTTTCTAGAAGAGGCGGATAAATTCAGCAAGACCCTCAAGGATATGACAAAGGACCAACTACAAATTAAACATATACTGACTGAAATAAAAAATATTATGCAGAGATCCAATAGCAGACTAGAGGGATGCAAGAATCAAGTCAAAGATTTGAAATACAAAGAAGCAAAAAACACTCAATTGGAAAAGCAAAAAGAAAAAAGGATCCAAAAATTTGAAGATATTGTAAGGAGAGTCTGGGACAACAATAAGCATACCAACATCTGAATTATGGGGGTTCCAGAAGAAAAGAGAGAGAGAGAGCAAGATACTGAAAACCTATTTGAAGAAATAATGACTTAAAACTTCTCCCACCTGGTGTTAATTACCATCAGAGAGCTTTACAGGCCAAGGCATTCTAATTACCCTTCATTGTAGACATATCCACTTTGTCTTTGGTGATTAAGTGCTGCACTGTCTTGCCACTTAGAGATCCCATCATTCCCATTGGAATTGGGGAGACCATGTCAATGGTGGTATCTTCTATCTGACCTCTTAAAGAGCAACCACAGAGCTCTCCTTTGGGAAAGCTTGCAGGGCTTCTCTTATTAATGTACTAGAGGCCCAGTGCATGAAATTCATGTGCGTGTGTGTGTGGGGGGGTGTCCCTCAGCCCAGCCTGCATCCTCCAATCTGGGACCCTTAAGGGATGTCCGACCACCCAGAGGGATTGGGCCTAAACAGGCAGTTGGACATCCCTCTCATAATCAAGGACTGCTGGCTCCCAACTGCATTGCCTGTCTCAGCCTAACCACTTCTGCCTGCCAGCCTGATCACCCCCTAATCACTCCACTGCCAGCCTGACTAACTGCTCCCCAGCCGACCCAATTGCCCCTAACTGCCCTCCCTGATGGCCTGATTACCCACAGTTTCCCTCCCCTGCAGGCCTGGGTCCCCCCCAACTGCCCTTTCCTGTAGGCCTGGGTCTTCCCTAACTGCCCTCCTCTGCTGGCCATCTTATGGTGGCCATCTTGTGTCCACATGGGGGCAGGATCTTTGACCACATGTTGGCAGCCATCCTGTGTCTTGGAGTGACAGTGAATTTGGATATTACTATTTTATTAGATAGAATTTCTCAATGCCTTAGTGAGGAAGATGTGTTCTGTGCCTTGTCCTGGAGCATAGTTGAGGGGCAGGACGGAACAATGACATGATGAGAAGAGTAGAGAACTGTTTTGTAGTGTCTCCTGGACTCTTCACTGTTGACTAATTTTTTACTAGTAAGATGGACTGTTTAAACATTTTAGATCATGACAAACGTATAGAAACATATTAGTGTATTTTGTGAATCAAAACCTCAGGATAGCAGAAACCAGGGAAATCTCTGCTTTTTTCAGTTTTATTTACTTGTGTCTTTTCTTTTTAGGATTCTGCTATTATTATGACAAATTTCACAACTTTAGTCTTGGGTCTCTCTGTTCAAATTTTAGAAGACAATGCTGATTTCTTTTTCTCCTATCATTCTTAGAATCTCTATTGATTAAAGACAAATTCAGTAACAAGGCAAACTTTTAACTGGTCTGGTTAACAAGTATTTTAAAGATAAAAAACCTTCCACATCAATTTATACAGGTGTATCCAACATCATGCTTTTAAACTGGAAAGAGTGCTTGGGGAATTGCATAACAGTATGTATAAACCTGAACTGGCTGTACTCACAAAGAAAAATATGTGATTTGTCTAAGCATAGTAAATACTTCAAAGTTTAGTTTCCAGAGTAGGAATGTCTCATGTAAACAGTAGAAGTGACTATCGCTATAGCAACTTTTCTAAGCCTGAGAAGAAATCAAATTTTTCTAATTTTTTTTGTTTAGTAATATATTTGCCCTCTTATTTGTAGGATAGAAGAGGGAAGAAACGTGTAAAACATACCTTCTCTTTTTTTCATATCCTTTTCCTTACCGTGAGGGGGGAAATAATGTGCACTGAAATTCAAGACTATTGCTATGTCACTGAAGCTGTCCATTTTTGCAAAGTCACACTCTGACCAATCAGTTCTTCTTGATTGGCAAACCTCTCTGGGTACAGGTGTCCCTGAAGCTTCCCTTCTCCGGTGTCAGTACTGCTACTGAATAACACACTAGCCAGGCCTTTAAAGAAAATGTTAAACTGCATTAATATAGCCCTGGCCTGCCTGGCTCAGTGGATGGAGCGTCAGCCTGCGGGCTGAAGGGTCCCGGGTTCGATTCCAACCAAGGGCGCACGCCTGGGTTGCGGGCTTGATTCCCCAGTGTGGAGCGTGGAGGAGGCAGCCAATCAATAATTCCCACTCATCATTGATGTTTATTTCTCTCTCTCCTTTTCTCTTCCTCTCTGAAATCAATAAAGCAATATATTTTTAAAAATAAAAAATAATAAATAATAAACTGCATTAATATAATCAAATAAAACAGATTTGTTATTCTTTGTTAACCATGTCTTCACGTTTGCCAACAGAATGCGGGCAACTTGAGGTGCCTAAAATATATTATTTTTAAAGCTGAAAAGCAGCTCCATCATTTCAAAAATAGATAATAGGAATATGTGCTGAGAAAAGCACAGCCAAAACTTTATATTCTGACCTGTAGGCAGTAAAGATTAGATTTTCCTGTTCTCTTCCATCTGTGTTTTGTTTTTCATCCCTCCTGAAATCCCTGATTGATGCTTATTTTCTCAAGGTTATGGTTTCATGTTTTCCTGCCAAAAAATCTCATCTCCAGCAACTTCCACCCACCCTCCTTTTTATAGGAACTGATCCCCGCTCCCCCGCCATCCACTGAACTAATTCCATTTTAACTCAATGAATAGTCAATCTCTGGATTCCTTTATTTTAACCAATTAAGCTTTCTAATTAAATTTGCATACTATCTCTTAAACAAACCAGATCTGCATGTTTGATTTAGATTGGTTAACCACACTGCTAATCATAGTTAGTTGCAAAAAATGGCTGACTTTCAGATGCTTGCGAAACTAGAAGTGAGCTAGACACCAGTTTGTAAAATCATGACCCAATCTGGACAAACTTAACTATTTTGGGGAGTGGGTAAACCCAGGTACATAGGAATGTATTGGGATTAATCATAATCCTGTTTATGATATACTTTTCTCAATTTTCTTGCATCCTCTTCTAGTAAATATGATTTTATTCATGTAAATATACATATAGATATTGATAAGCTCTCATGAACTCACCATCTAAAGCTAAAACTAAGACTTTGACAATAACCTACATCTAACCATCCTATCCCTTTGCCTTTCCCACTCAGGAAAACCATCATGTTGAATTCTGTCTATATTAACCATTTCCCTAGCTTCCTTTTTAGGTAGTTTAGTTGCATCTGCCTATATTCATAAGAGGAAATATTTTTATTTTACTCAGTTTTAGCTTTATTTAAAAGGTTATCATACCATATGTAACATTTTGTAATTTTTTTCTCTTATTGCTAAGAATCGCCTATATTTTTGTGTGTTGCTATAGTGCATTCATTTAGATTGATGAATAATATTTCGCATTGTATAGATTTATTACAATTTATTTATTCTCTCTTCAATAGCTAAACTTTTAGGTTCTTTGTAGAGTTTTGCCCTTGTGAACAAAAGTACTACGTGGTTTACTTTCTGCACACATGAAAACATTTCTGTTGGGCCTACACCTAGGAGCAGAATTGGTGGGTCGTTAGGTATGAGGATTAGACTCACGGGACTGCTATAACAGATTATCACACATGGGAGGCTCGGAGCAGCAGAAATTTATTCTATCAGAATTCTGGAGGATAGAAATCCAAAATTAAGGTATCATTAGGATTGGTTCCTACTGGAAGCTCTGAGGAAAAATTTGTTCTCTCTCTCTCTCTCTCAGCTTCTGATGATTGCTGGCCATCCTTGACATTTCTTGATTTGTAGACTTATCACCACAATATTGGCCATCTTTACATGGCCTCCTTCCCTGTGTGTTTCTGTCTCTGTCTCTTCTCCTCAGTCATTGGATTTTACTCCAGTATGATGTTATATTACTTAGTTAATTATATCTACTAAGTCCAAATAAGGTTCCAGGAGTTAGGACTTCAATATATCTTTTGGGGGGACACAATTCAACCATCTATATAATAAAGAGGTAATATGCAAATTGACCATCATGCCCTTGTACAAGATCGCTGCCCCCATGTGGTCACAAGATGGCCACCACAAGATGGCAGGTAGGGGAGGGCATTTGTGGGCAATCAGGCCACCAGGGGAGAGCAGTTAGGGGTGACCAGGCCAGCAGGGGGGGCAGTTGGGGCTAACTGGGCCTGCAGGGGAAGAAGGGTACTTAGGGGAGGGAGACCAGGCCTGCAGAGGAAGGCAGTTAGGGGCAATCAGACCTGCAGGGTGGGCAGTTAGCAGTGACTGGGCTGGCAGGGGAAGGCAGTTGGGGGCGACCAGGCCTGCAGGGGAGGGAAGTTAAGGGCAATCAAGTTGGCAGGGGAGGAAAGTTAGGAGCAACCAGGCCAGCAAGAAAGGGCAATTAGGGGTGACCAGGCAGGCAGGGAGGGCAGTTGGCGGGACCAGCCTGCAGGAGAGGGCAGTTGGGGGCAACCAGGTCAGCAGGGGAGTGCTTAGGGGGTGATGAGGCTGGCAGGCAGAAGCAGTTATGGGCAATCAGACAGGCAGGCAGGCGAGTGGTTGGGAGCCAGCAGTTCCGGACTGTGAGAGGGATGGCTGGCTGCCCGTCAGACCGGCAGTCAGACATCTCTAGGGAGTCCCAGATTGCAGAGGGTAGAGGGTGGGCTAAGGGACCTCCCCCTAGTGCACAAATTTCGTGCACCAGGCCTCTAGTAACAATATATAAATGTCCACATTTCAGAAAAAATGCCAAATTATTTTCTGAGGTAGTTACAAAAATGTATACTCCCACCAGCATTGAATAAGACTCACTATTATCAGACTATTTACATTTTTATTGACTGATGAACATAAAATTGTATGTCATTGCAGTCTGGATTTATAGTTCCCGGTGAATAATTATGTTCAATACCTCTTCATGAGTTTACTGGCCATGTGTTTCCTCTTCTGTGAAAGCATTCTTTTTTAATATTGAGCTGCTCATGCTTCTTTCTTTTACTGACCTGTAGAAGTTCTTTATAGATTGATACAAATCCTTTACCTGATTTATGCATTTTGAATATCTTATATATAACTTTTCACTTTCTCTAATGTAACCTTGATAAACAAAAGTTCTTAATATTATATAGTAATATTTGTTAATCTTTTCTTTTACAGTCAACTTTAAATATATTTACTTACTGCAAGTTCTAAATCATGTCTACCTCTATTTTCGACAATGAATTTTAAATATATTTGGGTTGGGGTGGTGTCTGCTCAATTCCCTCCCCCAAGTACCCTTCTTCCCCTGCAGGCCCAAGAGAGGAATGTTAAAATTTCCCATTAATATGGTGGACTTATCCATTTCTGTCTGGCATTTCATCATTTTTTCTTCATAAATTTTGAACTATTTTGTTTATTAACTGCATATATTTTGCATACTTCTTGCTTTTTGTCACTTTTATCTACTAAATAAACAGCTTTATTTTTATTAGTATTTTACTAATTTATCTGGTTCCATTCATTATACAACCTTTGTATTTCCTTATGCTTTAAGTTTGTCTCTTGTCTATAGCACATTTTTTAAAAGTCCAATTAATCAATCTTTGTCTTTAATTGATGGATTCAGCTTGTGTATATTTATTGTAATTATTTATAGATTTGGTCCTCTTTCTGTGATCTTAATTTCAGTCTGACCAACATTTCTGTATTTATTGTTAACCTTTTCTTTAAATTAATTGCTGTAACTTCACTCAAATAAGAGGAAAGCTTTCTTATACACTCATATCTCTTAATCTCTACTCCCCAAACTCATATTGTATTATTACCTACACTTTCATGCAACTTATTATGGATATGTATCTTCTTCTTTTAAGTCATAGCTATTCTTTCAAGTCAAACAAATTTACCAATGCACTTGATCGTCTTTACTGCACATATCTCTTATGACATCTACTAATTGTCTCACCCCTTATTTAAGCCCTTTGTCCTAGAGAGTTTCAGTGTAGTCTTGTGTGAAAAATTTTCTAAGGACTTCTATGTATGAGAACGATTATTTCCATGCCTTTGCTTTTGAATGGCAGTGTAGACATGGATGGAGGCTGGTTCTAAGTTCTTTTTCTTTTTTTAGTACTTTGAAAATATCCACTTTACCATTTTTTTTAAATCAGTTGTTGCTATTTAGAAATCTAATGTCAATATGACTTCTGTGGTGTTTTTGTGATCTTTACTTTTTCTTTACAGTCATTTAGAATTCTCTCTGCTTCTTTGAAATTCTTGATTTTACCATAAAATGTTTTGGTGTGGATTTTTAAAAACATATCTTTCTTCTACAACTCTCTTACACTTCCATCTTTTTATAATTACAGAAAATTATTTCAATATTTCTTCAAACATTTCTTTCTTTTCATTTTCCCCCTGTCTTTCTAGGACTCTTATTATACACACAGTAGTTCTACTGCTACCTTCCAAATGCCTACCTTTTACTTTATATTTTATATGTCTTTGTCCTTTCCTTTTTCACTCTGAAAGATTTCCTCCACCTGGTCTTTCAAATTGCTAATTTGTTTTGTAGCTCTATTCATTCTGTTATTTATCCATCTGAGGTGTTCACTTCAACTATTAAATTTTCCATTCCTAACCTTTGAAAATTTTGTTTTCTTATCTTATATATATATTGCTGTTATATATTTATCTATTTGTATGCATATTAGGTCAATATTAAATTATTGAGTTATTTGTTTTCATATGTGTACTTGGATTGTATAATCTAATATGTTGCTTTTTATTTCAAACTAGTGGCCCAGTGCCCTTACCTCGAGCACAACTATTAAACCTAAAGTTGTGAATCTGATTTGATACCTTTGTTTGGGTATCACTGGCAGGCAAATCCCATCTCAATGAGTATCAGGAATCTTTTTTATCCAGAAATATCTCCATTTCAAGAATTTCCCAATTTCTTTCCCACTCTTTTGCATTTCTTTCTCTGTGATTCTTTTGCCTTCCTTACTTCTTCAGACATTTATTAAGAAACTGTGATAACCATTTACTATAGCTAAGATTTGGAAACAGCCTAAGTGCCCATCAGCAGATGAGTAGATTAGAAAACTGTGGTACATCTACACAATGGAATACTACGCTGCTATAAGAAAGAAGGAATTCTTACCATTTGTAACAGCATGGATGGAACTGAAGAGCATTATGCTAAGTGAAATAAGCCAGTCAGAGAAAAATAAGCATCACATGATCTCACTCATTTGTGGAATATAATGAACAACATAAACTGATGAACAAAGACAGATCCGGAGACAGAGAAGCATCAAATAGACCGTCAAACCTCAGAGGGAAAGTAGGGGAGGGTGGTGGTAAGGGGTAGAAATTAACCAAAGAACTTGTATGCATGCATATAGCCTAACCAATGGACAAATACACGGAGGGAGGGGAGGGTTAGGGCATGATTAGGGGTTGAGGGGGCAATGGGGAGATAAGGACACATATGTAATACCTTAATCAATAAAGAAAAAAACACAATAAAGATTTTTTTTAAAAGAAAGAAAAAGAGTTCCAAGAGAATAAACCCAAATGTTCAAATACTAAAAAAAAAAGAAAAGAAACTGTGCTAAGTCCTAATTCTATACGTGTGAGAAGCAAATGTGCTTAAATAATGTTAAAAGCTAGAGCAGAAATGTATCCTCCTTTCCCTGGAGAGAGTGCAGCTTCCTCTGGGGTGGAGCTCAGGAATCACGATAAATAGACCCTCTAAGACAGTGAGTCTAACTAGACTGCTCTTAGAACCAGTTTTTTAAAATCCTAACATCTTGATATACACTGTATCAATTAAATCATAATCTGCAGGAGTGGAATGCAGGCATAAATATCTAAAAATATTCTTCAAGTTAATCTACTGTACACCAAGCTTGAGAACCTCTACTTGAAAAGGCAGGCAAATACCACGCATAGTATCAGGAGTTCTGGGGTGTTATGTGTTGAATTGTGCCCCCCAAAGTCAATATGTTGAACGTCTAATCACCACTGTCTCAGAATACAGCTTTATTTGAGAGAGTCTCTTTATAAAGATAATCAAGTTAAAATGTGGTCGTTAGAGTGGACTTTAACCCAACATAACTGGAGTCCCTATAAAAGGGGGAATTTGGAGATAGACATGCATTAGAGAAGCAGCATCAACATGAAGACAGTATCTACAAGTCAAGAAGAAAGGCCTGGACTAGACACTTCCCTCTGAATGCTCCAACACCTTATTTCAGACTTCTAGCTTCCAAAACTTGTGAGATAATAAATTTCTGTTGTTTCAGCCACCAGTTTTCTTTTTCTTTTTCCCACTCTCTTATTCCACTGTCAGGGCTCTAAGTCTTCCTTCCTTAACATCGTCTCAGCCCCACCCTTGTAGTAGAAGCTGACATACTATCTAATAAAAGAGTAATATGCAAATTGACTATACCTCCAATCAAGCCACGCCCACCCACCAATCAGGAGCAAATAATGCAAATAAACCCCAACCAAGATGGCTGCCCCCACTGAGAGCAGGAGGGAGACTTGGGTTTCCCTGGCAATGGAGGAAGCCAAGCTTTCTGCCTGCCCTTGCTGGCCTAGGCCTCTACTCAATGCTACAAAGTTTCAATTATAGACCATACATAATCCCAACAGCAATGGTGGCAACCACGGAGCTGGAGACAATAGAGGCTAGGGTTGCTAGGGCGATGGAGGAAGCATAGCTTCTGCAGCCCTAGTGCCTGGTCCTCCACTCTAGGCTACAAAGTTTCAAACAGAAATGGCTGTCGCCATGGAGTGAGCAGAAGGCTTGGCTCTGTTCTAGGCTACAAAGTTTCAAATGTAGAACATAAATTAATCCCAGATTCCAGCACCTCCACTTGGGTCACTGGGGATGTGGCTGGCCTGCAAACCACAGGCTCCTCACCCAGGCCACCCCACACTCCAAGGGAACCCCCACCCTGATCCAGGATGCCCTTCAGGGTAAACCAGCCGGTCCCCACCTGTGCACCAGGTCTCTATCCTAATAAAACAGTAATACGCAGACTGACCATCACTCCAACACACAAGAGGGCTGCCCCCATGTGGACACAAGATGGCCACCACAAGATAGCCAGCAGGGGAAGGCCATTGGGAGGTTCTAGGCCTGCAAGGGAGGGCAGTTGTGGGCCATCAGGCTTGCAGGGGAGGGACCAGGCCTCCAAGAGAGGGGAGTTGGGGGCAATCAAGCCTGCAGGGGAGGGGATACCAGGCTGGCAGAGGAGTGCAGCTGGGGGCAAACAGGCTGGCAGGGGAGCAGTTAGACATCAATTAGGCTGGCAGGGTAGTGGTTAAGGGGTGGTCAGGCTGGCAGGCAGAAGCGGTTAGGGGTAATCAGGGAGGCAGGCAGGCAAGCAGTTTGGAGCCAGCAGTCCTGGATTGTGAGGAGTCCCCGATTGAAGAGGATGCAGGCTGGGCTGAGGGGCACCCCCCTGCTCCCCGTGCACCAATTTTGTGCACCGGGCCTCTAGTAGAGGAATAAGAGAAATAACAACTGCAGATGGGATCCAGGGAATGCATCCATAGCTGGATCAGGGAAAACATGTCATTCATGAACCCTACTGTACTCTGATGGTATAGCCAGGGAACAGAATTATAAATGGTGGCTCTGGGATGTAATGAATATTGCCGTTATACCAGTAGATAGATGCTTATGGATTGGCCAGGAACCCGATTACACTTTAGACTGTTGCTCGTATGAAACAACGCATTTATAAGTTTGTGTTGAGAAATGTACGAACAAGACTTTCAGACACAAGCCCTTCTAATGCGAGGGCTGCCAGAGGAATGAAATCTGCATGCGTTCATTATTTACCAGCAATGATGTCAAAATATACATCATACACAATAAGAAAGACCATTTTGAAAAAAAAAAAAATCAAGGCAAAAGGAAAATAACATCAGTTAGGCCGAGACCGGTTTGGCTCAGTGGATAGAGCGTCGGACTGTGGACTGAAGGGTCCAGGGTTCGATTCTGGCAAGGGCATGTACCTTGGCTGCGGGCACATCCCCAGTAGGGGGCGTGCAAGAGGCAGCTGATCGATGTCTCTCTCTCATCGATGTTTCTGACTTTCTATTCCTCTCCATTCCGCTCTGTAAAAAAATCAATAAAAAATATATTTTAAAAAAATCAGTTAGGAAAGACAATGTGAAGCCATAGATAATTCCTAGTTTTAAAACGCAGGCATAAAGACAGGCTACACATTTGGCCCTAAGCTACGTATTAACACATGCCAAGAAAGAGAGTCACTAGTTACATCATTCCTGCGGCTTTCTTTCGGCCTGATTTCTCAGGGAAAAGCCCAATTCTTCCTAGGACTGCGGGCTGAAAAAAAGTTCTCCCGTGGACCCTCTAACTGTGGGAACTATCCAAGTACTTTGTCTACATCGCCGCCTTCGCATCTCAGAAATAGTCCGTGAAGCTTTTCTGAGACGAGGAAACTGAAGCTCAGAGAAGTTCAGTGATTTAGGCAGCCCCAGCCAACAGCACAAACCCCGGTGCAGGGCGTCTCAGCGGGTGCCGACAGCTCCCCTGCGATTGCGTCCGGCACCTGATCAGAAACCCAGAAGACAAACCTTCCCCCACCATGTTGTTAGAAATTTAAATTTAAAAAAGTAAGTGAAAATATCCAGCACAGGGTTTGGAACGTAAGTACTCAGTAATTGTTAGTTAAATCTGAGTCTTTCCTGCTTGAACAAACCAAGCAGGTTTCCCGCTAGCGGACGGTGGCCAGTTCGGCACTCCGGGGTGCAGGCTAGTACGGACACAACTCGTCCCAGGCCTCCAGAAAGCGGAGTCAAAAGCGTGGCCCCTCTGTCACCCCTTCCCACCCTTTGCATTGGCCTAGCCTGGGCCCCCCAAGCCTTTTCCTCAGCCTGGTCTTGGCAGCAGCCCTCGTTCCGCAGGCAGACCTCTAGAGGGCGCGCTGTCCCCACAATCCGCCCTGATTCCAAGGCGCCCGGCGAACAGAATGCGATTCTGAGGCGCGGTGGAGGGTTCAAGTCTAGCTGTCTTCCTTCCGGCTGCCTCCTCCCTTCACATCGCTCCCCTCCAGCGGCGGACTTGTGTTAGCTCCGGGGAGGGAAGCCTCTCTCCCCAGCGCGCTCCCCGCCCCCTCCCCCGTCACCCCCAGGATTGGGCAAGTGCTTCCCGGGCTTCGCTGAGGCGCCCTCGCAAGCACGGGTGCGGGTGCGGCAGAAGGAGCGCCAAGTGCTCAGCCCTCCAGAGAAGGCCAGGCAGCCTTTGCTAATCCTCCCCTTTCCCCCAGGAACCCCGCTGCTGCCGTTGTACCCACTGGTGTCTTTGTGTGACCCTGACTTACTCGGAAAGTGGTGCTGAGGATTAGTGTTTCGCTTTCTTTTCTCCCCTCTCCATCACTCAGCAAGGTTGGTGTGCTCAGCCACTCCCACTGAGCGCTGAGAACCGTTTACAGCAAGTGTTTAATTGTTTACTGCCTCTCCGTTGAGGGAGCCAGGGTACAGGGAAACAACAGCAGTAGCTAGCTACATGTATCCCACTGGCTGTCAATGACAGTTTTTCTTCCAAGACAGCCTTCTGTGCCAGAAAAGCTAATCATTGTTAATTTATGTTCTCTGTCAGTGCATTTTTTTGTGGTGTAGGCTTTTTAAAAAATCTTTATTGTTGAAAGTATTACATATGTCCCCTTTTTTCCTCCATCGACCCCCTCCAAACCACCCCTACCTCCCCCCCACACACACACTCCCAAGGCCCTCACCACCCCACTGTCTGCTGTCCATGGTCTGTCACTGAATTGGTACTCTGAGGCTGTCTATGCGATATTCTCCTACTCTTTTCTGCAATCATCCATCCACCCACCTATTCACCCACCCATTCATCCACCCATCCATTCATCCATCCATCCATCCATCCATCCATGTATCCATTCCTCCACTCCTCCGTCCATCGTGCAGGAGTTCAGAGGCCACAACATGAAGCCGTAGAAAGGTGTACCTCGCTTGGTTTCTGCCCAAGGGAATTTGTGATGCAGTAGAAAGTGCTCACTGGAGAACAGACACCAAGAGAACATTCAGAAAACACTTTTTAACGAAGGCCGTGCTCATGCAAGAGATGACAATTCTTTACGGGGCTTTTGTTGTTTGTTTTTGTAGCAATTTTTTTTAAATGACAGGAGTGATTAGAGGAAGCACTGGGAGCCTGTTGCACTAATCACCCCAAGCGTTCTGTGCTTGTGAAACCAGGAGCACAAGCATCTTCCTGGGCTTGCTGGTGTCTCACGTTGCCAGCTGGCACCATCAACTTCAGCAGCTTTGCAACCCCTCTGCTATCTCTCCCACCCAGTGCACAAGGCTGTCCATGTGCAAGACGAACTGTATTGAGAACTCTGGAAAAGAGATCCTCACACAGAGACAGCCTCAATGCTCCTGCCTTTTGGGCATTTATTTGGTCTATAGGTTAGAGGACACAATGGGCTGATCTGCCTCTGAATCCCTCCCAGAACGCTTTGATCTTCTAAGATCTTTGTTCAAAGATGTCATCACCAACATATAAGTAAATATTACTGGGTGCCATAGAAAGCAAAGACACTTGAAAGGTGCTTGCGAGGGAAAGTCACACAGAAGAGCTGACAGTCTACAGAATAATTCTTGTGCCTTGGGTAGAGCCTGCAGAACCCAATCCTCAGGCCAAGGCACCCTTTGTGGTAAATGAATGATAGAATGTTTTTTATGAAGAGTGTTACCTTCCCTGGAGTATCTGCATTTTACCAGGCCTCAAAGTCCAGCCAAGGGAATGACTTCGTAATGTAGATTGCAGGTCATGACCAGAAGGGGAACTGTATTTGGAAGGATCGGTCATGTTTCTACTGCCATCATATCACAACAAGTGGGCAGCTACAGGCCAGAAAACAGTTCTGACCCTAGAATCTTACAATAATTGCAGAAATATTTAGAATACTATCTCCCTTATATTTGTAAAATAACTTAGATTTATCAATGAAGTTTTACTTGCATTGGCTCACTTGACTCTAATCATAGTCCTTTTACATAGTTAGGACAGATTCCATAATTCACACTGAACAGATGTACAGGCTGCAGCCCACAGAGGTGAAATGACCAACTTAAACCCAGGGTCTGACTCCTCTGCGTTCCAAGTTCAGTGCTCTTTCCACAGTGTCCCAGCTAGAGGCATGACAGCTGACAAACTTCACCAGACAGAAAGCCTGGATGGCATTGTCACACTATGTCCCACAGTGGCCAATGCCCCTCTCCTGCAGAAGCACATATCCAATTGCATGTTGGGCACTAGTGTGGAATGCGGTTCTTACCCACAACCTCACTTTCCGGCTAACTTCTCTGGAACATATTTGCCTGTACCATGGACAGAACTGAACTTTTGATGTTGCCCTAAAAGTTGGCTCCTTCTCCACCCTTTCTATTCCAATGCACAATGCTCCAATTTCCCCCAAAACCTGGTGTCTTCCATTCCCTCACCCACACATCCCTAGTCCTTCCTCCACTGAGCTACAGCTCTAGCCACACCCTCTTCACTGCCCTAATCCAAAGCACCATCTTCTCTTGTCTGACATTTAATCACTGGGAGAGCTTGTTAAAACTGATTTCGGATCCCACCTGGGACTTTTGATTCAGTGGGTCTGGATGGGGCCGAGAATGTGCATTTCTCTATCAAGTTCTCAGTGATGCTGATGCTACTGGTCTGAGGTCCACACTTAGGCGTCATCTGGTATAGATTAACTATAACAGCCTCCTAGTGCAGGTCACTGCCCTCCAACCCATTCTCCATATAGCAGTCAGAGAGATCTCTTCAAAATCTTAGTTGGATCCTGTAAATTTCTCACTGTCTTCATGTAGGCTGCTATAACAAAACACCACCGACTAGGTGGCTCATAAACAACAGAAATTTACTTCCCACAGTTCTCAAGACTGGGAAGTCCAATATCAAGGCACCAGCAGATCTGGTATCTGGTTAGGAGCCTTTATGAGCCCACAGAGTCTCTTCTCTGCGTCCTCAGATGGTGGAAAGGGCACAGTACTCTGAGGTCTCTGTTGTGAGGGCACCAATCTCATGTCCTGGTCACACCCCAAGGGCCCCAGCTCCAAATATCATTACTTTGGGGGTTAAAATTTAACATACGAATTCGGGAAGCACACAAACATTCAGTCCATAGCACTTGCCTAAAACCCTTCATGGCTTCCCATTGCATTTAGGGGAGGGACCGTGTCTGTCTTGTATCCTTAGAACCTGACAGCGTGCTGTACAGAGCTTCTTCAACGTTCACGCCATCAAACTGAAAACCTGCCGCCCTTTCTGGTTGCTTTTATCTGCCAGCCTCCCTGTCACCACCTTCATTTTCACCAGCCATTTCTGTGGTTATTCGGGGAGTGATCCCGACACCATGGCCTCTCTATTCCTTGACCTTCTCCCCTCCAGAGAGCTTTAGCTTTCCGCTCAGGAGGTCATACACTTGACCTTATCATCACCTCTAAATCTCCATTTGAAGCCCTTCACTTCTGGACCATCCCTTCCTCTCTTCTAGCTTATTGCCTCTAATGCTCCCACCCCAGCATTTTTTTTACCTCATCACGGCCCCTGATTCACTGGCCCTATCACTTTTTCATCATTTGTCATATCTTAGTTTTTCACTTCCTTCGTGACTCTGCTGGGTTAGATGTCTGCCATTAAAAATGCATTTCTCTATCAAGTTCCTCATAAACGCCACTAACGCCTTGGCTCTCTCTTTAGCCTCACTTACACCCAATTACCCCTCACTCCATCCCTGTTCCTAAGCAGGAAAGAACACCAACCAGGGTAACTGCCCTCACTGAAATTGATTGCCACCAACCTCAAAAGCCCCCACACATTTCCACAAATCCTACATAAAAGGTGGTCCTGGACAGACAGCGTAGGCACTGCCAGGGAGGTTTTGGCAAATGCAGAAGCTTCAGGGTCCACCCAGACCTACCAAATCAGGGTCTGCATTTGCACAAAGTCCCCGAGTGATTCATTCCCACATTAGAAGTTCACACACAATGTCCTGTGATTTGCTTTTTGGACCACCAGAACAATCATTCCTCATCTTTTTATTTCCCTTCAAACCTGTGAAGCCCCTGGCCCATCACTCATCCTCACACTCCATTAAAAATTCAGAAGCAGTCACACCCAACTTCCTGTCCTCTCATCATATCTTCCACCTGCTTCCACCTGTGCTGCCTCCCGTCTTCCCCCCGGTTTCAGTAGGAGCAGGGCCCAGCTCTGCCAGAAGCCATTGTCTCTCCTCTCTCCTGCATCCCTGAATCATGAGTTGCTCCATGCTTACAGGACATTCTAGTGTCATCTTGGAATCTTCCCAATCCTACTTCCCACTCCCACTACCCACTTCTTGACTTCCTAGCAAACTCCTGGGCCCTTGCTCTTCCAGCATTTTCATGGCTCAACTCCTGCTCTTCATTAAGGTCTGTGCTCAAATGTCTCCTCAGCAGAGGGGCTTTCTCTGACTACCTTTTACAAACTATCACACACACACACACACACACACACACACACACACACACACACACACACACACTTTTTATCTTTATTTTTTACACATATCACCATCTGGCAGGGTCTCCATTTCTTCAGTGCCTGTCTCCAGAATGTGAGCCCCGGGGAGCAGCGTCTTTTTCTGTTTTGTCAGTGGCCGTCTTCCAGAGCCTGGCAGGCACTCCTGTTGCACGGACGAGTAGAGACTAGTGTGGAATGCCACATGCCAGGAAGAGACTCGAGGCTACCAAGAAGGCCTCTGGAAGGGAGGGTTTCAGAGATCCCTACACTTGATGAAAGGTGAGGGGACAAATAATAGTGTTTTTTCTCTTTCCATTGCTTTCTTAGTTGGGGTTCATATGTTGCCAGGATATAGAAATGCACTTATCTCAAGTAAAAAAGAATAATATGGTTCTCATAAGAGTAAGGAGTATCCTCCTGGACCACTTAGGGGAAGTTTGAAGAGACTTCACAAGCATGGAAAAGTCCCCTGGCGGTCTCCCGGGGGTCTCCCCTCCCATACTCTTGCCCTGGTGTGGGGCCTGACCTGTGTAATCAGTAGGATTGTGGGAACAATCGTGTGTGACTTCTGAAGTTAGGTCATAAAAGACCCTGCTGTTTCCACCTTGCTTTCTCTTGGATCACTTGCTCCAGGAAAGCCAGCTGCCACCTCCCGAGGACACTGAGGACAATGGCGAGATCCCCCTGGGGAGAGACTGAGGCTTCCTGAATACAGCCAGCACTACTTGCCAGCCATCAGGGCTTTCCTTCCTGGAACAGGGTTACATAGCCCTAGTCCAGGCTGTCTAGTCTCTCCACTCCATTCTTTGTTCTCTTGCTTTCTGTGATCAAATGGTATGTTGTCTGTATTGTTCTCCCACTTCTCTCTGCAGATCGGCCTTTTCTATTTATTATTTAATATGGCAAATGAAGAAAAATGGTTGCCAGTTTGGGTCTACACCATGAGTTTGGCCAACTTTTTCTATAAGGTACCAGGTAGTAAATACTTTATGTTTTCTGTTGTAACTATTCAACTCAACTCTAGTAGAAAAGCACCCATAGATAATAGCTTAGTGAATGGGTATGGCTGTGTCCTAAGAATATTTTATTTTACAAGTCAGGTAGCGAGCTGGATTTGACCTGAAGTTTATAGTTTAGTAACCTCTGGTTACAGGACCTCACAGCCTCAGAGTCCAGTACCGTGTGATCAGCTAAGGCTGAAGCTGGTGCCCACTCCTGGAGAATCACTGTTGACCAAACCAGCAGCAGTGGAACCCTTTGGCTTACGGGAGGGGCATGTACAGGTTCTCCAAGAAAGGAATGTGGCCAGACAGGAAATCATATGCACCTTTAGCACAATCACACTTAGTAAGCTGAGTGTTAACTAAACACACATTAATTGACCATCGACATTGTGCTGAGCACTTTGGTGGGACCTGGTAACATGCTTCCCAATGATTGCTATCATGAATCTCATGCTTAAATGTGCAAACTTGCCATGAAGTACTTAATGTACATTATCTCGTTTCACTCTCATAGCAACAATGAGGAGATGAACGTTCCAAGCCATCAAGTAGCCTGCCTAAGGTCAGATAGTAACAGGGACCACGCTGCCTTCTTCAACATCAGGGCCCTTCACCCTTATGACTGCTGCTATTCAATGCTGCCTCCCAGATTCCTTAAGGATTTCTGCCCTCATAGTCTACTAAGATTTTATTGTTTTATATATTCTCTCTCTTTTTTTTTTGTACAGTAGTTTGATGCCCTTTTCTAAAAGTTTTTTTGCAGTTGATAATCTCAGTTTGTACCAATGATCTCAGTAGTTAATAAAGTGACTCTACAATTTAAAATGACATTGGAAGGAGCCCTGTTAGCTGGACAGAGACTGCATCTGGCCAACTTCCTGGTGTTTGGGATTTGTGGGCCACTTATAGACCTGCAGCTGCTGTGGCTTATCTCAAAGGCACATTGAGGATTGTTGCTGATGAGGTCAGGGATTTAGCCCCAGTTAATTTCTTTCTCTCTCTCTAAACCCTCAGAAACTGAAATGTGAACAAACATTTTAATACTCCATTTGCATTATTATTCAGAAAATTAGAAAGTAAACAGCAGTAACTTAAATACAGAGTTTCCCAGAAGAGGTTCCTTATTCTTTTACTCATAACACATTTTAATTTGCTTTTTCAAGGAGCCCCTTAGACACAGTAGAATTTAAACCTTGGATATTACTGTGTTTCTATTCAGGTTATAATCCCCATTAATAAAATCTACAAAAAAGAAAAAAAACACAACCTGTTTCAGAACACCATTATATTTGTATTATTACAACATTTATAATTCTGAAATATAGTAGTAATATCATAATTTTTAAGATCTGAATTGTGATTCTGTTTCAAAAACAGAGCGTTATCTTTTTAAAAATACATTTTTTATGGATTTCAGAGAGGAAGGAAGAGGGAGAGAGAGACAGAAACATCCATGATGAGAGAGAATTATGGTGGGTCGCCTGCCTCCTTCCTATAAGTCCTTCACTGGGGATCGAGTCCACAACCTGGGCATGTGCTCTTGACTAGAACCGAACCTGGGACCTTTCAGTTTGCAGGTCAACGCTCTATCCACTGAGCCAAACCAGCTAGGGCACAGAGTCTTATTTTGAAGAGACTGTGGTAGAGTGAAAAACCTGGCCATAGTGCTTTGCAGTTCCTCAATGAAGGGAAGGAGTCTGCTTTCCTGCTCTTGTTTATGAGTTCACCTTTTGATTTGTTTAAATCAATGCAATGACGTGGAAGTGAAGTTGTGTGGGTTATGAAGCATAGATCTCAAGGGGGGTCTTAGAGTTTCCATTCCACTCTCGTAAAACACTGTCACTGCCACATAAAGAAGCCAGAATTAGACTAATAAAATGATGGAAGATGACATGGAGAGAGACAAAGTCCCCACTGGCCATTAGCACCTAGGCCCCATATGTGTGCAAGGCCATCCTAGACCCACCCACCTCGCTCAAGCTGCTAGATGACTGCAGCTGCATGCTCACCAGAGGAGAGACAGTAGAAATAAGTGACCCCACTGAGCCCAGCCTAAACTGCAGAAGTGATTGTTGTTGAGCAAATAACTGATGGTTGTTGCCACCCACTATGTTTTCGGGTAACTTGTTGTATAGGTGATAGGTAATTGATACAGAGATTCATACTGAAATATTTATGCATGAAATTATATATTTTCTTGGATTTGTTTTAAAAAAAATCTGATGGAAGACATAAGTTTGTGGAGGTGTTTAGAGGGATGTAGATGAAATAAAATTGGCTGTAAACCAATACTTGTTGATGCTAGATGATAGATATATGGAAGATTCATTATTCACTGTCTTCTTTTTAATTTTTTAGAAATACTTGACATTTTCCCTAATAAAATGGTTTTTGTTTGTTTGTTTATTTTAAATGAGTCAGCATTGCAATATTGCAAACCAAGTGGAATATTACCTTTTGAGTATGGTATAACTTAACCTCTAATGTTGAATATTACAAGCCTTCATATTTGGTTCCATAAAAAAATTAGAGTCAAGACCAAATAAATCAAACAAATGAGATTATATAAAACTAGAAAGTTTTTTTCACAGCAAAGGAAATTATCAATGAAAGGAAAAGACAATCTACTAAATGGGAGAACATGTTTACCAATGGCACATCTGATGAGAGGTTAATATCCAGAGTGTATAAAGAACTTATAAAACTCAACACCAAAAAGAAACAACACCCACAAACAATCCAATTTAAAAAAGGGACAAAGGACCTGAATAGACACTTCTACAAAGAGGACATACAGATGGCCAATAGACATTTGAAAATACGCTCAACATCACTATTAATCAGAGAAATGAAAATTAAAACCACAATGATATATCAACTCACACCTGTTGGAATGGTTATCATCAATAAATTAACAAATCACAAGTGTTGGAGATGTAGAGAAAAGGAAACCCTTGTGTACTGTTGGTGGGATTGCAAATTGGTACAGCCACTGTGGAAAACAATATAAGAATTCCTCAAAAAATTAAAAAGAGAACTACCATATGACTCAGCAATTCCACTTCTGGGTATTTAGCTGAAGAAATTCAAAACATTAATTTGAAAAGATATATGCAGCCCTATGTTCATTGCAGTACTATTTTTTGAAATATATTTTTATTGATTTCAGATAGGAAGGAAAAGAAAGACAGAAACATCAATGATGAGAGGGAATCATTGATTGGCTGCCTCCTGCACGCCCCCTACTGAGGATCGAGCCCACAACCCAAGCATGTGCCCTTTATGAGAATCAAACCTGGGATCCTTTAGTCCACAGACTGACGCTGTATCCACTGAGCCAAACCAGCTAGGGCTCATTGCAGTATTATTTACAGGAGCCAAGATATGGAAGCAATTTAACTGCCCATCAATGTATGAATGATAAAAAGGATGTGAGATTATATATATTAGAGACCTGGTGCACGAAATTTGTGCATGGAGGGAGGGGGAGTGTCCTTCAGCCCAGCCTGCACTCTCTCCAATCTGGGACCCCTTGAGGGATGTCCGACTGCCCCTTTTAGGCTTCATCCCGGTAGGATCCGGCCTAAATGGGCACTCGGACATCCCTCTCACAATCCAGGACTGCTGGCTCCAAACTGCTCACCTGCCTGCCTCCCTGACTGCCCCTAACCACTCCCCTGCCATCCTGATTGATGCCTAATTATTCCCCTTCCAGCTTGTTTGCCCCTAATTGCCCTTCCCTGCAGGCCCAGTCACCCCCAACTTCCCTCCTCTGCTGGCCTGGTCATTCCTAACTGCCTTCCTCTGCAGGCTTGATTGCCCTCAACTGCCCTCTCTTGCAGGCCTGGTATCTCCCAACAGCCCTCCCCTGCTGACCATCTTATGGTGACCATTTTGTGTCCATATGGAGGCAGGATCTTTGACCACATGGGGGGTTGCCATCTTGTGTGTTAGAGTGATGGTCAGTTTGCATATTACTCTTTTATTAGATAGGATAGAGGTCTGGTGCATGAGTGGGGGCCGGCTGGTTTGTCTTGAAGGGTATCTTGGATCAGGGTGGGGGCTCCCTTGGGGTGGGGGGCAGCCTGAACTAGGGGCCTGTGGTGGTTTGTAGGCTGGCCACGCCCCCTGGCAACCCAAGCCGAGGTCCTGGTATCTGGAATCTATTTATCTTCTATAGTTGAAACTTTGTAGCCTGGACAGAGCCAAGCCTTCTGCTCACTCCATGGCGGCAGCCATTTCTGTAGGATTAATTTACCTTCTATAATTAAAACTTTGTAGCCTTAAGCAGAGGCCTGGGCTAGCCAGGGCAGGTGGAAAGCTTGGTTTTCTCCATCTCTGGGTGCAATTCAAACCTCCTGCTCTCTCCAGCTCTGTTGCTGCCATCTATATCTTCTATAATTGAAACTTTGTAACATTGAATGGAGGCCTGAACTGGCAAGGGCAGGTGGAAAGCTTGGCTTCCTCCATCGCCAGGGAAACCTAAGCCTCTCTCCTGCTCTTTGTGGCCGGCAGTCATCTTGGTTGGGTCTATTTGCATATTTGCTCCTGATTGGCTGGTGGGTGTGGCTGGTAGGCATGGCTGGTGGATGTAGCAGAGGTAGGGTCAATTTGCATATTACTCTTTTATTAGATAAAATATATATGTATGTATATATTTTCCTAAAAAATGTATACAGACTTTAACGGCTGATCTATTACATTTTGAAAATGAAATGCATTTTAATAAACACTGCCTTTATCATTATTGAAAGTATGTATACATTTTTGGGGGGGACACCAATTTGGGTGAACCTAGAGGGCACTATGCTTAATAAAATAAATCAGACAGAGAAAGACAAGTACAATGTGATTTTCATTTACATGGAATCTAAAAATCAAAATAAGTGAGCTAACACAGATGTAAAAATCCTAAACAAAATACTAATAACCTGAATACAATAGTACATGAAAAAAATAATACATCATGATCAAGTGGGGTTTATTCCAGAGGCACAAGAATAGTTCAGTATATGCAAATAAATCAATGTATACCACATTAACAAAAGAAAAGACAAAAATAATGTAATCTTATCAATAGCTGCAGAAAAAGCATTTGATAAGATACAACATCCATTTATGATTAAACACTCAATAAAATAGGAACAAAAGGAAAGCACCTCGGGGAGAACTAAGATGGCGGCAAAAGTAAAACACCTACCTTGCCGTCATAAACAGCAATTTTAATACTACAACTTAACGAAAGAACAAACACCTTCCAGAATCACCAGAAAGCTCGCCGAGTGAAAATTCCACAAATAAAAGTGAAGATAAGACACTGTGACTCAGAGGACCGGCAGCGAACAGCGTTGAAAGATTCGCACGGAGAGAGGTTTGGAGTGCGCACCGCGGAGAGGGCGGGCGGCTGAAAACCAGCCAGTTTTCTCGAATGGGGAGACAAAGGCATCCCACTGGACTGATTCTCCAGCTCTTGGCGAAGTCCAGAGAACCCACTATCACACGGGGTGAAAACTGGACAGTGGGAGGGCACGCCAAAGCTCGGGTGCTGCCGGGTCTCCCGGCTTGTGGAGAAGGCAGCTTTCCCCCGAACAGCTCGGCTGCGTGATGGCGCAGAGAGCACACCGCGACTTGCCTCTCATTCAGAAAACCCTCAGACTGCTTTGTTTTACGTCCCTGGGTGAGACATTGCGCATGCAGACTCATTTTGGGAAAGTCTGAATTCCCCAGCAGCCGGTGGAGCTCCCCAGCGGCTCTCTCTCAGAGGTGCTGGTGGCCATTGCCCCCGGCACAGAGTCCCTGGGGCCGCATAGGGCGGAGCTAACACTGTCTGCTTGGCCCGGAGACTCCACCCATCCAACCTGAGCACAGCTGAGCTTCACAGATAATCGGCCTGAGGTCAACCCTCCAAGTGCTAACAACAATTAACTGAGCTTAACTTCAGCAAGACTGTGCAGCCCATATCCACCTCAGGTAACCAGGGAGGCTGAGCCACTATCCCTAATAGGAAGTCTACCACACAAAGCTAATTGACCAACTCAGGGAAGCAGCCACCATGCAGCAACATGGAAAGAAATCAGATGTGAAAGAAATGGAGGAAAAAAAAACGACTGGACATGGAATTCAGAACCACGGTTATAGGGTTTTTTAAGAGGCTCCAACAAAAGATCGAGGCCTATAAGGAAATAAGCAAGACCACAAAGGAAATAAATGAGTCCTACAAGAAAATGAACAACACCCTCAAGGATATAAACGAGAGCTGCAAAGAAATGATCAAGACCAACGTGGAAATGAATGAGTCCTACAAGGAAATGAAAGAAACCCTCAAGGATATAAAGCAGACTCTCAAGGATATGAAAAAGGACCAACCAGAAATTAAGAATACACTGACTGAAACAAAAAATATTATACAAAGACCTAAAAGTGCTCTGGAGCACCCCAAGAACCAAGTTAAAGATTTGAAATACAAAGAGGGAAAATCCACTCAGCTGAAAAAGCAAGAAACCAAAAGAATCCAAAAAATTGAAGATAGTGTAAGGAGCCTCTGGGACAACCTCAAGCATACCAACATCCGAATTATAGGGGTGCCAGAAAAAGCGAGAGGCCAAGACAATGAAAACCTATTTGAAGAAATAGTGACTGAAAACTTCCCACACCCGGTGAAAGAAATTGACTTAGGAGTCCAAGAAGTGCACCGAACCCCAATATATAGGAACCCTAAGAGGACTACACCAAGGCACATCATAATTAAAATGCCAAGAGCAAAAGACAAAGAGAGAATATTAAAAGCAGCAAGAGAGAAACAGTTGGTTACCTATAAGGGAGCACCCATATGATTGTCAGCGGATTTCTCAACAGAAACGATGCAGGCCAGATGGGAGTGGCAAGAAATATTCAAAGTGATGAACAGCAAGAATCTACAACCAAGATTACTCTATCCAGCAAAGCTATCATTCAGAATTGAAGGTCAGATGAAGTGCTTCGCAGATAAGAAAAAGCTAAAGGAGTTCATCACCACCAAACCAACATTATATGAAATGCTGAAAGATATTCTTTAAGAAGAGGAAGAAGAAAAAGGTAAAGATGAAAATTATGAACAACAAATACACATCTATCAACAAATGAACATAAAAAGCAAGTGAATTGATAGGCTGTTGAACAGGATAGACTGGTGAATATAACAGAGACATGGACATAGAGAGGGAATGGACTGACAATTCTTGGGGAGAGAAGGGTTGTGGGAAGTGCAGCAAGAGACTGGACAAAAATCTAGCAACAATGGGAGAGGACAGTGGGGAGGGGGAGGTGAGGGTGGAGGGTGGGATAGGTACAGGGTGGAGGGGAGCTATAGGGAGATAAAAAGGGGAAACAATGTAATTAATAAACTGAACAATAAAGATAAAAAAATAAAAATAAAAAAAGGAAAGCACCTCAATATAATAAAGGCCATATCTGATAAACCCTCAGCTAATATCATACTCAATGGTGAAAAACTGGAAGTTTTTTCTCTAAGATAAGGAACAAGACAGGGATATTCATTCTCACTGCTATTATTCAACGTAAGAGTTCTGGAAGTCTTAGCCAGAGCAATAAGGCAAGATAAAGAAATAACAGTCATCCAAATAGGGAAGGAAGAAGTCAAACTGTCACTTTTTGTGGTTGACATGATTCTGTATATAGAAAACCATAAGTACTAAACCAAAAAACTATGAGAAACAATAAACAAATCACTCAAGATGTAGGATACAAAATCAATATGCAAAAATCCATTGCCCTCCTATATACTTACAACAAAATTTCAAAAAAAAAAAAGAAATGGGAAAAAATTTTCTTTTGCAATTATAATAAAAAGAATAAAATACCTAGGAATAAATTTAAGAACATGAAAGACCTATATACTGAAAATTACAAAGCATTATTTAAAGAGATTGAAAAATGCCAGGACCAGTTTGGCTCAGTGGATAGAGCGTCGGACTGCGGACTGAAGGGTCCCGGGTTCGATTCCGGTCAAGGGCATGTACCTTGGCTGCGGGCACATCCCCATTGGGGGGCGTGCAAGAGGCAGCTGATCGATGTCTCTCTCTCATCGATGTTTCTGACTTTCTATCCCTCTCCCTTCTGCTCTGTAAAAAATCAATAAAATATATTTAAAAAATAATAATAAAGAGATTGAAAAAGACACAAAAGAGCAGAAACCAAGGTGGCGGCATAAACACCTAAACACCTAAATTGTTGTTGCCTTGCACAACAATTTCAAAAATACAACTAAAAGACAAAATAAACATCATCCAGATCCACAGGAAAGCTGGCTGACTGGAAATTCTACAATTAGAAAGAAAGAGAAAAGCACACGGAGAATCAGAGCAGCTGTAAAGCCTAAGGTACGGAGATGCGCACATGGAGAGGACGGGCGTCTGAGTGCCTGGCTGGCGTGCTCTAGTGGGAAGGAGACAAAAGCTCCAGACTGCGCTGAACCCAGTTCCGACTGCACTGAACCCCAGTTCTGGGTGAGACCCTGGCGACCCAGGCTCATACAGGGGGGATCTGGACTGCAAGGCGAAAACTAAGGGGAACGGCGAAAGGCAGAGGTTTGGAGGCGTGAGCGAGAATGTGCGCAGAGAGGACAGACTATTAAGTATACTGCTGGCTTGATGTAGCAGGAAGGAGACAAAAGCTGCAGGCAGCGCTGAACCCCAGCTCTGACTGCACTGAACCCCAGTACTGGGTGAGAATCTGGGAGTCCAGATTCATTAGGGGAGAGACTGGACGGTTTGGCAGTGGGCAAAACTTGAAAGCGCCTTTCTCTCAGAGGTGCTTGCAATGATTGCTGGGGGACACTGAGACCCAGGAACCTTGTAGGGCAGGGCTGATTGGAAGCCAAGACTGTCAGCTCCAACCTGAAACTCCACCCCATCCAAGCTGAGCACAGAGGCTTTTGCAGTTTTGCAAGTCTTGTCCCATAAGCCTGTCTCCCAGTGTAGACACAACTGATCCTCACAGCCAATTGGCCTGGACTTCATTCCTCCCAAAGATATCAACAAAAATCAAGCCTTAACTACAACAAGGCTGTGCACACTGTCCACAAAGGGGTGCACCAGGAGTGTCCACCTCAGGTAACAGAGGAGGCGCAGACATCTAGCACACAAAGCTACCCTACCAACTCAGGGAAGCAGTGAAAATGCAGAGACGAAAGAAATGGAGGAAAACAAATGACTGGATATAGAGTTCAAAACCATGGTTATAAGGTTTTTCAAGAGGTTCCTAGAAAAGGCTGATAAATTTAGTGAGACCCTTGAGGATATGAAAAAGGACCAACTAGAAATTAAGCATACACTGACTGAAATAAAAAATATTATACAGAAACCCAACAGCAGATTAGAGGAATGCAAGAATCAAGTCAAAGATTTGAAATACAAAGGGGCAAAAAACACTCAATTAGAAAAGCAAAAAGCAAAATAAATACAAAAATTTGAGGATAGCGTAAGAAGCCTCTAGGACAACTTCAAGCATACCAACATCAGAATTATGGAGGTTCCAGAAGAAGAGAGAAAGCAAGATACTGAAAACATATTTGAAGAAATCATGACTGAAAACTTACCCCACCTGGTGAAAGAAATAGACTTACAAATCCAGGAAGCACACAGAACCCCCAAATAAAAGAAATCCAAAGAGGACCACACCAAGACACATCATAATTAAAATGCCAACAGCAAAAGACAAAGAGAGAATATTAAAAGCAGCAAGAGAGAAACAGTTGGTTACCTACAAGGGAGCACCCATACGATTGTCAGCAGATTTCTGAACAGAAACTATGCAGGCCAGACAGGAATGGCAAGAAATATTCAAAGTGATGAATAGCAAGAACCTACAATCAAGATTACTCTACCCAGCGAAGCTATCATTGAAGGTCATATAAAGAGCTTCACAGATAAGAAGAAGCTAAAGGAGTTCATCACCACCAAACCAGTATTATATGAAATGCTGAAAGATATTCTTGAAGAAGAAGAAGAAGAAGAAGAAGAAGAAGAAGAAGAAGAAGAAGAAGGAGGAGGAGGAGGAGGAGGAGGAGGAGGAGGAGGAGGAGGAGGAGGAGGAGGAGGAGGAGGAAAAGGTGGCTGCTTTAAACTAGAGCATGAATGGAACTGGAGAGCATTATGCTAAGTGAAATAAGCCAGTCAAAGAAAGGTAAGTATCACATGATCTCACTCATTTATGGAACATAATGAACAACATAAACTGATGAACAAAAACAGATCCAGAGTCAGAGAAGTATTGACTATCAAACCTCAGAGGGAAGGTAGGGGAGGGTGGGGTTAAGTGGAAGAGACCAACCAAAGGACTTGTATGTATGCATAAAGTCTAACCAATGGGCACAGACACAGGGGGCGGTGTGAGGGAATAAGTGGGGAGGGAGGGTTGTAAGGGGGAAGTGGGAATGAGGACACATACGTAATGTCTTAATCAATAAAGAAATTTAAAAGAGAAAAAGATACAACAAAACGGAAAAATATCCTGTGTTCATGGATTAGAAGACTCGACATAGTTAAAATGGCCATATTACCCAAAGCAATATACAGATTTAATGCAATCCCCATCAAACACAATGCCATTTTTTTAAAGAAATAGAATGAGAAATCATCAGATTTGTATGGAACCACGAAAGACCAAAGTAATAGACAAAGCAGTCCTGAAAAAAGAGAAGAATAAAGTTGGAGGAATCATGCTACCTGACTTCAAATAATACTACAGAGCTGCAGTAATCGAAACAGCATGGTACTGGCAGAAAAACAGACACACAGGTAAATGGACCAGAATAGAGACCTGTTATAAAACCACATCTATTTGGACAGATCATTTTTTACAAAGGAGCCAGAAACAAAAAATGGAGTAAAGATATTCTCTTCAAGAAATGGTGCAAATGAATGAAACTATATTACAGTTTGTCCTCATGTACAAAAGTTAATTCAAAATGGACCAAAGACCATAAAATAAGACTCAAAACAATAAGTTACATAGAAGAAAATATAGGTACCAAACTTATGGACCTTGGTGTTAGAAAAAATTTTATGAACTTGACCCCAAAGGCCAGGGAAGTAAAGGTAAAAATAAATAAATGGGACTATATAAAATTAAAAACCTTTTGCCCAGCAAAAGAAACTGACAACAAAACAAAGAGGCAGTCTACCAGATGGAAGATAATACTTGCAAACAGTAGCTCTGACAAAATATATAAAGAACTCATACAACTCGACACCAAAAAAACAAACAACCCGATAAAAAAGTGGAGAGAACCTGAAAACACACCTCTCCCAAGAAGACGTACAAACAGCCAATCTATACTAATAAAAGGGTAATATCCTAATTACACCAGACATCTTCCGCACATCCATCTGGACATCCTTCTGGACAAAGCTACAGTGGCGGGGGCCGAGGTAGATATGATTAGGGGTGATCAAGCCTGCAGGGGAGGGCAGTTGGGAGCAACCGGGCTGGCAAGGAAGAGCAGTTGGGGGTTACCAGACAGGCAGAGAAGGGCATTTGGGGGTAATCGGGCTGACAGGGGAGCAGTTAGGTATTGATCAGGTTGGCAGGGGAGTGGTTAGGGGTGATCAGGCAGGCAGGCAAGTGAGAGGTTGGGAGTCAGCCATCCCAAATTGTGAGAGGGATGTCCGACTGCCAGTTTAGGGATCAGGCTTAAACCGAGAGTTGGACATCCCTTGAGGAGTCCCATATTGGAGATGGTGCAGGCTGAGCTGAGGGACACCCTCCCATGCATGAATTTCATGCACCTGGCCTCTAGTATATAAAATAATATTGAATTCCAACTACAATTTAACAATAAAATTAAAAGATAATAAAATTTACAATAATGCAGTAGGCCAGTGGGGTTGAGTACAGGATGGAGAGTGTCAATGGTGGGAGTAGAAAGAGACATCTGTAATACTCTCAAAAACAAAGATAAATTCAAATAATTAATAATAATTTTAAAAATAAATATTAAAAATGAAGTCTAAGCATCACAAATCATTTTTAATTGATAAGTGCACATGAGACCATCCTGAATGAGACAATTAGTACCACTTATTAGAAAAACGATAGCCAGAAGCCTCTGGGCAGCTGGCACCATGGATGTGTCTCTTGACCAATGGCATGAGCTGGGCCCTCTCTGGAGAAGAAACCTGGGTCACCCAAGATATGTGATCAGTACCGGGACCCCGCCAGCAGGCGAGGGGACCCCAAGGCAGGTGCTGGATGTGGAGGCCACAGGGGGGCATAGACTACAAAGGAGACAGAACTGAACCTCACATCACCCTGTTTGGCCCTCTGGTTAGCCAGAGATGGGTAAGATTCCTCAGGGAAGGAACAACCTAAGACAGGCACAGTCGTAGAGGGGCCAACAGGAGAGAACTAAAAGGTCAACAGAGGTGGGGCACAGACCCTCATCCACAAACCTTGCAGGGGCTTGAATTCTCACCCCTCCTAAGGAAGGTCTCCTACCCCCACGGCTGCTACGCCTCCCACGCACAACTCACACCGGGACACAGGTGGCAGACAGAGACTCGGCCAGCAATAGCTTCCCTATATCTAAATTCAATTTATTACCAGGAATGCTGAGGACCTACTCAAAAATGCAAATATTCCTTTCCACAAGTATTTACAGGGTAAACTAAGATTTCTGCTTGAGTATTAAAATTGACAGGAAAATAGTAATCAAGTTTTCAGATTAATTTAAATTGGACAAGTGAAATAAGTGAATACTCAAGAAAATCTAACTGTACTGGACAAAATGTTTCCTAAAACATTAACTAAAATATCTATTAGTAGTTCATCTCACTGTAAAATTGCCTAATATCCAAAGAACCTAAAGCAGTAATATTTGTGTGCAAAAATTAAAATGTAAAATTACCAAGACTGCAAGATAAAATTTCCAAAAGCCCCCATTAACCAAAAAAAGGGGGGTGGGGGACAGTGAGGTAATATCATGTAAGGAAAAATATCCTATAAGTAAAATACATGTAGAAAATTCTTACTCCAGAAAAGTAAATTCCATTTGTAAAACCAACTGCAGGACACCCATGAAAAAACACACATGGTGTCAAAATAATCCAAAGGAAAATCATTTAGGCAAAAATAAAAAGAATCCCAAGTCTATTTTGCAGAGAGGATCCCTTTGTTAACTTTTGGTTGAGAATGTGTTTGTGTGTTTTCAGAGAACAACTCCAAGACCATGTGGGTTCCTGAGACAGTGAGGAACTGACGGTTCTGTTCCAACCACGAGGATGGTCCAGAGATGGGGGACACTGACGACACCTTGCCATGCTAGCAGTCGGCAGCTGTGCGTGGCTGCAGGCGGCCCAGGACCAAACCAGAGAGGATGGATCTTGCATTGCCACGATGTGTCCACCATCTGGATACCACTGCTGACATGTACACATGAAGAACTATTTGACATTGAAACTGGGACTCAGAACAGTTGGACATTGAAACTGACACTCAAATATTTTTTTTGTTACTCTTATATGTTTGTTTCTAGTATGCAGAGGCAAGATATTTTTGAAGAAAAGAATCAGGGGGGAGTTACTGATATAGAGGCAGGGTGGCCTTGAACAGGGGGAAGGCTGGAGTGGAGGGGAGGCGGATGCTGGGGAGATCAACCGAAGGACTTGTATGCATGCATATGAGCATAACCAATGAATGAAAGACACTGAGGCGTGGAGGGGGGCATGTGGGGACATATGCTGGGGGGTAAGGGAGGCTGGGGGGAGGATATTGGGGGAGAAAAGGAAAACATATGTACTACTATTAAATATAAGTTATATTGTAAATAAAAAAATAAAAGAAAAAAAGAAAAAAAAAAGAAAAAGAAAAATGATAGCCAGTGATCCTGGTTTCTAATCTATATATATAAAAGCCAAAGCGACCATTACGACCAGACAACCTGACAACCAGACAACTTGCTGGTAGTTATGACATGCACTGACCACCAGGGGGCAGATGCTCAATGCAGAGGCTGCTTCCTGGTGGTCAATGCTCTCCCACAGCTAACCTCCCATGGTCCACCCGCCTGGCCAACCATGGTCCCTCCCCTCACCTGACCCAATTCATTCAGAGCGGCCCCAGTCAGAGTCAGCTGGCCAACTTCCTGTAGTTCTTCCCCCCAGATGGCTGGCTCCAGTTGGCCCAAATCAGGTCTGGGTGAGATGGTTCTGATTGACCCCGATCACCAGCCAGGCCAAGGGGCCCCACCCTTGCACAAATTTGTGCACTGGGTCTCTACTAAATAAATAAGTAAAGAGAGCCTCCTGTAGACAACATACTGTATAGCTGGATCATATTTTTAATCCACTCTGCAAATCTCTATATTTTGATTGGAGAGTTTAATGCATTTACATTTAAAGTAATGACTGATCAGAAAGGCCTTACTTTTGTCATATGTTTTCTATATGCCTTATAGTTGTTCGTCCCTCATTTACTGCATTTCTTTCTTTTCTGTTTAGTTAAGTTTTTTTTGTATTGAAGCTTTTAAATTCCTTTCTCATTTGCTTTTATGTGCATACTAGAGGCCCGTTGCACGATATTCATGAAAGAATAGGCCTTCCTTCCCTTGGCTTCACTCCTGGCCGTCCATGAGCTGGCCAGTCTCTGGGAGCCAGCGCAGCTCCAGTAGTTCCCTCTGCCATCCCCTTCCCCTCATAGCAGGCGTCATGCTCCTTCTGGCCGCTCTGTGCCTGCATATGAAAATTAACTTCCATCTTTGTTGGGTTAATTTGCATACTCATTCTGATTGGCTGTGGACGTAGCAGAGTAGTGGTTAATTTACATGTTTCTTTTATTAGGTAAGATTCTTTAGCTATTTTTCTTTGTAGTTACCATGGATATTACATTTAACAATCTAAACTATAACACTCTAATTTGAATTTGCACCAGCTTAACTTCAATAACATAAAAAACTGCTCTTTACAACTCCATTCTTATTCTTTGATTTTTTGATGTTACAAAATTACATCTTTATACATTGTGTAACCAAAGTATAAACTAGTAATTATTTTAAATGTATTAATTTTTTAAATTGTGATGAAAACAAACTGTAGAGTTATAAATTAAAATTATAATGCTGGCTTTTAGACTAATAATTATTTTTAAAATGTATTAGTTTCCTAAATCACATCATCATCCTATATAATAAAAGAGAAACATGCAAATTTGACTGTACCTTGGCTCCTGATTGGCTATGCTACCAGCCAATCAGGAGTGGGGGCAGGGCCAAGTGGCATGAGTGCAGGGCCCCGGGGGTGGAGATGAAACGGCAGTGGTGGCGAGTGCCCAGCCCCCGGGGCCAGGTGGTCACAGGCAGCCAGGGCTGAGCTGAGCAGGGCAATGGCTTTAGGCCTTGGGCAGGCTGGGGGTGAGCCATCAGTTGGACATCCCCTGAGGGCTCCCAGTATGTGAGAGGGGGCAGGTTGGGTTGAGGACCACCCACCCCCAGTGCACGAATTTCGTGCACCAGGCCCCTAGTATTAAAAAAAAAGGCTAATATGCATATTGACTGAAAGGCAGAATGACTGGTCAGATGCTTAATGCAGGAGCTGCCCCTTGGTGGTCAGTGCGCTCCCACAGGGGGAGCGCTGCTCAGATGGAAGCCCAGCTCAGTTTGTGAGTGCAGCCATGGCGGCAGGAGCCTTTCCCACCTCTCTGGCAGCGCTACAGATGTCCGACTTACGGCGTAGGCCCTCTCCTAGCTGTCAGATGGACATCCCCCAAGAGCATCCGGACTGCAAGAGGGCACAGGCCAGGCTGAGGGACCCCCTCCCATACCCCCTACCTCTCGAGTGCATGAATTTCATGCATTGATTCTCTAGTACAATATAAAAAGTAGAGTTAAAAAATGTTACAATAATACTAGCTTTTAGAATTGTTCTAATAGTTACCATTATTGAGATCTTTATTTTTTCATATTATTCATATTATTGTCAACTGTCCTTCATTTTATCCTGCAGTACCCCTTTGAGCATTGCTTATAGAGCAAATCCACTGGTAAACTCTGTCAGGTTTTGTTTATCTGGCAGTATCTTAATTTCTCCCTCACATATTAAGGACAGTTTTGCTGGATATTAGATTCTTGGCTGACTGGTGGTTTTGTTGTTGATGTTGTTTGCTTTTAATAGCACTTTGAATATACTGTCCCAATACCTCTGGCCTTCAAAGTTTCTGATGAGAAATCTGCTCTCAGTCTTATTATGGCAATTCTTGTATGTGGCAAGTCACTTCTCTCTTGCTGTTTTCAAAACCCTTTCTGTCTTTGTTTTTTGAAGTTTGATTATAATGTGTCTTATTGTAGGTCTCTTAATTTTTAATGTCTGGTTCCCAAAAGGGTAAAAAGAAAAACATAAAGAGAAAGTAAGAAGAAATGCTGATCCTTTAAATCCCCAGACTTCACTTCAGCTGGAGGGAATGGAGCATGCAACAATGGGGATTGGTCAACAACAATGCCACTTGCTTCTTTGCCTGCACCTCTGTGATCAGCAATTAATGATCAGAGAACAGGGTCTTCTTTGCCCACCTTGACTCCAACAGACGGTGTGTAAGTGGCTCCAGGAACATGTGCACAGCTGCCTATCGTGGTTCTGCAGTGTGGGAAGTGGGTAGTTGCTTCTGTGCAAAGAATTTACTACTTAAGCCTTTCCCTGGAAGTTGCAAACCTTGAATAGACTTCAAAGTTCCAAAATAGATATCTCACACAGATTCTATCAGTACAATTGTTATCTAGATAGGGAGACAGATTCCTGGTGATTACTACTTTGTCATCTCCCCAGAATCTTCTCCCCATTGTTGAATCTTATGTCACAAGTTTCCATGATATTTGTGAGAATTTTTTGAATGGAAAATAAATGAACATATTGCTTTGAGAATGAAAAGTAATTACTCTTCTAGAGCCGAGATGGGTATTGTCTTACCCCCGAGATATAAAAGGCCTGTGAAATCATTTGATCTGGCCCTGACAAGGCATTAGGGATGAGTTAATTAAACATTTGAGCAAATATAGCAAGCTAATTTTTAAGTTGATAATTTTGTATGGCTCATGAGGATGTTATAAATATCCAAATAGCCATTGACAAAAAAAAGTTTTCTTAATTAGGGGAAGCATCTCAAAGCCTTTCCTTCCTGAGAAGGGAATTTCTGTAAGTGAAGTGAGTCAGTGGTTCTAATAGAGTATTTTGAAAGAACAAATCAAATTCTGATTCTTCCATAACAATGTATATAGTTTGTGAAAGACTGCTTAGGAGGAAAGATAAATGAGAGGAAAAGAGAGCCTAGAACAGAGCCATGATGAACAGCACTGAAGATGTATCAGTGTATCAGACACCCCAGTGTCTGCTTCATTACCTCCAGCCCAATTCTTTTAGGTCTAGCAATTGCTATGGTAACCATAGGCAAGTACACCCTATCATCACCTCTAGTCAGCAGCCTGTTAAATCTCTATCTTGCTACTGTGATGGGGGCAGGGACTTCTCTACCACCAACCACTACATGCCTGAGGGACCCACTGAGGAATTCTGACATGGGTGAAACCCCAGAAGTACTAGGGAGTTACCCACCTTTGGGCAACCCTTGAGAGGAGGGGGCAGCAAGACAATTTTGAGGCATGTTCGCCCCAACGACTCAGAGTCTCCAGGGAGATCAAGTCCTAGTTGCCCACAGCAGTAACTAGCCTGATCATGCAGCCTTGGATTCAGCCTCCCTCCTTTCTGTTTTTATCCAGACCCAACTCCCATTCCTTGGGGTCACTTTCTAAATAAATTACCTACACACAAGTCTTGTCTCAGGGTCCCACCAGTGAAGTAGAAAGCACTGAGTATTTTTAAACAGAGGGAATGTATTCAGAGAAATGGAAACATGTGTGGCAGAAAAACCCGAGAAGCCCACAGTCAGAAGTCACTGACACGTCTAGGCAGGAGTGGGAAAGGACAAGGTGATGTCAGCAGAGCCTAGAAGACTTAAGAATCACAGTGGGCCTGTCAGGCAGGAGCTGGAGCGAGAGATGGCTTTGCTGCTGGAGGGGTTGCCCTCCACCTGCCACTGGCAGGACTCAGCCAGAAGCCAGCTGACATGGGAGCCTGGGAAATGCAGCCTGTCGGGTCAGCGTGCTGCAGCAGAGGGTGGAGACAGGAGCAGGTCAAGGAAGGGACAAGACAAACTGGTCTGGACTGGCACAAAGGAACAGACAGGAGGAAATAAAGCAAAAGAGACTGAGAGTGAATGACCAGAGAAGTCTAAATGCTCTAATTTTTTAAAATGTTGTGAGATTAAAGAGCTGTCCCAATTAGTGTATACCCATTATTTCCTTTCTATGTCTCTGAGAGGGCTTCATAGTAGGAACACCCAGTAGCAGTGAGCACACTGAGTGTCCCTGTTTTGGTTTATAATATTAACTTATATAGTAAAAGCCTAATATGCAAATTGTCCCCAGGAGTTTGACCGGAGGTTCGACTGCTCTCTATGAAGTGTGCTGACCACGAGGGGGCGGCACAGCGGTGGCAGTGGGGGCGCTGCCAGCCCTGAGAGGCCCCAAGGAGAGCAGGGCTGCAGCAGGTGAGCATGTGGCGGCAGGCCAGGGCGGGTGCGAGCAGAGCCCATTGCCCTGCCGATTGCCCCACAGCGGTGGCAGGGGGTGGGGCTGCCACCTGGCTCCCAGGCACTGAGGGAGCTGAGCAGGGAGGGGGAGTGATGACTCAGGAGGAGGGGGGGGCGTGTAGGAGCCTGGGGTCCCAGGTGCTGCCCAGGGCCCAGAGGCCGGCTGAGACCTGCCCTTCCATGCCATATGCTTGCACTTCAATCACTGGCCCGACCTAGGGACCACACCCATGTACGCATTTTGTGCACTGTGCCTCTAGTTCTTCAATAAAAGGAACTAGGGCTCCTTGGAAAAATGGCTGATTCTAGCAGTAGGTTAGGGGATATAGAAAATGAGCCTGGAGCATCTGTAAAAGCAGACAGTAAAGAAGAGCTAAAACAAAACAAAAACACCTGCACAATGATGTAAATATGTGAAAGGGACAAAGGAGCCAAATAAAAGAGCCCCCAGTGGCCCAAAGTGGAACATTTGAGCAACAAAAGAAAGTAGTAATGTAATAGAATCCAAGGTATTGGAATAAACATTCAGGAGTCCATCCAGACTGATATAAATAAATAAATAAATGGGAAAGGATAGACAAGGTCCCCTAAGAAGAATTCCAAGTAATTTATGTAACTCAGTCCTGCGGAAGTGGCACATAACTCTCTACACCGTACACCTTAAATGTGGCAGCACATACTGACCTTTCCCCTCCAGGAGTATCCTGTGTGAGGGAGCGGGGAGGGGAGCAGTAACTTTAGAGTGAAGAAGCCTGACAAACCCCACTTTAGCCAGGTGATCACGGTAAAAATCCACAGTGGCCCACATACAGACAGTGTGCACCCTTATGTGGTCAAGAATGTCACTTCGCCCTGCGATCTTCACCCCCAGACGCATAACCCGTCAAACCAGAGGAAAAACATCAGACTCTGAAGTACGTCCTACAAAACAGCTGGCCAGGTTGTTCAATACAGGGAAAGTCTGAGAAACTGTCCCGCGCAAAAGAAGCCTAAGGAGACAACTAATGAAATGTGGGACCCTGGAACAGAAAAAAAAAAAAAATGACATTTGGTAAAAACGAAGGAAATCTGAATAAAGTATTGTGGACCACTGCCAGCCCCTTGTGCTAGATCCAGGCCAGAGCAGAGACTGTTTTCTGTAAACCCCTCAGAGACTGTGTGAACGCATCCCCATGCCCCAGATGTGCTGGGTCCTGGCATAGGGCCTGGCCCTGCCCTGGGCAAGTATGGTAGGCTTTGCCCCCTTCTCTGGCGTGGGTCAGGACCCAGCATCGCTATCCATCGTACCCTGCTCTATATAACCCTTAGTACCTGCCACGTGCAGGGAGGGTCCATGTCATCTTTCTGTCACTCAAGACACCTTGTTGTAAAGTCCCTCAATAAACCTGATGTAATGCTGGAGTTGTCAGGCTCTGTCTCGGGTTTCTCCACCTGGGGAAATATTCCATAACAAGTAAGGACTTTAATAACTAGTGGCCCGGTGCATGAAATTCATCCCCTTCGAGGATGTCTGACTGTTGGCAGTCTGACTGTTGGCAGTCGGTCATCCCTCTAGCAATCTAGGACCATTGGCTCCTAACTGCTCACTGGCCTACCTGCCTGATCACCCCTAACCACGTCTGCCTGCCTGATCACCCCTAACTGCTCCCCTACCACCTTGATCGCCCCTTAGTGCTCTCCTGCTGGCCTGATTGTCCCTAACAGCCTCTGCCTTGCCCCACACCTGGAAACCAGGCTTCCCTCCCTCTGGCCAGCTATAGGCACCCAGGACCTGGGCCAGCTTCACTCAGGCTTGTCTCTCTCCTGGGCTTCAGGCGCAGGAGCAGCTGCTGGCGCCCAGGACTGCAAGGCAGGTAGCTTGTCCCTCTCCTGGGCCAGAGAGGCAGGCACAGCTGCTGGCATCTGGGACTGTGGAATGGATGGCTTGTTCCTCGCCCAGTCCGTACCCTGTCTGGTCCCCATTCCTCTCTCCCTAGTGTTGAGTGTCTGAGCCGTTATGGCATGATGGCATGAAGGTGTGATGACTATTTGCATATTAGCTCTTCATTATATAGGATTTTAACTTGTCACAGTCCATCTTCAAGTGAATTTTTACCACTTCACATCTTGTATAAAAACTTCACTGTAACAAAATTTCATTTTTCCCAGGCAATCTTTGTGCTATTGTTGTCATGTATTTTACTTACACAGATGTTATAAAACTGACATTACATTATTATTTGTTTAAAATTATGGTAATTACCTTTAAATATATTTCAATAATAAGAAACTTCTATTACATTTTTTCCTATGCATATACTGTCTTTGGTGTTTTCCATTTCTTGGTATAGATCATTATTTGTATCTGGCAAAATTTTATTTCTGCTTGCAGGACTTCTTTTAACATTTCTTACACTACAAATCTGCTGCTGATTTAAAAAATTCAATCTTTTACACATAAAAATATTTTAACTATTTCTAAAATAGTTTAAAATAGTTAAAGTATATTTTGACTATTTAAAAAATATTTTCACTCAGTCTAGAATTATAAATTGAGAGGATTCCCCCTTGTGAGTACTGTAATGATGTTGCTCTACTGTCTTCTCCCTTCCGCTGTTTCTGATGAGGAATGTTTGTGACCTTTATGTCCACTCCTGTGTACAGTCTCTTCTCTGACCACAGCCCGGCCCCGCCATCGATGGGTTTAACTTTATTTCAGAGGAGAGGACGGGAGAGGGACGGAGGTCAGTGACGGGGAGTGGAAGCTGCTTCCTGGTTCTGCTCGGCCTCCCCGCGGTCTGTGTCAGAGTCTCGGTCGGACGCCCCGCGGCCCCGTTACTGGGGACTGTCCCGCCCGGAGGCGGGGCTCGGTCACCGGCCTCCTCGGCGCCGGCCCGGGGCTCCCGGCGTCGGCTCTCAGCTCCTCCCGGGTCAGACAGCCCGGCCCGGGGCTCGCTTTGCCCGAGCTCCCGCTCCGTCCCGGGTTTCTGGATGTCACAGGGGGGCCCGGGCCGGAACCAGCGCCGGGGACGGCGACCAGGGCTCCTCGGCCGGTGCTCGGCGGTGCCGGGCGAGCGCGGCTCCGGGTCCGGTCGCAGCGCCCACGGACCGGACCGGCGCCGTCCGCACGGCGGGCGGTGAGCCCGGCTCCGGGTCCTGTCTGAGGGGCTCTCCGTCACCCCCAGAGCGGGCCCGCCGGGCGGACCCAGCCCGGGTCTGCGGACGGTCCGGTCCGGGCCTTTCCGGCCCAGGAGACGCCCGCTCGGTGTCAGTCCCGCCGTCCTCCCCCGCCCCCGCCCCCGCTGCCGCTCCGCACACGCCGGGCTGGGGGCGGCCTCTCTCCCGGCCTCCGGGGCCGGGTCCGGGCTCCTCCCCCGCCCCCACGGGGCCTCCGCTGGGGACGGGATCTGGGGGGCGGGACTGGGACTGCCCTCCGCCGCCTCCCAGCCTCCGGACCGGGTGGACTCGGCGTGCACCACCGTCCGCAGGCGGCAGCGTCCGGCAGCCCGCGGCGCAGGGGGAGGTGAAGAGCCGGGGCAGAGACGCCCGGTTCAACTCCTGACCCCGCTGCTCTCCGGCCCGCGACCTCAGGCACATGTCGCACCTGCTGCTCCACAGCTCAGTGGGTGTCCGTGTTCACAGGGCGCCTGGCTCACCCACTCTGTGTCCTCGCCTTCCTCAGCCAGCCAGCCCAACACCGGGGCCATCAGAGGGCTCTGAAATCATGGAGCCCACCACAGCTGGCTGGCTCCGCCCACAGCCCGGCCGGCCCAACCCCAGGGCGGAGAGGCCCTTTGAGACCTGGCCATCGCCCTGTGATTGGCTTGTGAGCGTGGCTTATTGGGCAGAGGGAAGGTATGGTCAATTTGCATATTGCTCTTTTATTAGATAGGATAGGGGAAAGTGGGTGTGAGTCACATAGGAACTCATTGTACTATGTTTGCAGTAATTTTATAATTTGAAAAAGTAAAAGAGTCTACTCTGGTATAAAACTGTATACCATTCAGTCTATCAGACATTTATTGAATGCTTTCTCCAGACAGACCTGGGCTATAGGTTCTGAAAACACAACAGGGTCCTGCCCTCAGTCAGCATGCAGCCTGGTGTGATACAGGTCTATGCCAATACATAACATACAGTATGCAGCAATAAAAATATGTACACAGCACACAATCAATTTATTTTTATTTTTAAATTTTCTTTATTGATTAAGGTGTTACATATGTGTCTGATTCCCCCATTACCCTCCCTATCCCCCGACTCATGCCCTCAATCCCCTGTTGTCTGTGTCCATTGGTTAGGCTTATATACATGCATACAAGTCCTTTGGTTGATCTCCTTACCCCACCCTCTACTACCTTCCCTCCAAGATTTGACATTCAATGCTTCTCTGTCTCTGGATCTGTTTTTGTTCATCAGTTTATGTTGTTCATTATATTCCATAAATGAGTGAGATCATGTGATAGTTATCTTTCTCTGACTGGCTTATTTCACTTAGAATAATATTCTCCAATTCCATTCATGCTGTTGCAAATGGTAAGAACTTCTTTTTTAGTGCAGTGTAGTATTCCGTTGTGTAGATTCACCACAGTTTTTAATCCACTCATCTCCTGATGGGCACTTAGGCTGTTTTCAAATCTTAGCTATAGTAAATTGTGCTGCTATGAACATAGGGGTACATATATACTTTCTGATTGGTGTTCCTAGTTTCTTGGGATATATTCCTAGAAGTGGGATCACTGGGTCAAATGGGAGTTCCATTTTTAGTTTTTTGAGGAAACTCCATACTGTTCTTTACAGTGGCTGCATAGTCTGCATTCCCACCAGCAGTACCTGAGGGTTTCTTATTCTCCACATCCTCGCCAGCACTTGCCATTTGTTGATTTGTTGATGATAGCCATTCTGATAAGTGAGAGATAATACCTCATTGTCGTTTTGATTGTCATCTCTTGGATGATTAGTGACTTTGAGCATGTTTTCATATGTCTCTTGGCCTTCCTTCTGTCTTCTTTCAAAAAGATTCTATTTAGGTTTGTTGCCCATTTTTTAATTAGGTTGTGTATCTTCCTTTTGTTAAATTGTATGAGTTCCCTGTAAATATTAGAGATTAAGCCCTTATCAATGATAACATTGCCAAATATGTTATCCCATACAGTAGGCTTTCTTGTTGTTTTGTTGATGGTTTCTTTTTCTGTGAAAAAGCTTTTCATTTTGATGTAGTCCCATTTGTTTATTTTCTCCTTAGTTTCCATTGCCCTAGGAGCAGTATCAGTGAAGAAATTGCTTTGGTATATGTCTGAGATTTTGCTGCCTTTGGATTCCTCTAGTATTTTTATGGTTTCCCGTATTATGTTTAAGTCCTTTATCCATTTGAGTTTATTTTTGTATATAGTGTAAGTTGGTAGTCTAGTTTCATTTTATTTTTGCATGTATCTGTCCAATTTTCCCAACAACATTTATTGAAGAGATTGTCTTGACTCCATTTTATGTTCATGCCTCCTTTGTCAAATATTAATTGAGCATAGTGGTTTGGGTCGATATCTGGGTTCTCTATTCTATTCCATTGGTCTATATGTCTGTTCTTGTGCCAGTACCAGGCTATTTTGAGAACAATGGCTTTGTAATACGGTTTGAAATCTGGTATTGAGATCCAACCTTTCTCAGAATTTCTGTGGCTTTTCAGGGTCTTTTTTTATTCCAGCTGAATTTTTGGAGAGTTCTTTCTAGGTCTGTGAAATATGCTATTGGTATTTTAATGGGGGAGTGCATTGAATCTATAGATTGCTTTGGGTAGTATGGACATTTTAATGATGTTGATTGTCCCAATCCATGAACATGGTATGTTCTTTTATCTGTTTACATCTTCCTCTGTCTCTTTTTTCAGTGCCTGTAGTTTTCTGTGTATAGGTCTTTTATTTCCTTAGTTTAGTTTATTCCTAGGTATCTTAATTTTTTGTGTGTGATGGTAAATGGGATTGCTTTCTTAATCTTTCTGTGAGTTAACTATTGGTGCATAGAAATGCCATAGATTTCTTGGCATTAATTTTGTATCCTGCTACATTGCCAAATTTCTTTATTAAGTCTAATAGTTTTTTTAATGGAGTCTTTTGGGTTTTTTATGTACAATATCATGAGATCTGCAAATAAGGACAGCTTTATGTCTTCTTTTCCTATTTGGATGCCTTTTATTTTTTCTTCTTGTCTAATTGCAATGGCTAATATTTTCAGGACTATGTCAAACAGGAGTGGTGAGAGTGGGCATCCCTGTCTTGTTCCTGTTCTTGGGGGAAATGGTGGTAGTTTCTGCCCATTGAGTATGATGTTAGCTGTGGGTTTATTATATATGGCTTTTATTATGTTGAGGTATAATCCTTCTATTCCCACATTGTTGAGACTTTTTAATAAGAAAGGTGTATTTTATCAAATGCTTTTTCTGAATCAATTGATATAACTATGTGAGTTTTATCTCTCAATTTGTTTATGTGATATATCACGTTTATTGATTTGTGGATATTGTACCATCCTTGCATCCCTGAAATAAATCCTACTTGGTCATGGTGTATGATATTTCTGATGTAATGCTGGATCTGATTTGCTAGAATTTGCTAGAATTTTGTTGAGGATTTTGGCATCTATGTTCATGAAGGACATTGGCCTGTAGTTCTCTTTCATTGTGTTGTCTTTATCTGGTTTTGGTATTAGGGTGATGTTGGCTTCATAGAAGGACCTTGGAAGTGTTCCTTCCTCTTGAATTTTTTGCTGAGGAGGATAGGTTTTAGTTCTTCTTTGAATGTTTGGTAAAACTCCCCTGTGAAGCCTTCTGGACCCAGATTTTTGTTTGCTGGAAGCTTTTTGATGATTGCTTCAATTTCTTCCATAGTTCTTGGCCTATTGAGATGTTTAAATTCTTCTTGATTGAGTTTTGGAAGGCTGTATTTTTCTAGCAATATGTTCATTTCCTCCAGGTTGTCCAGTTTGTTGGAATAGAGTTGTTCATAGTATTTTTGAACAATCCTTTGTATTTCAGTTGGGTGTGTTGTTATTTCTCCATTTGATTTCTCATTTTGTTTCTTTGGGTCCTCTCTCTTTGCTTCTTAGTGAGCCTGGCTAGAGGTTCATCAATCTTGTTTATCCTTTCAAAGAGCTAGCTCTTGGTTTTGTTGATCTTTTGTATTGTTTTCTTAGTCTCTATGTCATTTATCTCTGCTCTGATCTTTATTATCTTCTTCCTTCTGCTCACTCTGGGCTTTTCTTGTGCTCTCTTTCTAACTCTTTGAGTTGTATGGGTAGATAATTTATTACCATTGTTTCTTGTTTTCTGTAGGATTGTAGAGCTATGAGCTTCCCTTTCAAGACTGCTTTTGCTGTGTCCCATTGATTTTGGGTTGTTTTTTCATTGTTGTTTGTTGCCATTATGTTCTTTATTTCTTATTCAGTCTCTCTGGTAACCCAGTCATTGTTTAATAGCATGCTGTTTAGTCTCAATGTATTTGATTATTTTGGATTGTTTTTATTGTAGTTGATTTTCAGTTTTATGCCACTGTGATCTGATTAGATGCTTAATGTAGTTTATGTCTTCTTGAATTTGAAGAGACTTTGCCTGTGACCCAATATATGGTCTATCTTTGGAAATGACCCATGTGCACGTGAGAAGTATGTATATTCTGTGACTTTGGGGTGAAATGTTCTGAAGATGTCAATTAATTCCATCTGGTCTAGTAAGTTGTTTAGGATTGATGTTTCTTTGCTGTCTTTTTTGTTTAGAGGATTTGTCCAATGGTGATAGTAGGGTATTAAAGTCTCCTACTATGATTATATTGCTGTCAATCTCTCCCTTGATATCATCCAGGAGTTTTTTTTTTATGTATTTGGGTGCTCCTGTATTGGGTGCATATATGTTTACTAGAGTTATTTCTTCTTGTTGCTTTGCTCCCTTTAGTATTATGAAGTGGCGTTCCTTATCTCTTTTTATGTTCTCCACTTTGAGATCTAATTTGTCAGATATAAGTATTGCTACCCCAGCTTTTTTTTTTATTTCCATTTGCCTGAAAACCCTTTTTCTATCCCTTCACCCTCAGTCTGTGTGCATCCTTTTTTTCTGAGGTGGGTTTCTTGTAGACAGCAGATACATATGCATCTTGTTTTCTTATCCAATCCATTACCCTATGTCTTTTGATTGGGGCATTTAATCCATTTACATTTAAAGTTATTATTGATAGGTACTTGTTTGTCACAATTTTTATTCTTTACTCCTGTGTTCCTTCTTGGCTTCCTATTTCTTTTTCTTTTTCTTTTTCTTTTTTTACAGCAGACCCTTTAGCATTTTTTGCATTGCTGGTTTGTTAGTCATAAACTCCCTTAGTGTTTGTTTGTCTGTGAAGTTCCTGATTTCACCTTCAATTTTGATTGATAGCCTTGCTGGGTACAGTAGTCTTGGATTCAGACCCTTCCTTTACATGACTTTGTATATTTCATTCTATTCCCTTCTGGCCTGATGTGTTTCTGTTGAGAAATCAGTCGCTAGTCCTGTGATGGCGAACCTATGAAACGTGTGTCAGCACTGACATGCATAGCCATTTTCGGTGACACCCGGTGGCATGGGGTTGTATACAGAGAACTATGGGGCCACATGCCGAGAAGGACATTTCATCCTCGGCTACTGCACGGCCAGGTGCAGTAGCCGAGAATGAAACATTTGCTGTAGTGTAGTGCAGACACTCTGTGCCAGAGGTCTGTAGGCCAAAACAACAGAACTCCTGCACAGAATGTCGAGTTCTGGGACTTCCAGTTAGGCCATTAGGGGATCTTTGACCTCACTTCCGGTCGGGTGAGCAGGGAGCAGCAGAATGCCGTGAGGGACACATCTCTGGGGGCCCTGTGATCACCATTACCAGCGACCACATAACCACAGAAACCATCATCCAATCTACTGTTGTAGATTTCTCATTGGCCATCATTACTGAGGGGGAGGCTGGGACAGGCGAGGGCCTGTGCTATGGGTGCCATTTCCTGCCTTTAGATACTACACTTGATCTTAGCCAAAAGGCCGAGAAGTGAATCCTGTCATTAGAAATAGCGGCAGCCATCTTAATTTATATAAGGAACGTCATTTTGCAGCATAGTGCAGACTCCATTTCACCACTATTACTGTTGTGCATCCTTATTAACCCCTATTTCTGCTTATTAACCCTGCCCTTTCCTAAAAGACAGTGATATGTGCCATCTTGTAGTCAGTTAGGCTAGTTAACCCCTAAGTGCCTGCAGGGCTAACAGACTATCTATAATTCTATCTTCTGTCACTGCACCCCTGATGAAGAACCCAAAAAGTAAAAAACCAAGGTTAAGTAAAGGAAGTGGTAGTAGCAGTAGCTGACCCTTTCAAGAGACATGGACCGAGATGTATGGCATTTGGGAAAAAATGGCAGATCATTTTTGTGTTCTATGTACTGAAACGGTAGTAAGCAGACCGTGGAATATAAATAGACATTTTGAAACTAATCATTCCCAGGTCTTGAAAAAAGTGAGGATGAAAGGAAGGAATACATTTCCAGGCAGCTACACCTTTATAAGAGCCAATCTAATTCCATCCATAAATTTATAAAAGGCTCTACAAATTTAACATCTGCAAGTTTGAGCATTGCTCACTCCATAGCTCAGCATGGAAAAGCACTCAGTCAGGGAGAAATTATTAAAGAAACTCTCCTAAGATGTGCACCAGTTCTATTTCACGATATGCAGAGTAAAGATGCAATTATTAAGAGAATATCTGAGTTACCACTCAGTAGAAACATCATAAAAGACCGAATAATGAAACTGAACACAAACATACAACATCAATTAAAGAGAGACATAAGTAATTGTAAATATTTTTTTATCTCTCTTGATGAAACTACTGATGTCACATCACATGTTCAGTTGGCCATTATTTGTCGACATTCTGATGATCTCACAATGAGAGAAGAGTTGGTAAAGTTAGTATCAGTGCCAACAAGTATATCAGGAAGGGAAATATGTAAGGTTGTTATACAAACATTCCGTTACCTAAGCATTGATATCTCTAAAGTTGTGTCAGTGACAACAGATGGGGCACCAAACATGGTGGGGGGAAAGTTGGATTTGTCAATTTGTTTACAGAAACTATTGGACATCCGATTGTGCCTTTTCATTGTATTATCCATCAGGAGGTTTTATGTGCCAAGGCAGGATTCACCAACTTAAATGACTTAATGTCAGTTGTTTCAAAAATAGTTAATTTAATAGCTGTTCCCCCCTGAGAATTTTCTTCACTTTTACTGTAGGTTGATTCCACCTACAGTGGACTGCTGATGTACAATAATGTAAGATGGCTGAGCTGAGGCAAAGTTCTTGAGCGCTTTGTGGAGTGCTTTGATGAAATTAAGGTATTTATTGAGGATAAGGATCTGGGAAACTTTTCTCAGCTCAATGATGATAAGTCGGTCAACACCCTGATATTTTTTACAGATCTCTTTGTTCATATTAATGAACTGAACTTAAAGTTACAAGGTTTTGGCAAAAGTATTGACATTATGTTTGGATACATAAAAGCTTTTGAAAGTAAACAAAATTTTCAAGCGAGATGTAGAAACTAAAACTTATAAGTATTTTCCTCGAGTAACAAGTATTTTGAGAAGGCCAGTGCAGCTGTACAAAGTGAAATGGAACCCTTGCATATAAAGTACCAGCATGTTTCAGACTCATTACTTGACCAATTCAGTGATAGATTTAATGAATTTGTAAGTCTAGGACAGACCATAAAAATAATTAAGTATCCTGATGTAGTAGTCTACAGTAGTTTGGAATTAAATGGTTTCCCATGGATGCAAATTGATGATTTGGAGATGCAACTTGCAGAATTTCAAGACAGCATCTGGGCTCAGGTGTTTGTCGACTTGAGGTCAAAGCTTGAGAATCTGGAAAGGTGCTACTTGGAGAATCAAGAGGAGTGCCACTACGTACAGGAAATTTGGAGTACCTGGAACCGATTACCAGACACTTTTAGCTTCTTGAAAAATATAACAATGGCTTTACTCACAATTTTTTTCTCCACGTACTTTTGTGAGACCTTATTCTCAGCATTAAATAATATCAGAACCAACAAAAGAAACAGATTGACAGATGAAGTTAGTAGCGCTTGCTTGGGCTTGAAGTGTACAAAATACCAACCTTCAATTGAAGGTTTAGCCAATGAAATTCAGCAACAAAAAAGTTATTAATAGGCAGGTTAGTTAAAGAACTCCCCCCCCCTCACTTAACTTAGTTCATGGCACCCCACACAAGTTAAATAATATCAAGACTAACAAAAGAACTGACTGACAGATGAACTATGAAATCACTAAGCAAGTGAGTTAAATAATTAGTTTTTGGTTTATTAAATACAGTTATCTATTACAATTATACATTTTTGTTATTTAAACTATAAATATCGCGAAGTTATGGGCTTTTTTCTCCAAGTGACACACCACCCGAGTTATGCTCAGTTTTTTGGTGAATTTTGACACAGCAAGCTCAAAAGATTGCCCATCACTGCACTAGTCTGATGGGGGAATCCTTTGTAGGTAACTTTCTGTCTCTCTCTGGCCACTTTTAAGATTCCTACTTTGTCAGTGTTTGCCAATTTAATTATAAAGTGCCTTGGCGTCAGTCTTTTGGAGTACATTTTGCTTGGGACTCTGTGAGCTTCTTGAATTTGTGTGAGTTTTTTCCCCCCCATATCAGGGAAGTTTTCTGTCATTATTTCTTCAAACAGGTTTTCTATTCCTTGCTCTGTTTCCTCTCCTACTGGCACCCCTATTATGCAGATGTTGTTTTGTTTTGTGTTGTCCCAAAGTTCTCTTAGGCTATTCTCCTGCTTTTTATTTTTTTTATTTTTTTTCCCTTTATTGTTCAGTTTATTAATTACATTGTTTCCTCTTTTTTATCCCCCTATATCTCCCCTCCACCCTGTACCTATCCCACCCTCCACCCTCACCTCCCCCTCCCCAATGTCCTCTCCCACTGTTGCAAAATTTTTGTCCAATCTCTTGCTGCACTTCCCACAACCCTTTTCTCCCCAAGAATTGTCAGTCCATTCCCTCTCTATGACCATGTTTCTGTTATAGTCACCAGTTTATCTTGTTCATCAGCCTATCAATTCACTTGAGTTTTATGTTCATTTGTTGATAGATGTGTATTTGTTGTTCATAATTTATATTTTTACCTTTTTCTTCTTCCTCTTCTTAAAGAATATCTTTCAGCATTTCATATAATACTGGTTTGGTGATGATGAACTCCTTTAGCTTTTTCTTATCTGCGAAGCACCTTATCTGATCTTCAATTCTGAATGATAGCTTTGCTGGATAGAGTAATCTTGGTTGTAGATTCTTGCTCTTCATTATTTTGAATATTTCTTGCCACTCGCGTCTGGCCTGCATCGTTTCTGTTGAGAAATCCGCTGACAATCATATGGGTGCTCCCCTGTAGGTAACCAACTGTTTTTCTCTTGCTGCTTTTAATATTCTCTCTTTCTCTTTTGCTCTTGGCATTTTAATTATGATATGTCTTGATGTGGTCCTCTTTAGATTCCTATATATTGGGGTTCTGTGTACTTCTTGGGCTTTTAAGTCAGTTTCTTTCACCAGGTGGGGGAAGTTTTCAGTCACTATTTCTTCAAGTAGGTTTTCATTAACTTGCTCTCTCTCTTTTTCTGGCACCCCAATAATTCGGATGTTGGCTTGCTTGAGGTTGTCCCAGAGGCCCCTTACGCTATCTTCAATTATCTGAATTCTTTTTGTTTCTTGCTTTTCCAGCTGAGTGGATTTTGCTTCTTTGTATTTCAAATTTTTGACTTGGTTCTTGTGGCCCTCTGGACTGCTTTTAGGACTTTGTGTATTATTTTTTATTTCAGTCTGTGTAAGCTTGATTTCTAGTTGATCCTTTTTTTATCCGTGAGGGTCTGGTTCGTATCTTCAGAGGCCTTGTTCATTTCCTTGAGGGTCTCATTCATTTGCTTGAGGTTCTCATTCATTTCCTTGTAATTCTCATTCATTTGCTGGTTTGTCTTGTTTATTTCCTGGTAATTCTCATTAAGTTGATCGGCCTTTTGTAGGAGCCTCTTGAAAAGTCTTATAACCGTGGTTTTGAACTCTATGTCTTGTCGTCTTTTCTCCTCCATTTCTTTCACACCTGATTTCTTTCCATGTCTCTGCATGGTGGCTGCTTTATGTGGTGGATATCTTCAAAGGGACAGTGGCTCAGCCTCCCCAGTTACCTGAGGTGGGTGCTCTTACTGCAATCCTTTATGGGTTGTATTCAGTATTTTTGAATTTAAACCTAGCTTTTTGTTGTTAGCCCTAGGAGGGTTTGACCTCCAGGCGAATTGGCTGTGAAGGGAGACTGTGTTCAGGTTGGATGGGCGGAGTCTCTGAGCTGTGCAGGCAGCGTCAGCGTCAGCTGGGTCCTATGCGGAGCTCTTGCGGGCGGGTCTCTGTTGGATGGGGATGGCTGCAGACACCTCCAAGAGAAAGCCGCTAGTCTCTTCCCCTTGCCAGACCACTCCGCCTTTCCCCAAATGTGCCTGCACACCAAAAGTCTAGCCCAGGATTGTAAAAATAAATGGTTTCCAGAACCAGGAGACAAGTTTCCAGGGGGCAAGTCGCAGGTTTGCGCGACCCTCGCAGTTCAGGAGGCTCTGCCGCGCCCCGCTTCCAGGGTGCGTCCCCCGGACCTTGGCCGGACTTCGCCTGGCGCTGGGGGCTGGGGGATCCGGCCAGTGGGACGGACCTCGGCCGGATCTCGCCTGGCGCTGGGGGATCCGGACAGTGGGACGGATCTCGCCTGGTGCTGGGGAATCCGGGCAGTGGGACGGGCGTTGCTGCTCCAGCTCCAGCCCGTGCGTGCGCAACCAGGACGGCTCCTAACCTGTTTCCGTCTGAAAGACTACACTCCCGCCGCTTCTGAGTCTCAGTGTCCCACCTCCTCTCCAGTTAGTGGAGTTTTCATTCAGCCAGCTTTCTGGCGATTCTGGGTGCTGTCTGTTCTGCTGTTATGTTGTAGTTCCTAAATCGTTGCGCGGGGCAGAACAATAGGTGTTCACCTATGCCGCCATCTTTGCTTCTCCTCTTCTCCTGCTTTTTAATTATTTTTTCTAGAAGCTGCTTTGCCTGAGTATTTTTCCCTACCTTATTTTCTAGCTCACTGATGTGGTCCTCTGCTTCTTCTAGTCTATAGTTGATGCTTTCTATTGAGTTCTTTATACCCTGTTTCCCTGAAAATAAGACAGTGTCTTATATTAATTTTTGCTCCCAAAGATGTGCTAGGTCTTATTGTCAGGGGATGTCTTATTTTTCAATGAAGAAGAATCCGGTACACATTGCTGAACAATAAAAAAAAAAGAAAATTAATCCCTGTATACAGTACGGTAGTATTTGTCATCACAAACCAGCATAACCAGACAAACTGTGAATCCTAAGGTATCAAGAATTTCTTGTTACTACCATTATTTCCACGTACAACAATCTATGGTACATTTACTGATACTGATATTTACTGGTATGAACACAAAGTAAGATTTATTCAGTAATAGTCATGTCATCATCTTCTGGAACATTATCATAACAATCAAATCCTTAATTTCCTGGTGGATTTCTTGTGACTCCATTTTTTTCAGAATCAGTGGACCAAATCTCTCATCTTTAGCCCTCAAATGGGTACTTCTTGTCAAGGTAGCCTGGACGTAGTGCATATGCAATGCAACTGTCAGTGATTTTCTCCCATGAATTCTTCACCCAAGTCACAACCTCTTGCAGTTTAGGTTTCACAAAGTTTCCACACTGATTTCTCTCCATTCTATTTTCAATGCAGTCATTAACTTCCATGCGTAAATTGTCCTTGAATGACTTGTTTATTGAAATATCAAGAGTCTGGAGATAGGCCATCACTTCTACAGGAAACATTGTTTGATCTATTTTTCTTTCGTGAAGAAATTTCTTCATGTCTTTAGCGCGGGGAGTGCTGGCTGCATCCCAGACTAGCAGACCTCTTTGGCTCCCTCGCATAAAAAGCGGCAGCATTAAATCGACCCACTTCCTTATAACTGCTTGTGTGGCCCAGGCTTTTTCAGTTTCAAGAATAAAAATATTATTGGGGAGGTCTTATTTTGGGGGGGATGCCTTATATCACAGCAAGAGGCAAAACTGGAAGTAGGTCTTATTTTGGGGGTATGTCTTACTTTTGGGGAAACAGGGTAGCATTGATGTCATTTTTCATTTCTCCTTGGTTCTTCTTCATTTCCTCTTGGTTCTTACACATATTGTCCAATTTGTCTTTCATTCTTTTCATCCACCTTATGACCATTTCCCTGAATTCTTTTTCTGACAGGTTGCTTGCCTCCATTTCATTTACTTCCTTTTCTGGTGATGCCTGCTTTCTTTTATATGCAGGCTGTTTCTTTGTTTCTCCATGATCTCTCTCCTCCAGGTGTCTGGTTATGTGTTCTCTCTCTCTTGTTGGCACGATGGAGGCTCCTCCTGCTGACTGCATTTCTTCCGAAGGTACCCTGATGGTGGCCATGGTGGAAGTATGCTGCCTGGGTCCCAGTCTGCTATGCCTGCTCGAGTAGCGGGTGGCGGTAGGTGAGACTATATGCATTGGCTTGGTGTTGGCAGTGTGTTTGAGGCCCCTGCAACTTCGTGCAGCTCTTTGGGCCCCCACTTGTCCATACCAGCTCCGGGGGCTGCATGCATGCCAAGCACAGGCTGAGGTCCTTGGGGTCGTTTTTTATTCCAGATGAATTTTTGGGAAGTTTGTTCTAGGTATGTGAAATATGCTGTTGGTAGGCACCAAAACAATTTAGAAGAGTGATTGTGATTTGAATAATTTGTTATCTGAATATAAGATTTCACTAGGAAGGTAAGAGGGGATATTGTTAAGTAAGTCTTTAACACTGAGAGGATATTGGTCCTATATACACCTACCTACCCATAAGAATGAAAATACTTAAGGCCTGTTAGAGATCTATAACATAGTGATCTCCAGTCCTAGAGTCAAGTTATATAGATTTAGATTGCCACATGCTGTACATCAGCCTCATCTGTCAGCCTCACCAGTCTCTCTCAGCTACTGCATGTGGCCCACACAGGTTTGCCACCTGCTGCATATCTAGTGTATAGCTTCTCCCACCATTTCCAGATTCAGTTGAAGTGCCAGCCCCCAGGGCATGGAATCTAGCTTCTCCAAAGAGGCCAGATGATGGCGGGATTATTGATTTCCCTTGGGACAAATTTGAGCTATTAGGAAAAAGACAGGGGAAAGCTAGCAGCAAACTCCCTCTCCCCTTTTCTTTCCAATAGACCCTTCCACAGTGTAGTTTTCCATACAGCCATGTGGAGATATTCCATGAGGCCAGCATCTGCTGCTCCTGCCATGAGACTGGTTGGATTGCTTTTGGCTTACAGTAAAGAGGTGGCTAGTGTGGTAACACATCACCTTGCATTTGCTTCTCAAACTTCCCTGCCTCACTTCTCTTTCCCTTCACTTTTGCTGCCTTGGAACTGTATTAGCTTTTGGCTTTGACTTAGTTTTTTTTTTTTTTTCAGGAAACTTAAGCAAGTTATTATCTCTCTGGGCCTCAGTTTCCTCATTTGTAAAATGAAGAAAATAATAGAACCTATCTCATAGGGATTAAATGGAATAATTCATGAAAAGCACGTAGGTCATTATTTAGCCACTAGTGGCCCAGTGTATGAAATTCATGCATGGGGGTGGGTTGTTCCTCAGCCCAGCCTGCACCCTCTCCAATCTGGGACCCCTCAAAGGATGTCCTACTGCTGGTTTACAGAGATTGGGCCTAAACCGGCATTCTGACATCCCTCTCACAATCCGGGACTGCTGGCTCCAGCTGCTTAACTGCCTGCCTGCCAGCCTGCTTGCCCCTAACCACTCTGCCTGCCAGCCTGCTCGCCCCCACCTGCCCTCCGTGCCAGCCTGATCACCCCCAACTGCCTCCCCTTCTGGCCTTCTCACCCCACTTTCCCTTTCCACTGGCCTGTTCACCCGCAACTGACCCCTGCTGGCCTGCTTACTCTAAACTACCCCCCTCCACTGTCCTGATCACCTCCAACTGATCCCACTGATGGCCTGCTCACCCCCAACTGGTCCCCCTGGTGGTCTGATTACCCCCAATGGCCCCTGCCATCCCAACCTGGCCTGATCACTTCCTGGTGACCCAAGGTCCCAGCCCCTCCTTTTTCCTTTTTCTTTTTCCTTTTTTCAATGCTTCCTTGAGTGGAGGCCAGAGCAGGCTGGAAGCAAGTACCTAGGATTTATTTATCTTCTATGATTGAAACTTTCTAGCCTTGAGTAGAGGCCAGTGCAGGCCAGGGTGGGAAGCTTGGCTTCCTCCATTGCCTGGGGCAACCCAAGCCTCCTGCTCAGCTCCAGCTCCATGGCTGCTGCCATTTTTGTTGGGATTTATCTTTTTTTTATTTTATTGTTTAAAGTATTACAAATAGTAGAACATATGTTTCCCTTTTTATCCTCCCTATTGACCTCCGCCCGGCCTCCCCTACCCCCCAGATTTATCTTCTATAATTGAAACTGTAGCCTTAAGCGGAGGCCAGGGCTGGCCAGGTGGGCGGGAAGCTTGGCTTCCTCCATTGCTGGGGTAACCCAAGCCTCCTGCTTGCTCCTTGGCCAGCCACCATTATGGTTGGGTTAATTTGCATACTCACTCCTGATTGGCTGGTGGGCATGACTTGTGCGTATAGCAGATGATGGTTAATTTGCATGTTTCTCTTTTGTTAGTATAAATAGTAAGCATTTGATAAATTTTAGCTATTGTATCTAGAGCAACCCCTCAATTTTTCAGCTGTGGTTTATGAGGATCAGAGAACCTGGGTCACTTGCTCAGAATTACTTACAGTCTGTGGCAGAAATAGGATGAGAACCTGATGCACTTATACTTGGATGAACTCAAGAACATGATACTGAATATTAATGTTCATAAACTAAACAACTAATTGATTTTATATTAATGAGGAGGTCTTAATCTTGGACAACTGTCCCACAGGAGCATACAATGGACACATCGATCTGTAGCTTCCAGGGCCTTCTTATCAGGCACACTCAACAGGAGATCCGTATGAGTTCAGGGAAACTGAGAAGGTTGTTAATACCATCTAGAGTCTTTTCTTATCCATTGTTTGCTGCCTGAACTATCTTCCATGTGTTTTTTTCCCCAAAAGACTTTGACTTCTGTTTATGCAAATCCTACAGGGAAGAAAAATACTTTGAAGTTTTATCTAACAGTTATTTAACACAACTGTTTGTATGCCAAAAGCCTGTGAAATAAATAGGATTGAGTAAAGAAATTTATAAGAGTGCCTTTTTATACCATGATAAAGATGTCACATAATGATGGTGCCCTGGAGGATGTCTTCTGAGAAATGAAGAGGCTCCAGATTACTGAAAAATAGAGTTTGAGGAAGAAGTAGAACCAATTAGTAAAAAAAGTGAAGATGGGAAAGATGAAGGCCTTAAAATTAATGTTACTCTTTAATTTTTTCCTAGTGACAACAGCAGAATTTTGCATTGCAATGCAACTCTTCTAGATGTTGCAGCCAATGTGATGCGTTACTGGTAGATGTCTCTCCTTTCTCCCCAGTGCTCCCTCCACCCAGTCCCCATCCCACTCAGGCCTTTACCACACTATTATCTGTGCCTGTATCTAATACTTATATGCATATAAGTTCTTGGTTAATCTCTTCCCGGCTCCCCTCCCTCCTTCCCTTCGAGATTTGTGTATCCCATGTTTCCATTCCACTGGTTCTATTTTATTTATTAGTTTATTTTTTTCATTAGATTTCTTGTTTATTTTGATTTCTGGATTAAATTATTGGTAGATATGCATTTATTGCCATTTTATTGCACATATTCTTTACCTTTTAATGCTTCTTTTCTAGTTAGGTGTTTTTTACTTCTTCATATTTCAAATCTTTGACTTGATTATTGTGATCCTTTAGTCTGCTGTTGGATCTCTGTATATTATTATTTATTTCAGTCAGTGTATGCTTAATTTCTAGTTGATCCTTTTTCATATGCTTGAGGGTCTCGCTAAATTTATTGGCCTTTTCTAGAAAATTCTTGAAAAACCTTGTAACCATGGTTTTTAACTCTATATCCAATCATTTGCTTTCTTCCATTTCTTTTATTTGTGATCTGTTTCCTTGTCTCCACATTTTAGCTGCTTCCCTGAGTTGATAGAGTGGCTTTGTGTGCTAGGTGTCCTATAGGATCCAGTGGCTCAGCCTCCCCAGTTACCTGAGGTGGACACTCTTGGCACACCCCTTTGTGGGCTGTAGTTAAGTCTTGCTTGTTGTTGGTATCACTGAGAGGAACTGACCTCCAGGCCAATTGGCTGTGAGGATCAGCTGTGTCTATGCTGGGAGAACTTTCATGCTGGAGATACCCTTATGAAACAAGACTTGCAAAAGTCTCTGTTCTCAGCTTGGATGGGGAGGAGAGTCAGGGTGGAGCAGACAGCATTGGCTTCCTGTCAGCCCTGCCCTAAGAGGCCCCTGGGTCTCAGTGTCCCTCAGTAATCACTGCAAGCACCTCTGAGAGAAAGCCACTCTTAAATTCTGCCCGCTACCAGACAGTCCAGTTTCTTCCCGAATGAGTCTGGGTCCCCAGAGTCTCACATGGAACTGGAGTTCAGAGCTGTTGGGAGCTTTTGTCTCTCTCCTGGTTGAGAATGCCAGCAATGTACTCAGTTGCCAGCCCTCTCTGCAGCGTACCTTGGTACCTCTGCCTTCTACAGCTCCTCTGTGTCTCAGTATGCTTTTTGTTTCCTTTTAGTTGTAGAATTTCCACTCAGTCAGCCTTCCTGTGGTTCTGGATGATGTCTGTTTTGTCTTTTAGTTGTAGTTTTGAAATTGTTGTGTGAGCAGCAGTTTAGGTGTTTACCTATGACCCATGTTGGTTTCTGTCCTCTCTTTGACTTTAATCTTTTTTTAATTATGATGTGTCTTGTGTAGGCCTGTTTGAGTCCATCTTGTGTGGGGCTCTCTGAGCTTCCTGGACTTGTATGTCTATTTCTTTCACTAGGTAAGGGAAGTTTTCTGTTGTTGTTTTTTCAAATAGGTTTTCAAGTTCTTGTTCCTTCTCTTCTCCTTACGGCACCATCATGATCTGACTATTAGTATACTTGAAATTGTCCCAGAGGCTCCTTAGATTATCTTCATATTTTTTTATACTTTTTGCAGTTCTGATTGGGTGACTTTTGCTTCATTATATTCCAAATTCTTGATTTGATTCTTGATGTCCTCCACTCTACTGTTTATCACCTATAAATTATTCTTTATTTCAGTTAGAACAGTGGTTGGCAAACTCATTAGTCAACAGATCCACTGAGTTAGAATATCTTTCATTTCTTACTGGTCCTTTCTTATGTTGTTGATGTTCTCACTAATTTCCTTGTAATTCTCACTAAGTTCCTTGAAGTTCTTATTAAGTTCCTGGAACACCTTATAACCATTGTTTTAAACTCTGCATCTGTTAGTTTTCTTGATTTCATTTCACTTAATTCTTTTTCTGGAAATGTCTATTTTTTCATTTGTGATATGTTTCTTTGTCTCTTAATTTTAGCTGCATCCTGTGTTTGTTTCTATGTATTAGGTAGATCCTCTATGTCTCCCAGACTTGATAGTGTCACCTTGTAGGTGTCCTGTAGGACCCAATTTCTCAGCCTCCTGAGCTGGACACTTCAGGTGCACCTGTGTGTGAGCTGTGTGCACTGTCCTATTGTAGCTGAGCCTTGATATATGTTGGCATCACTGGGCGGGACTGAGCCCTAGGACAGTTGTTGGCAAACTGCGGCTCATGAGCCACATGTGGTTCTTTGGCTCCTTGAGTGTGGCTCTTCCACAAAATACTATGGCCTGGGAGAATCTATTTTGAAGAGGTGGCTTTAGAAGAAGTTTAAGTTTAAAAAATTTGGTTCTCAAAAGAAATTTCAATCATTGTACTGGTGATATTAGTCTTTGTTGACTAATGAATTTGCCGACCACTGCCCTAGGGCAATCAGTTGCAAGGATTGGCTGCAACTACAGCTGAAGAGCTGACTCTATGGAGCAAGATTTGCTTTAATGGGCTGAGGTCCTAATGTGGAATAGGGACCACTTGTTCCTCCAGGAAACCTCCACAGTTAAGATATCCCTCCTGATTTTAAACTGCCACATGTGGGTGTCTGACCAGCCAGTTCTCCAATTCTTCCCTGTGTCTCTACCCCCTCCTACCAGTCTCAATATACTTCTTCTTTAATTTCCTAGTTGTAGGAATTCTGTTCATCTAGATTTCAGGTAGTTTGGAAAGCTAGTGTTTTTGTATTTTAGTTGTAAATTTTGGTGTGGTTTTTGGAGGTGGCATGTACTATGTTTATGCTGCTATCTTGGTGGGAAGCCTCAGATACTTTTTTTAAAACTGTAAAATAATTATGAGAAAATGGGGAAATTTGAACACTGAATATTTGATAATATTAAGGAATTTTTAGGTTTGATAATAACATTATGGTTATGTGTTTCTTTAAAGAGTCTATCTTTTAGAGATACAATACTAAAATATTCATGGCTGTAATAATATTAACTTTGGAACTTTTCTTAATCCAGTGCAGTGGAGTTATGTGTGTGGAGAGGAAAGGTGAAATGAGACTTCCACATGTTGATAATTGTTGAAGCTTGATGATGGTCAATTATACTATTTTCTCTGTTTTATGTTTGAAATGTTCCATAAAGTTTAAGGTGGGCGGGGGAGGGAAATCACATACATAAAGAAAGATTTTCTATGACAACTGGGAATAATAATCCCTATTTTCTAAATGCAGGGCTATACGCTTTAGCATAGTTTCTCCTTTAGTAACCAATAACTTATAGTGGACCCCAAACAATGTCAGGGAAGCTATGTTTCCTTTCATGCACAGAAGGGCTTATAAGTCAGCTCTTGTGTCCTAGAATGTGATTTATTGAGGTATGGGTAGACCTTCCAGGTACCTCAGCAATGACCAACGCCAGTGTTTGGCTGGAGATTGAAATTATGCGGGAGGCATAGAGCTTCTGCATCACCACCCTACTGCCAATCAGTTCTTCCTGCTCTTTTGTACTGATCTCTACTCCCAGATACAGGGTTACTGAGGGAAGGCTGTGTCCTGCACAACTCCAGGGAACTACAGAGCCTGTACAAATGGTGCCCCCTGAACTTATGCAGCCGGGCATCCCTGAGCAGGAGCCTGGTCATCTCATGCCATCTTTGAGTTTGGACTCCTGAGTCCTAACCAGAGCTATTTCCTCAGCCTTTGCTAATGCCAGTGGGTAATAATGGTACAAATGATATTCAATTTTTTAAATTGGTATTTTTTCAGGATTCCTATTAATATCTTTCTTCATTGATAAAATTTCCGTAGGGTGGGGGCAAAAGGAAACCTGGCCTCTTGCTGTTTCAGACTTCATCCATCTAGGGCAAGCATGTCAAACTTACGGCCTATGGGCCACACGCGGCCCACAACGAATATTTTTGTGGTCCAGCCAATTAACGGTAGGTAAGAAACGTTTTAATAAAAAATTCATAACTTATTTTTTACAATATCCTGTTATACATAATTATTAATAATGAACTACAATGTTCGCTAATGACTGATTACATAATCTTGTTGCATTCATTTCCCTTACACGCCTTATGCACAGGCACACCATTTCTCTCCACTAATACCAGCAGCGACTATTTTAGCAGCCAATTGCCACATCATTAGTCTTGCACTGACTTGTTTGATATGTGCAACAGGAAATATTTTGCTTTTGGAGAACAAGAAAAATGCATTACATTTAATTTGTACAGTTATTCAGTGGCTGGTAAGTTAATGCTCAAGAAAAATATTAATTTTTAATTAAAATGTTGTATTATTTTATGTTAACAATTACTCATTTACCTCAGCACTGACTTGTTTGGTGTGCACAATAGGAAATATTTTGCTTTCGGAGAACAAGAAAAATGCATTACACTTAATTTGTACAGTTATTCAGTGGCTGGTAAGTTAATGCTCAAGAAAAAATGTTAATTTTTATTAAAATGTATTATTTTATGTTAATAATTACTCATTTACCTCAGCCCTTTGTATTCAGCATGTCTCTATTGAAATAAACCTACATTTCTATGAAAATTGAAGCTTGTGTGTGTGTGTGTGTGTGCGTGTGTGTGTGTGTTTGCAGCCCACATAAACTTAAACCTTGTTTATTTGGGCTGTGTTAGTCTTTGCATTTGACGTGCTTGATCTAGAGGTGGGATGACTGGGTGCCTAAGGGTGGGGCTAGCAGATATCCCATTTGGGGGAGGTGCCTGTCAGCTTCATGAGAAAGTGGGGAGAATGGTCCTCTCCCCAAAGCCGGACAACTCAGTCACTGAGTTTGACATGCTTGATCTAGGCAGGGTCTCCAATAAATCCTTCACTGGGTCTGCTGCAAGAGAAGAAAGCATGGAAAAATATCTTCTTCTGAATGGCACCTGACACGGAAGTGACACACATAACCCTCACTCACATGCCAAGGAAAGCAATGGTGATGTTTAAGAATAACCAGCTAGTGTTGCTAGTAGCTGGGTCCATCTTGTGCCCTCTTATTCCTTCTACTCCCACCTCTGCCCATGTTCTGCTCTGCCATGCTGTGCTCTGAAGAGACACCTAGCAAGAGGACCCGGCCCGCACAGAAGGGTGGCCAGCGGCTTCACTTTGCCCGGCTCTCAGAGTATGCCCCGACCCTGTCCAAGGGCTCTGCTCGGGCGTGGGCTGCGATCTGTGCAGTGTCTACGCTTATACAGCACCAGCTCCGGAGAAACCCTGTGAAAACCGACGTTCAGATGGCTCTTCCTTCCTTCTGGGTGCTATGGGAGAGTAGCTCCCCGTTCTGGTTTGGCTGCAAAACACTTCATAGGTGGAGAAGCTGGTGTTGTAGATGAAGATCACAGAGAAATATTGGTGTTGTATTGTTTCATTTTGGCAAAGAAAAGTTTGAAGTAACTCATTTGTGAATGGATTTTTATCCAGAAATAGAGGAAGTTCAAGTGTTTGTTTGTTTGTTTGTTTGTTTGTTTTAATCTTCACTGGAGGACATGCTTAGAAAGAGAGAGATAAATAGGTAGGTAGATGATAGATGATAGATAGATAGATGATAGATAAAAGAAACAAAGGAAGGAAGGAAGGAAGGAAGGAAAGAAGGAAGGAAGGAAGGAAGGAAGGAAGGGAGGGAGGGAGGGAGGGAGGGAGGGAGGGAGGGAGGGAGGGAGGAAGGAAGGAAGGAAGGAAGGAAGGAAGGAAGGAAGGAAGGAAGGATCAATGCGAGAGAGAAATATATAGATCAGTTTCCCCAACCAGGGAAGTAACCCACAACCCAGGTATGTGCTCTGACCAGGAATCAAAATCAAATCCGCAAGAACCAGCAAACTTTCCCGTGCACAGGCCACGCTCAGCGAACTGAGCCACTCCAACCTGGTGAGAAATTTCAAGTTTTGGATGACATTGAAAAGGCTTCAGGAGGTTTTGGTTCCACTGGAAAGAATTAAAATTTATGCCAAGAATATGAAATGAGAAAACATTATTTTTCTTAAAAGAGTTTTTGTATGTCTATAAACTTAATAGCTTTAGCATTTAAAAATATTTGGTTCTCTTACGCTCAAGGAAAGGTTACTCTGTTGTCATCACATAGAACTTTGCTTTCTTGTATTTTCCTACATTTAGTGTTGTATAAATCTGCATGGTAACCTAATACAATTTCTTTGCCAATCAAATGTACATCAGTTACAGATCCCACAGAACTGTATTGTTTAATTTACTGGTTACATCCCCTTCAACAACTTATTTTTATTGCTTATAAGTCATAAGCAAAGCTTTTCAATAAATTTGAATTCTCTTACACATACAAATTATTATACAATTAAACTAGAAGCTAATAAAATGTTAAAGTTAAAAAAAAAAAAACACAGCTAGTCTCAGCCACACTACTTGAGGTGGCAATGCCTTTCTTATTCCAGTTAAATGAACAAGTCTCCACTAACACTAATGTTGAAAGTTCCTGGCCTCTCAGGAGGTGAGGGAGTGAGATTTCTGAAACACCTTATCGGTGCTTTCATAACTCCATGCGGGTACACTCCTTACTTCACCTGCCTGGCAGTGTCTGCTTCCAGGATGAGAAAATGTTCAGTTACGTCCTTTTCACTGGCTGAAGGCCCAGGAGGTTTCATTGGAGGGGAAGAGTCCATAATGTGTTGCCAGGGTTTGATGATTCCCGTGAAATCATATGTGAAATTTGTGTTTGTGTGCAGTTTTGTGGAAGAGGGTCCATAGTGTGGCATAGAGGAAGCATTCAATAAATATTTCTTTTGAAAACTCAAAAAGAGGTCTGTATTACTCAGTGTTCTCCATAGAAACAGAGCCAACAGGATGTGTATATATTTCTATACATGTTTTGAGAGAAATACATTTATTTTAAGAAATTAGGTCACATACCCTAGCCAGGTGGCTCGGTTGGTGGGAGCAACCTGTACACCAAAAGGCTGAGGTTTTGATCCCTGGTTGTGGAACCTCACAACAATGTGTTTCTCCTCCTCCCCCCTCCTACTCTTTCTTTCTCTTTCTCAAATAAATAAATAAATAAATAAATAAATAATATATCCTCAAGTGAGGCTTAAAAAAAGGAGGAATTAGCGCACACAACTCCAAAAACTGCTAGCAGGCTGGAGCCCCAAGTCCAAAGGCTCTCGTGCTGGAGAATCCCTTCTTGCTCAAGTGAGGTCAGTCTTTTGTTCTAGTCAGGCCTTCAACTGATTGGGCAAAGCTCACCTGCATTATGGAGGGAGACCTGCTTTACTAAAATCCATCTACTTAAATATTAACCTTATCAAAAAATACCCTCTCAGAAAAATCCAGAATGATGTTTGATCACATTTCTGGACACTAGTGGTCCAACCAGGTTGACAAATTGAATTAGTTGGCACAGGGTCCTGGACCCAAACAAAGCGTAGAACTCAGAGATGCTGTTCTAACAAATTTCCATCCTCCTCCTTCATTTTCTAGTCAGGCTTCAGTACTCACCCCAGATTCTGTACCTGGCTCTAAAATAGCTTATTTATTTTACTGGCATGTAGAAATTCTGAATAACCGTTTCCTTAGCAATTTCCATCAATACCACATTGAAAGAATTGGGGCAGAAATTCCCAATTCAGCTTTAGTAAATGGTAAATGATGGTGAAGAAGGCATTATTTTTCCTTCTGGAAAAGAAAAAGTTAGACAATGTCTCCAGAAATGTTGCTTAATCAAAACATTTTACCTTTTCTACCCTGCATGTCAATAATAGTGTAATTGGCTAAGATTATACATCTTTAGTGTTTGCTAGTATATCTTACAGCCCTGCTTCTAGCCATTTGTTTTGAATAAGTCCTCCAGAAAAAAAGAAGTGCCTTGAAATCACAGATTATACTTCACTAGAGGCCCGGTGACTGGGGCAATCAGGGCCATTTCACCCAGTCTCTACTGGGCAGATTGGGGCTGGCCAGTGGGGAAACAGAGAGAGGAGGGACTACGGGAGGTTGGCTAGTAGGGGGGAGGAGCCAATCAGGCCCAGCCAGCTGCATGGGGAGTAGGGACCATGGGAGGTTGGCTGGCTGGGGGGAGGGACCACCAGAGATTAGCCTACCATGAGGGGTTTGGCTGTGGGAGTGCACTGACAATCAAGGGGAAGCTCCTGCATTGAGCATCTTCCCTGGTGGTCAGTGTGAGTCATAGCGACTGGTTGACAGGTCATTCGGTCATAACAGTCAATGAGGCTTTAATATATATACTAGAGGCCCAGAGCACAAAATTTGTGCAGTGGAGGAGAGGGGTCCCTCAGCCTGGCCTGCGCCATCTTGCAGTCCAGGACCCCTTACTCCTTACTGCCCACCTGCTCACTGCTCTTTAGGGCTTCAATGGAAGCTTTGCTTGCCAGCTGTGAGCCCAGCTTCTCACTGAGCAGTACTCCCCCTGTGGGAACGCACTGACCACCAGGAGGAAACTCTTCAATGAGTGTCTGCCCCCTGGTGGTCAGTGTGCATCATGGCAACCAGTCATTCTGATCATTCTGCCATAAGAGTTGCTTAGGCTTTTATTATATAGACTAGAGGCCCGGTACACGAAATTCGTGTATGGGGGATAGGGGGTGTTCCATCCTGCACCCTCTCCAATCTGGGATCCCTCAAGGGATGTCCAACTGCCCTCTCACAATCCAGGACTGCTGGCTCCCAACTGTTCACTGCCTGCCTTCCTGATTGCCCCTAACTGCTCTGCCTGCCAGTCTGATCACCCCCTAACCACTCTCCTGCCAGCCTGACTGATGTCTAACTGCTCCCCTGCCAGCCTGTTTGCCCCTAATTGCCCTCCCCTGCGGGCCTAGTCACCCCTAATTGCCATCCCTTGTAGGCCTGGTCCTTACCAACTGCCCTCCCCTCCTGGCCTGATCACCCACAACCGCCCTCCCTTGCAAGCCTGGTCCCTCCCAAATACCCTCCCTTGTTGACCATCTTGTGTACACTTGGGGGCAGGATCTTTGACCACATGGGGGCAGCCATCTTGCAAGTTGGAGTCAATCTGCATAGGTAGAATAGAGACCTGGTGCATGGGTGAGGACCAGTTGGTTTGCCCTGAAGTGTGTCCTGGATCAGGGTGGGGGCTCCCTTGGGGTGTGAGGAGGCCTGGATGAGGGGCCTGTGCTGGTTTGCAGGCCAACCACACCCCCCAGCGGCCCAAGCAGAGGCCCTGGGGTCTGGGATTAATTTATGTTCTACGATTGAAACTTTGTAGCCTGGAACGGAGCCAAGCCTCCTGCTCGCTCTGTGGCCACAGCCATTTCTATTGGGATTTATTTATCTTCTATAATTGAAACTTTGTAGCATTGAGTGGAGGCCTGAGCTGGCCAGGGTATGTGGAAAGCTTGGCTTCCTCCATCACCAGGGAAACCCAAGCCTTCCTCCTGCTTGCTCTGTGACTGCAGGTTGGGGTTAATTTGCATATTCACTGATTGGATGGCAGGCGTGGCTTGTGGGTATAGTGGAGGTATGGTCAATTTGCATATTCCTCTTATTAGATAGGTCTGGTAGCCCAGTGCACAAAATTCATGCACAGTGGGTGGGAGAATTGTCCCTCAGCCTTGCCTGCACCCTCTCCAATCTGGGACCCCTCAGGAGTTGTCCAACTGCCAGTTTAGGCCTGATTGCTGTGGGATAGGGCCTAAACTGACAGTTGGACATCCCTCTTGCAATCCAGAGTTGCTGGCTTCTAACTGCTCATTTGCCTGCCTGCCTGATCACCCCTAACAAATCTGCCTGCTGGCCTGATCTCCCCCAACTGCCCCTCCTTCTGGTCTGATCAGCCCCAATTGCCACCCCCCACCAGCCTGATCATCCCCAACTGCCCCTCTCTGCCAGCCTGCTTGCCCAAAACTGGCCCCCCGCCTGCTCACCCCCAACTGCCCCCTCTGCCAGCCTGCTTGAACCCACTGCCCCCCCCCCGTGCTGGCCTGATAGCCCCCAACTACCCCCCCATGCCAGCCTGCTCATCCATAACCACCTCTGCCTCACCCCCGCCACCATGGCTTTGTCCGGAAGGATGTCCAGAAGGTCTCCTGTTCTAATTAGCATATTATTATTTTATTAGATAGGATAGATTCCCTTGCCATTCTCCACATTATGGGAAATGCTATAGGCATAGGCAGGAGTGCTGATTAACTGGTAGTGGTGTCACATTCTATTTTATTTGACTCCATTACTGTTAAATCACCAGCTAGCATTGGTATTACAAATAATTCAGATTTATCTTTCAGGGTTGTCACCTACTTTGACATCTTGTTTTCACAGAAAGAAAACTGAGACAGGGTTGGGGCAAGAGTCTTCTTATTCCGTGGCTATTTCTTAGCATAGGATAAAGTCTGGTGATTAATACAGATATTTTCTCTCGTCCTTCTTAACCTAGTTTTCATCTGGAAGAGTCCAATAGCTTATGTCTGGAAGAAAAGGGCTCTTTCTGCTGTTGATCTGCAGTGGCCCTACTCATGCTGCAATGCAGCATGGCTGAGACTCCCTTCCTGTGCTGGGGAAGAAAGGAGGTTCTGTTTTGTAAAGTACTGAGGGACCTGGATAGCTCAACACTGCTCCATCAACATGAAATGAGATTACCACCAGCTGTTGTTTCATTGCTTTCAGCAGAGCCATTGAAACATTTGCAAAATAGCAAAGGGTTCCAGATGGGAGGGGCCAATGTTCAAAATCCAGACCACCCAGTGGGCACTTCAGTAATGGGCTTTGCACCCAATCCATACAGAAATTCAATAACACATCACAGGGTTTGCATGATGGGTCTATGCCTCTGGGAAACTGGAGTGCCCTCCTTTTCCTTCACATTGACTTCTTTCCCCATTATATCCCCCCTCCTCTTGTATGACTATAGACCTTCCTAAAATTGTGCTCAGAATGAGTTATTAGACAAAATAAAAGTTAAAAAAATCCAGCTTCAAATAGAGCAAGTGTTGTCTGAATATAAAATTTGCCTTTTAGAACCCACAACGGACCTGTATGTTTCATTTCCATAGATTGATAGAACATTATCTAAGAGGTCTGGTGCATGGATTCATGCACCAATAGGGTCCCTCAGCCTGGCCTGCACCATCTTGCAATCCAGGACCCCCTGGGGTATATTGTAGAGCCAGTTTTGGCCCAATCCCCACAGGCAGGCCAAGGGACCCTATGCACCGGGCCTCTACTATGCACATAAGATCTTAGGTTAATCTCTGCCCACTCTTCCCTCTCCCCGCTTCCCTCGGAGACTTATCAGTCTGTTCCATGTTTCCATGCCTGTGGTTTCCACTCCTGCATTGAGTATCTGCCCCTTGGTGCTCAGTGTGTATTACAGCTACTGGCTGGTCGGCCAGTAGCTTAGGCTTTTATATATATAGATAAACGAGAAAATGCCAAGGAAAGCAGCATGCTCCTCAAACTTCATGTGTACACAGAGTACCTAGATGTTCTGTGAAAATGCACATTCTGATTCAGTAGGTCTGGGGAGGGGCCTGAGAACCTGCATTTCTGAGGTCAGGGGATGGACACCTCTTGAATGGCAAGGGTCTTCAGAATCAAGTTGTTCAAACATTTTTATTTTGTAGTACATCTGTAAATTTGCCCAAGTTATGAAAAAAGCAGTCCAAACAGATGACTAGGGTGGCAAAGTTATTCTTAAAACAAAACAAAACTGAATTCCTTAATAAATACTTTATTACAGAAATATATCTAAGGCCTAGCCAGTTTGGCTCAGTGGATAGAGCATCGGCCTGCGGACTAAAGAGTCTCAGGTTTGATTCAGGTCAAGGGCACATGCCCAGGTTGCAGGCTTGATTCTCAGTAGGAGGTGTGCAGGAGGCAGCCAATCAATGATTCTCTCTCATCATTGATGTTTCTCTCTCTCCCTCTCCTTTCCTCTCTGAAAGCAATAAAAATAAATTTTAAAAATATATTTAAGAATAGAAAAATGTATCCATTTTTTAAAAATGGTCTCTCCTTTCTACTGATGAATCATTCGACTTTGCTCATCACTTTCATTGATTTTCTACTAAAGGTAAGTTCAGGACAACTATTCTCTATTATTTTCAGCATGTTCACCTGTAACAACCTCTCCCATGAAATAAGGTGTTTTCTGGGAGTGAATTTCCTAGAAGGCATCTTGGCCTTGTGATGGGGAAATCTGAATCTGGCTTTGCCAGTTAGGAACTGAAAGACCTTAGACAACCTCTCTGATCCTTAGTTTTTGCACCTAAAAGTAGGGGTGGGGCGATTAAAAAAATTTTTTTAATTGTAGATGGGGAAAAAGGCAATGTGGCCACAGGATTAATGTAAGCTTCAAGTAAGAGAATATATATGAATTATTTAGTAACATTACCTGAAGTAACTGTATACAAGAGTCAAAACAAAATCCTAAAGCTGATATTTAGAAACACTGATAAGTTCCTGTAAACCATTTTGGAAAAAATCTTTTTAAAGCATTCCTTACCCCCTACCTTGTATAATATGTGTAAACTAAATTCAGTTTAGCTCTATTTTCATGACTACCGGTGCTTGTTACGAATATGAGTGACTGCAATGCCCCGGAACACAAGTCTGACCTGAACCAGGGTGATGACGATCTTTCTCACAGCCATCCTTTCCGCCCCCTTTCCCACTAGCCCTCCCACAGCCCTCTCTGTTCACACTTCTGTGATAGCACTTACCACACTGAGGCAAAAAAATATATGTACCCAGGCTTTGGGCCTCAGACCCCTTTCTCTGGCAGGGGTCAGGTCTTCTCAGTGAAGAATTGCTGTTGAATGAAGATCTCCCCAGGCCCCACATAAAGGGTGTCAGAAACTTAGAAGCTTGGCCTGTGTTCACTCATTCAGACACTTTAAAAATGCCTCCATGTCCCCAGCCATATGCTAAAAGTGCTGCTCCATTTTATCTTTTAGAGTTAGCCAAGGATAGAAATTACATTCCGCCTTAGAACCTTCTAATGGTTTTCAATTACTACAGAACCAAGAAATGACCCTTCTGCTAAATTTTAAGCCCAGTCTATCTCCTTTGGTTATTTGTTCTGCTTTTATTTGCAGCAAGAACATTGCAGCCAGACAGCCCTAGGTTCAAACAATTTAGTAGTTGCTGGACTCTGGGTGAGTCACTTAAATTCTCCACTGCTCAGTCTACAGAATTGCTGTGTGTATGGGGACGGCAGTAAAAATATTTCTAGAAGTCCTCTGGAGGACTTCTGCTTTGATAATCACACTAGGGCTAGAGCCAGGGGTGGGACTCTCAATAGCCTTCCTGCGTGATAACAGACGGCTGTGCACTAGGCTTCCAGAGAGCACGGCCTTTTAGCAGTCGGGCGTTGCCCTTGCAGAGCACAGAAGTGAGCTCAGATATCTATGGATACAACTGGTGGTTTCCCTTCTATTTTTTCCAACCAATTGATTTTTTAAGAAAAATCTTTATTGTTTAAAGTATTACATAGAGTATTACATATGTCTCCTTTTACCCCCATTGACCTCTCCCTAGCCACCCCCTGCCCCTGCACATGCCCTCATTCCCCGGTGTCTGTGTCCATTGGATATGCCTATGTCAATGCACACAAGTGCTTTGGTTGATCTCTTACCCCCACCCATCTCCCTTCGCTGACTCCCCTCTGAAGTTTGATGGTCTCTGTCTCTGGATATACTTTTGTTCATCAGTTTATGTTCACTATATTCCACAAATGAGTGAGATCATGTGATAGTTATCTTTCTCTGATTGACTTATTTACTTAGCATAATGCTTTCCAGGTTCATCCATGTTATTGCAAACGGCAAGAATTCCTTCTCTTTTTTTTTATAGCAACATAGTATTCCATTGTGTAGATGTACCACTGTTTTTTAATCCACTCATCTGCTGATGGACATAGGGGTGCTTATGTCCTTTCTGATTGGTGTTTCTGATTTTTTGCAATATATTCCTAGAAGTGAGGTTACTGGGTCAAATGGGAGTTTCATTTTTAATTTTTTATGAAACTCCATACCGTTTTCCACAGTGGCTGCACTAGTCTGCATTCCCACCAGCAGTGCATGAGGGTTCCTTTTTCTCCACATCCTCACCAGTACTTGTCATTTGTTGATTTGTTGATGATAGCCATTCTGACAGGTGCATCTCTTGGATGATAAGGGACTTTGTTTTTATATGTCTCTTGGCCTTCTGTATGTCCCCTTTAGAAAAGTGTTTATTTAAGTCCTTTGCCCATTTTTGATAGAACTGTTTATATTCCTTTTCTTAAGATGTACGAGTCCCCAATAAATTTTAGAGATTAGGCCCTTATTGGATATAACATTGGCAAATATCTTCTTCCATGCAATGGACTTTCTTATTGTTTTGTGGATGATTTCTTTTGCTATGCAAAAGCTCTTAATTTTTATGCAGTCCCATTTGTTTATTTTCTCCTTAGTTTCCATTGGCCTAGGAGCTATATCAGTAAAGATATTGCTATGACATGTGTCTGATATTTTGCCACCTATAGTTTCTTCTAAAATTTTTATGGTTTCCCATCTATGTTTGAGTCCTTTATCCATTTTGAGTTTATTTTTGTGTATGGTAGAAGTTGGTGGCCTAGTTTCATTTTTTTTGGTATGTTGTCTAATTTTTTCCCTCACCATTTATTGAAGAGACTGTCTTTACTCCATTGTATGCTTTTGCCTTCTTTGTCAAATATTAACTGAGCATAATGGCTTGGGTCAATTTCTGGATTCTCTGTTCTGTTCCATTGGACTATATGTCTGTTCTTGTGCCAATACAAGGCAGTTTTGAGAACATTGCCTTTGTAATATACTTTGATATCTGGTATTGTGATTTCTCCAATGTTGTTCTTCTTTCTCAAGATTGCTTCAGCTATTTGGCATCTTTTTTTATTCCATGTGCATTTTTGGAGAGTTTGTTCTAGGCCTGAGAAATATGCTGTTGGTATTTTAGTGGGATTGCATTAAATCCCTATATTGCTTTGAGTAGTATGGACATTTTAATGAGGTTGATTCTATCAATCCATGAACACAGTATATTCTTCCATTTGTCTATGTCTTCCTCTATCTCTTTTTTCAGTGTCCTGTAGTTTTCTGAGTATAGGTCTTTTATCTCCTTAGTTAAGTTTATTCCTAGGTATCTTAATTTTTTTGTACAATGGTAAATGGGATTGTTTATTTTGTTTCTCTTTCTGTAAGTTCATTATTGGTGTATAAAAAAGCCATAGATTTCTGGGTGTTAATTTTGTATCCTGCTATACTGCCAAATTCATTTATTAAATCTAGTAGTTTTTTTTTATGGAGTCTTTAATGTTTTGCATGTACAATATCATGTCATCTGCAAATAATGACAGTTTTACTTCTTTTCCAATTTGGATGCCTTTTATTTCTTCTTGTCTGATCACTTTGGCTAGCACTTAAAGTACTATGTCTGAGAAGGTTAAAAGGCTAATGCCAATGTAATCCTGATGTTTGGGGGAGGGGGGTTCCTAGCAATCTGAATCTGTGCCTGAAACCTAAGGTACATTCTTGATAACCTATAATTAAGTCACTGCCCCTTTCCCACAATCTGGTCTTGCAAGACCTGTTACCTAGAGGCTCACATTTTACAGAGGCCATAAACTATGAATAACACACAACCCCTGGAGGGGATTATCAGCACTGGTGCCAGGCCAGCCCCTTAGATACAATCTCAAGACCCCCATACCAACCCACAGGGCTTTTTGCAAAGCCCACAAAAGGTCCAGAAATCCCCATTCATATCTGGGGGACAAAGAAACCAAAAGGGGATAAAAGAAGGGCTTCCACCATATTGGTTTGCCCAGAGTCTGGGGGCGACTCCTCTGAGACCGCCGGTGAAATAAAGCGGTGCAACTCCATTTTTCGGAGTGTCGCTTGGGTTTCTTCAGTCTTCTACAACATCTGGTTCCCTAACCAAGAAGCCCAACTGTGCTGGACTTTTTCGCCTCCCGTGAGTGGACCAGGTTTGGGGCCCAGGGACATGGGATAGGCCTCCAGGAGGTACACCCTGATTATTTTAGCAAAATTGAACCAGAGGACTCCGGGTGTTCCTGGACCTCACTGTAGGACCCAGCTGGCATCTGGAGAAAGTGGATGGACACCTTTGCACCTATTGACAGAAACAGTAAGGTAGGAGCCCCATGCAGTTAGGCCCACTCCAGGAGAGAGGAAGGGGAGTTTAATCAGCTCCCAGGAAGTCATATGACTTTGTCAGTGATAGGTACCCGCCCCCCAACTGGTGGGCGGAGTTATGATGTAATTGACAGAGACGTTGAGCCACCAATCAATCACATAGCAGAATGCCTTGTGTCCCACCCCTTCCCATTCCGCCCTGGGCCCAACCCCTGCCTTTAAAATGTGCCTCAGTGCCCCACGTGGAACCCTTTTCTCCCGACTGCTCTCCCCCGCAGTCCGGAGCAGGTCCGGCTGGGTTTTCCCCTCTTTCCCTCTTCCCCTGGCCCCAGTCTCATGGCGCGGCTTCTCCGGCTCCATTCCCCGTGAACCCGCCCGGAGACCCCCAATAAAGCCTGATTAATTCGTTCACTTATTCGGATTCCTGCCTGCAGTTTCTCTCACGGCGGCGTAGAACCTTACAGTCAGGTAAATTAGTCAGGAATGGGGTGGACTGTTTAACCTCTGAGGAACGTCTGGTGAAAGTGTATGAGTGTGAAAGGAGAGGGCATCCATTTTTTGGCCCCATGACCTCAATTGCAGAGTCCTAGTGGGCCCTCACCTGCAGTACCATGATTCACCATAAGGCATGATGGTGATTCATTCCCACTGGGAGGTGACCAGTCCTGGGCTTTGTACAGGTGCACCTCAGCTGAGACGAAACAAAGCTCCTGCAAGGAACGTGGCCAGGTGGGCATCGAGTAAATCTGTGAAAACAGGTCACCCCCTCCCTTGTCAGTCTCTCGCCACCAATCATCATGGGGTTGGGACAAAGTAAACCCACTGTTCTCAAGTGCATGTTGAAAAATTTTAAAAAGGGTTTCAATGGGGATTATGGTATTAAAATGGATCCCAAAACACTGAGGAAACTCTGTGAAGTCAAATGGCCAACCCTCGGGGTCAGCTGGCCCTCAGAGGGCTCTTTAGATGAAGGACTGGTCAGGGCGGTCTGGAATGTAGTCATGGGAGACCACGGACACCCAGCTCAGTTTACCTACATAGAGAGCTGGTTAAAATTGCTCAGACCTTGCTGCCCTGGGTCCGGTTCTGCATCAATAAAAAGGGACAGTGTATGGTTTTAGTAGTAGGAAGAGGGGAGCAGGCGCCAAAGAAGGGAACCCAGTCCCCTGTTCTGCAAGGACCTCCTGCGGAAGTCCCGCCAGTTTTACCAACTCCATATGTGCCACAGGCGCCACCTAGTGCTCCTTCCGCTGGTCTGGAAGGTCTGGAAAGTCTAGAAACACCACCCCCCTCCATCTCTCCTCAACTGGGCTCTCCAGAGCCAGTCGGGCGACACTTATGTTCAGCCGACCAAGGGCCCAAACCACAACTGGCACGTCAGATGCCTCTCAGGGAGATTCGGGGTGCCCAAGTGTTTGGTGAAGATGGGACCTTGCAAGAGGGAGGGCCGGTCTATTATTATCAGCCCTTTACCCCAAGTGACATCCTGAATTGGAAACATCACACCCCAGCTTATTCTGAAAAACCTCAGGCCATGGTAGACCTCCTAGAAATGATCTTCCAGACCCAGAAGCCCACCTGGATGGACTGCAAGCAGCTCCTTTTCATTCTTTAACACTGAGGAGCACATGAGAGTAGTAACAAAGACTCTGAAGTGGCTCCAGACCCAGGCCCCGGCAGGGATATTAGATACAGACAGATGGGCCAGGGAGGTCTTCCCAGATGAGGAACCCGATTGGACTCTGAACTCAGAAGACAGAAGGGCCAGAGCCAAGAAGCCCACCAACATGGCTAGTGAGCAGTTAGGAGCCAGCAGTCCCAGATTGTGAGAAGGATGTTTGCCTGCCCATTTAGGCCTGATTCCCGGGATCAGGCCTAAACCAACAGTCAGCCATCCCCTGAGGGGTCCCATATTGAAGAGGGTGCAGGCTAGGCTAGGGGACCCCCCCCCCCCCAGTGCACAAATTTGCCTCTAGTAAATAAATAAATTAAATAATAAAATAAAATAAAGAAATTATATCACCTTCTTACACCACCATACACAAGAATAAACTCAAAATGGATTGAAGACTTAAATTTGAGACTCAAAACCATAAAAATTCTAGAAGAAAACTTGCAGTAAAATCTCAAACATTTCTTGTATCAAAATTTTTTCCTAATATGTCTCCTTGGGCAAGGGAAACACAAGAAAAAAAATTAACAAATGGGACTACATCAAACTAAAAAGTTTTTGCATAGGAAAGGAAACCATCAACAAAATGAAAGACAGCCCACTGAATGGGAGAACATATTTGCCAATGATACATCTGATTAGGGATTACTATCAAAAAATTATAAAGAACTTTTATACAACTCAACACCCAAAAAACAAGTAATCCAATTAAAAAAGTGGGCAAAGAATTTTAATAGACACTATTCCCCAAAGGACATACAGATAGCCAATAGAGATAAAAAAAGATGCTTAATGTCACTAATCACCAGAGAAATGCAAATTAAAGTCACAAATGGATATCATCTCACACCTGTGAGAATGGCTATAATCAATAAATCAACAAACAAGTGTTGGCAAGGATGTGAGGAAAAGGGAACCCGCTGCATTATTGGTGGGAATGCCGACTGGTGCCGCCACGTGGAGAACAGTACGGAGTGTCCTCAAAAATTAAAAATTGGAACTGCCTATGACCCAGTGCTTCCACTTCTGGGAATTTTTTTCAAAGAATATATGTACCATGTGGTCACTGCAGTGTTATTTATAATAGTCACGATTTGGATGCAGCTCAAGTACCTATCAGTAGATGAGTGGATAATAAAACTTTGGTTCATTTACACAACAGAATACTACGTGGCTGTAAAAAAGAAAGAAATTTTATCCTTTGTGACAGCATGGATGGACCTGGAAAGCAGACAAGCACCATATAATTTAACTCATATGTGGACTCTAATGAACTAACAAACAATAAGGAGACAGACTCATGCGTGGATAACAGCCTAACAGTTCTCCCAAGCTGGTGGGGGGTGGGGGAGGGGAGAGCTGGATGTGGGCTTTGGAGAGATTGAGGAAAAAGAGAGAGAGAAAGAGCTCATGGACAGGAACAGTGAGACAATTGCTGGGGGGAGAGGGTATGAGGGGAGGAGGAGGAGGGCATAGGGGATTTAAATAATGATGGACATAGAGTGGATTTGGGGTGGTAAATACACAAAATAGTTTTTAGATGACGTGTTGTAAAATTGTGCACCTGAAACCTGTATAATTTTGTTACTCAATAAATTCAATAAAAAGGGAAAAAAGATTCATAAAAATTAAGTATGAAAAACTTATTTTGGAAAACTTCTGTTGAACATTTTACTTAGGGGTTATTGATATATTAACAATGTTGATTATAAGGAACATAGTAATTTTTGAAAAGAGAAAAATATTTTTACCCATATTGTATCCTTACAAAATTTTTCCTAATGTCTCTAAGCATTTTCAATGAGGAAATCACAATTCCCAAGTATTAGGGAAAAAGGAATGTGATTACACTCAAGCTAATTAACCAAGCTTTTTGTATTTCTACTTTCAGGTGTTTCCTGCCTCTGGTTATCTTGTTTTCGATGAATGCCTTTAGAGCTGAATATTTACAAGCCAAAATTGTTACTTCTCAATATTAATAAGCAGACTGCCTCCTACAAACAGTGATATACAAACAATACATAGATGCCTATTTTATAGAACTCCAGATGATAATCCCTTTTTTGTCTGACCTCTGGATTTAATGGTTTGTCTGGCCAGGGACATAGCCCAGCCCTGTTGACTTGACTGGAAAAATCTCTTTCAGCAGAGATTAACTCTCCACACTTGCTTAATTCTTCTTTTCTTGGAAACAAGCTTACCTAGACTTTTTTTTTTTAACAATTGAATATAAATTCACTGCTCTGTGGACACCCCTGCCCACCCTACCCCATTTTTGTTTGTTTGTTTGTTTTTCTGGCTTAGGTGCATTTTGCTGGTTTTCAGAAACCCTGTGTATATTATATTAAGGGGGTGTCAGCATGTGTTGTGGGCCAGAATGAAAACCTGGCTCTCAGAGGCAATGGTCCTGCAGGATGTGAGTACACTGTAGATCTTGAGGATGCCCAAGGTCTGGGCTGTAAAAATACTCCTGCCCTATTTCTCTGTGCAACTACACTCAGAAAAACAAATTACAAGCAGGGCCCTGGAATCAAATTGCCTGGACCTTATCACCTCCTGATCATTTTTTGTCCTCATACATCTAAAAAATGGAAATAAAAACAGTTTCTACTTGATAATATTGTGAGAATTAAATAAAACAGTCAAAGAAAGAGTTCAGCATAGGTCCTTGAACTACTGAACAGCTATTTATTACTATCATTAATAACTAGAGGCCCAGTGCACAAAATGTATGCATGAGGGGTTCCCTCATCCCAGCCTGTACCCTCTCCAATCGGAGACCCCTTGGGGGATGTCTGGTGGCCATCAGATATCCCCCTCACAATCTGGGACTACTGGCATCTAATTGCTCGCCTGCCTGCCTGCCTGCCTGATTGCCTCTAACCCTTCTGCCTGCCTGCCTGATCCTCCTAACCTCTATGCCTGCCTGCTTGATTGCTCCTAACTGTCTCTGCCTGCCTTCCTAATTGCCCCTAGTCCCCTGCCTGCCTGCCTGATCTTCCCTAATGCTCCCCTGCCAGCCTGATTGTCCCCAACTGCTCTCCCCTACCAGCCTGATTGCCTCCAACTGCCCTCCCCTGCTGGACAGTTTGCCCTTAATAACCCTCCCCTGCCAGTCTGGTTGCCCCCAACTTCCCTCCCCTGCAAGCCTTGACACCCCTAACTGCCCTCCCCCTGCCTGCCTGATCTTGCCCCCAAATGCCCTTCCCTGCAGGCCTGATCTCGCCCCCAACTGCCTTCCCCTGACAGCCTGATCTCACCCCCAACTGCCCTCCCCTGACAGCCTGATTGCCCCTAATCCCCCGCCAGCCTGATCTCGCCCCTAGCTGCCCTCCCCTGCTGGCCTGATCGACCTTAACTGCCTCTGACTCGGCCCCCACCATCATGGCTTGGTTGTAAAGGAAGTTGGACATCTGAAAGATGGCCAGTTGACCTAGTCTAATTAGCATATTACCCTTTTATTAGTATAGATAGATTATATAGGATAAGATTGTTTAAATGGGGGGAGGGAGTCTTTTTCAGCAGGAGGAGTTGCTCTTGGCAGACAAAAAGATATATTCTCTATATCTGGACTTCTGGACTGATAGCCAACCATATGCACTATATTGCCAAACCAGTCATTAAAAAATTCAACCTCTTTCTTACACCTTACACCAAACAGCTGTTGTCCTTAAAACCCTTCCTCAGCCCCAACCTTAGGTTCTGCTTTCGCAGTTCACCTAGATTAGGTTCTGATTGGTCGGTTTCTATGCACCAAAAGCTCTGCCTCCTAGGCAGCCATTGGCTCCCCACAGCACCCAGATTTGGTTCTGATTGGTCAGTTTCCATGCCAGTCAGCATTTCTGGGCTTATCTCTGGGCCTGATCTGCATCCATCATGGCAGCTGCAGATCAGGCCCCACCTCTCTCTCTGGACCTCTCTCCAGGCCTGATCTGCAGTCACCGTGCCCACCTTGCCTTGCCTCCCCCTCACCACCTCACTCACCTGCCAGCCGCCAACCTTGCTGTGAAAGGAGCCTGTAGGCCATGGAGGAGGAACCAGGTACTCCATGCACTTCCTGGTGACCAGTCATCTGTCTGATTGTTTCAGTCATGATGGCCCCTGGCCTTTTATAATGTAAATACTAGTGGCCCAGTGCACAAATTCATGCACATTGAAAGAAAATTAATTAGAAGAAATATTTTAATATCACTATTTGCCCTTTCTCTATAATAGAATTGTCAACAAATTCATGATTGACAATGACAGATTGAGACACACATGTGCAATTGGCACCAGCGAGAGCTTTATATGTATTACACATGCGAGAGTCAACTTGGTCTTTTATAGATACAGAATAAACTTGCTTAATTAGACCTGCTTTCTGATTTAGCTAAGCTTTTTCTAGTCCAGTGAAGCACCCCAACATCTCTTTTAGGTCATTGTCAGCAACACAGCAGTAAGTATCAACACAGCAGATCATTAGTGTAGATCATGCAGAGAGAAGAAAGGATAAAATATTTAACTGCAGCAGTGCTTGACTATATTCTGCACAGTGAAAAAACCTGAAGTCATTTTCAATGTACACCATTTCTTGCTTCCTTTCAGTTGGGTCAAGTTTCTAAGCTTTCTAAATCTCTGTTTTCTGGCTAATGAAAAGAAAATAGGATTCCAGTGAGTCTCTTATCTACCTATTCCAGGATTTCTGTGAGGATCAAATGAGTTGAGGCACGTGAAAATGCTTCACAGACATTTGGTTACAGTGTGAAATGTTTCCAACTGGCTATAAAGCAAGTCGTATTCCTGGGCTGAAGAAACTGCAAGGAGGCTAGTTGCTAGAAAGAGGAACTGGGCATTGCTATGTGACATCATTACTCAGATGGACACTTAGCAGAGTAGCCATATATATACATACACACACTGAGTGGCCATATTGTTATGACCACCTGATGTTTGTAGGCAAATTAGCTTTACACTGCTTCGTATGGGATATGGAAGTCAAAGGCCTGTTCGAATACCTTTGCTGTCTGTTGTTACAAAGATAAAATGTCTCCAATTTGCACAGGAACAAAAGGATTGGACAGTCAAACATTGGGAAAAGGTCATGTGGTCTGATGAATCACGTTTCCAGTTGCATCATGCAGATGGCAGAGTGAGAATTTCGTGGAAACAGCATGAAAGTATGCACCCCACATTCATTAGTACAACTCTTCAAGCTTCTGGAGGCAGTTTGGGGCATGTTTTCCTGGCATGATTTGGGCTCTTTAATTCATGTGGAACAATGTCTGAATAGCACAACATACCTAAGTATCATTGCTGATCAAATTCATCCTGTCATGTTGATGGTGTAACCCAATGAAGACGGCTTCTTCCAACAAGACAATGGGCCATGCCACGGTGCTCCTATTGTGCAGGAGTGGTTTCAAGAACGTGAGGGAGACTTTACCTTGCTTAGGAGGCCCCCACAGTCACCAGATCTCAATCCAATTGAGCATTTGTGGGACGAAGTTAAAAGAGCCATCAGACAGCTGGTCCCACAACCATCAAATCCCACAGAACTGGACAGTACTACTCATCAGGCATGGTGTCAGATTCCTCACATCACCTTTCAACATCTTGTGGAGTCAATGCCAAGAGGAATCGTTGCAGTATTGAAGGCAAAAGGTGGCCCAACGCTAAGTACTGATGTGGTGGTCATAATATTCTGGCCACTTAGTGAATATATCCTATCTAATAAAAGAGTAAATATGCAAATTGACTGTACCTTCACTACACCTAATAAGCTACACTCACAAGCCAATCACAGGGCGATGGCTGGGTGCCCTGGTCCGGAAAGGGCCTCTCACCGGCCCTGGGTTAGGCCGGGCCGGGCTGTGGACGGGGCCAGCCAGGCATGGCGGGGCCCTGATTGATCGCAGGGTCCTGAGGTGGCCCGCAGTCCAGGTCTGGGAGTCCAGGCACTGCGGTTAGGCTGGGCCAGGCCATGGGCTGGGCCCCCCCAGCGATGGCCGGGCCCCAATTAATCGCAGAGCCCCAAGGTGGCTGGGTGCTGGGCTGCAGTCAGAAGAAAAGAGACACACTATACACAGGAATAAACATAAAGATTACAAAAGATTTCTCATTAGAAACAGTGTAAGGGAGAAGATAGTAGAGCAACATCATTAAAGTACTCACAAGAGGGAAAATTCTCTCAATTTATAATTCTAGATTAGTGAAAATATTTTTAAATAGTTAAAAATATTTTTATGTATAAAAGATTGAATTTTTTAAATCACCAGCAGATTTGTAGTGTAAGAAATGTTAAAAGAAGTCCTGCAAGCAGAAATAAAATTTTGCCAGATACAAATAATGATCTGTACAAAGAACTGGAAAACATCAAAGACAGTATATGCATAGGAAAAAATATAATAGAAGTTTCTTATTATTGAAATATATTTAAAGGTAATTACCATAATTTTAACCAAATAATAATGTAATGTCAGTTTTATAACATCTGTGTAAGTAAAATACATGACAACAATAACACAAAGATTGCCTGGGAAAAATGAAATTTTGTTACAGTGAAGTTTCTATACAAGATGTGAAGTGGTAAAATATCCACTTGAAGATAGACTGTGACAAGTTAAGATCCTATATAATGAAGAGCTAATATGCAAATAGTCATCACACCTTCATGCCATCATGCCGTAACGGCTCAGACACTCAATACTGAGGAGAGAGGAATGGGGACCAGACAGGGTACAGACTCGGGGAGGAACAAGCCACCCACTCCACAGTCCCGGATGCCAACAGCTGTGCCTGCCTCTCTGGCCCAGGAGAGGGACAAGCCACCTGCCTCGCAGTCCTGGGCGCCAGCAGCTGCACCTGCGCCTGTGGCCCAGGAGAGAGACAAGCTGCATGCCCTTTGGTCCTGGGTGGCTGTGGCTGTGGCCAGCCTGAGTGAAGCTGGCCTAGGTCCTGGGTGCCTATAGCTGGCCAGAGGGAGGGAGGCCTGGGTCCCAGGTGTGGGGCAAGGCAGAGGCTGTTAGGGGCAATCAGGCCAGCAGGGGAGCACTTAGGGCCGATCAGGCTGGTAGGGGAGCAGTTAGGGGCGATCAGGCAGGCAGGCAGAGGTGGTTAGGGGTGATCAGGCAGGCAGAGGTGGTTAGGGGTGATCACGCAGGCAGGCAGAGGGATTAGGGGTGATCAGGCAGGCAGGCAGGCAGAGGCAGTTAGGGGCAACCAGAATCAGGCCAGTGAGCAGTTAAGAGCCAGTGGTCCTATATTGCGAGAGGGATGTCTGACTGCTGACAGTCAGACATCTCTTACTGCTAATAGTCAGACATCCCCGAAGGGGTCCCTGATTGGAGAGGGTGCAGGCTGGGTTGAGGAAACCCCCCACTTCGTGCATGAATTTTGTGCACTGGGCCACTAGTGTGTGTGTGTGTGTGTGTGTGTGTGTGTGTGTGTGTGTATAAAACTATTGTTTTATGATCATAATCTCTACCCTTACCATAATGACTTTTTATGCCATGAAGAAATATGCTCTTTAATTTTACTACACCGATAATTTTATGGGTTCCCCTCCAATAGGTTAGTTTAATGTTTCTTCTTTATTTAAGTTTATGTATATATTCATCCAACATATTGAGGCCTCACGGGTGCCAGGAACTATCTTAGACACAGCGTCACAAAGGTGAGTGAGACACAAATGCTTTCCTTTGAGTGCTCTTATTTATTGAAGAAGATGACATAGAAACAGATGCAAAATCTGGTATTCATTCAAAGAAGGCACTTCCCAGTATGGTTTTATCCAGCAGTGATTGGCTAGCAATTGGATGCCAAGGGACTGCATTTTGTTTTCTGTTGTGTAGAGGGGCCAATGGATGTTAATAATAGGTTAGATATACCAGACATTCCTTCTACTGGAGTTCACATTCAGACCTTAATATGAATAAAATATTTCTTATCTGACATGAATAACTTTGAGAGAGTGAAACGCTGATTGATGGCTTAATACATGTGACACACAATTGGAGCTTAATACATGTTCAGCACATTTGGACACTATGAAAATCAGAAGGCCAATGAGGAATTGAATACCAGTGGAAAAAATCAGAACACTTAGCTTCTAGAGCCTCTGCCAATTATGATTATTTACCATCTTTTAATTACTTATTTGTAAAATAAGGAAAGATAGGAGAAGGAGAACTGCTAGCCTGGATAGATGATAGAAAAGTGAAATAACCTGTTAAAGGGCACAAGGCTTTTTTTTTTTTTAAGAACCAGCAAGTCACTAAACTCTTTAAAAATATATTTTTTTATTGATTTCAAAGAGGAAGAGAGAGATAGTAATATCAATGATGAGAGAGAGAACCATCGATTGGCTGCCTCTTACACGCCCCACACTGGGGATTGAGCATTCAACCTGGGTATACGTCCTGACTGAGAATTGAACCATGACCTCCTGATGCTCAACTACTGAGCCATGCAGGCAGGACTCACTAAACTTTTAAAATATATATATTTTATTGATTTTTTTACAGAGAGAAAGGGAGAGAGATAGAGAGTTAAAAACATCAATCAGCTGCCTCCTGCACAACCCCTACTGGGGATGTACCCACAACCAAGGTACATGCCCTTGACCAGAATCAAACCTGGGACTCTTCAGTCCACAGGCCGACGCTCTATCCACTGAACCAAACCGGTTAGGACTAAACTTTTAAGGCAGTATTCACCTCTAGGATACCATTTGGTTCTATATCTAAAATATTGTAGTTATAATTAAGATCTAGGATCATGAACTTGAGACAGAGCAAAGTTACTCAAGTACATTCCGAATTTTTGAATTATGCTTTTTACAAATAAAGTATTCCCACTACAATTTTAATATTGTTTATTTTATTATATTGTAATTATTTGAGAATGATATTGGAAGTATAATGTGTGTGTCCTAGGCTGGCTGGCCCATTACTACAAAAAGTCACTTTATTTGAATTATCCACATTATTATGTATGCATGTTCAATGGCCAGACACTAGTGCCCCCTTCTTATTTCTAAGAACTTACCAGGTTCTTCCTCCCTAACTTTTCACACTACTGCCACAATGGCGTGTCTACTGCTACTGTCATGTATCATGAGATGATTGCTGTGGTGGGCACAGCTATTTCCATGGCTGATGCCCCCTTGGAAAGGGAACATCTTTTAGAGAGGAGCCTGCTTTCCTAGAACCTAGGAACTATATTTGTTCTTTGGAAAGCTGGAAGTCTTCATCACCACTGGCTCGGACATTGGCCACACCAGAAACCACTTGTCTTTCTTTGCTTTTGTCACTTCCATTGTTCTTGCTGACATCACAGAAACTCCCAGGCCTTCGAACCAGCTCCACCTGCCCCCAAAAGAGATGGAGATGAACATCTTAAACATACAGAGTCCTGGAGGTTTAGAAATGTTGTATGTAAATGCCTGACACATAGTAGGTATTTAGTACATGAAAACTTTTATTTTATTTTTTTTTTAGATTTCTTTATCACCAAAGGTTTTAAGAGCACTGCAAGGTGATTGGGTTGATGCACTTGAATGCTATTTTCCTTAATTTTCTGTGCTTACCATTTGCTTCAGGTGTTTTTAAAGAGCAGTGAAATAGATAAAATGTGATCATGAGGAAAAGAAGGAGTGCATTCATTCATTCATTCATTCAGAAAACACACATGGGAACACTAATGTGTACAAGCCATTTTAAGGGCTTACAGGTAGTGAGAGAGGTAAGACTTTATACAAAAAGTGTATTGCACTGTGGCTAGGTCACACATGATCTTAACCACCAGACAGAGGTGTTTAGAAATGCTTCAATATGATACTGCTCCTAGGGCAATGGAAACTAAAGAGAAAATAAACAAATGGGACTACATCAAAATGAAAAGCTTTTGCACAGCAAAGGAGACCATCAATAAAACAACAAGAAAGCCCAGTGCATGGGAGAACATATTTGCTAATGATATCAATGATAAGGGTTTAATCTCCAACATTTACAGGGAACTCATGCAGCTTAACAAAAAGAAGATAAACAACCCAATCAAAAAACAGGCAACTGATCTAACTAGACACTCTTCGAAAGAAGACAGAAGGAAGGCCAAGAGACATATGAAAACCTGCTCAAAGTCACTAATCATCAGAGAGATGCAAATCAAAACAACAATGCGGTACCATCTCACACCTGTCAGACTGGCTAACATCAACAAGTCAACGAACAAGTTAACTATCACTGAGCTAATGCTGTCTGCTTGGCCCAGAGACTCCGCCCATCCAACCTGAGCACAGCTGAACTTCACAGACAATTGGCCTGGAGGTCAACCCCTCCAAGTGCTAACAACGATTAACCTGAGCTTAACTTCAGCAAGATTGTGCAACCCATATCCACCTCAGGTAACTGGGGAGGCCGAGCCACTGTCTCTTGTAGGACATCTACCACACAAAGTTAATTGACCAACTCAGGGAAGCAGCCACCATGCAGAGACATGGAAAGAAATCAGATGTGAAAGAAATGGAGGGAAAAAAACGATTGGACATGGATTTCAAAACCATGGTTATAGGGCTTCTCAAGAGGCTCCTAGAAAAGGTTAGGACCTATAAGGAAATAAGCAAGACTGACAAGGAAATGAAAAAGACCCTCAAGGATATGAACGCGACCCTCAAGGATATGAATGAGACCTGCAAGGAAAAGATCAAGACCAACGTGGAAATGAATGGGTCCTACAAGGAAATGAACGAGACCCTCAAGGATATGAAGGAGACTCTCAAGGATATGAAAAAGGACCAACCAGAAATTAAGCATACACTGACTGAAATAAAAAATATTATACAAAGACCTAAAAGTACTCTAGAGCACCCCAAGAACCAAGTTAAAGATTTGAAATACAAAGAGGTAAAATCCACTCAGCTGAAAAAGCAAGAAACCAAAAGAATCCAAAAAATTGAAGATGGTGTAAGGGGCCTCTGGAACAACCTCAAGCATACCAACATCAGAATTATAGGCATGCCAGAAAAAGAGAGAGAGCAAGACAATGAAAACCTATTTGAAGAAATAGTGACTGAAAACTTCCCACACCTGGTGAAAGAAATAGACTTAGGAGTCCAAGAAGTGCACCCAACCCCAATATATAGGAACCCTAAGAGGACTACACCAAGGCACATCATAATTAAAATGCCAAGAGCAAAAGACAAAGAGAGAATATTAAAAGCAGCAAGAGAAAAACAGTTAGTTACCTATAAGGGAGCACCCATATGATTGTCAGCGGATTTCTCAACAGAAACGACGCAGGCCAGACAGGAGTGGCAAGAAATATTCAAAGTGATGAATAGCAAGAATCTACAACCAAGATTACTCTATCCAGCAAAGCTATCATTCAGAATTGAAGGTCAGATAAAGTGCTTTGCAGATAAGAAAAAGCTAAAGGAGTTCATCATCACCAAACCAATATTATATGAAATGCTGAAAGATATTCTTTAAGAAGAGGAAGAAGAAAAAGATAAAAGTGTAAATCATGAACAACAAATACACATCTATCAACAAATGAATCTAAAAATCAAGTGAATTAATAAGCTGATGAACAGGATAAACTGGTGAATGTAACAGAATCACGGACACAGAGAGGGAATGGACTGTCAATTCTTGGGGAGAAAAGGGGTGTGGGAGGTGCAGCAAGAGACTGGACAAAAATCTTGCAACTATGGGAGAGGACAGTGGAGGGGGGTAAGGGTGGAGGGTGATGAGGGTGGAGGGTGGGATGGGTACCAGGTGGAGGGGACCTATAGGGGGGAAAAAGGGAACAATGTAATTCATAAACTGAACAATAAAGATACTTTTAAAAAATAAATAAATAAATAAAAATTATTGATTCACTGAAATGCATTAAAATATGTAGATCTACATTGAAAATTTAATGGATTTTTCTTGAAAAAAATTGGACTTTTGGCAAGACTGGCGCATAGTCCAATATAGCCACAGTGGTCTGAAGCCTTTAAATGGGTCTTTTTTATGAACAGGCCACACCTCACCACTCACACAACAAATGCCCAGATATAGCCTGGTCTCTGAATTCATGACCCTTGAACCTCTGGTTTTATAAGGCCCCTTTGTTTTGAAAGAATATCTTCTTTAATCTCTTTATAGTTTTATTTCTACCAACCTTTGAATGACCCCAGTCATTTGGATTGTACTATAACATTGCATATCTGCTTATATTTGCCAGAGATTCTGAAACGGAATTATTTTACATATAATCAAAGAAGCTCACCTGTTCTAGAAAGCAACTCTCTATTAGTGTTATGGATCCAAATTTCCCTTGATAGTTCCTCCAATGATCCTAAGGGGAGATGCTTGACTGCTTCCTGGAAGCTGAAGATTAAGGGTGGCGATTCAGGGTTGGGGACACTGAAATGCAGGAAGTGCCAGAGTGAAAGTTGCAGAATCGGGCTTTGATGAATGATGAAGAAACTGAAAGATGCTAGAGCACTAAGTTGTTCAAATGTTTATTTAGTGTGCCAAACACTGTTTTGACACAAGGGATTTAACAATAAACCAGCCAATGCCCCTGCTTTCATTGAGCTTAATTCTTGTGTACTAAACCAAATTATTCACGCATATATCACATACATACACATGTACATGTCAGGTGGAAATAAATGCTATTTATAAAACCAAAGCGCAGCCGAGAACAGCCACTTAAGGTGGCTGCTATTTTGGGGATTCGAGACCTCTCCCGCCTCCTCCCAATCCGGTACGAGATGCCACCTCCAGGGAAGCTCCTCCCACGTCCCCGCCCAAAGGCGGTCTTGAGGGCGGAGCTTCGAGCCCAGCAACAAGAAGCGCGCGCTTGGGGTTCCCGGCATTCTCTCGTGCTGTCAAGCCCAGAATTAACGCTCGCCGGGCCGTGGCATGCTGGGAACTGTAGTATTCATCTGCATTTCAGCGTCACCGGGAAGCAGTAAAAGCCACTGGTGCCGCTGCTGGGCCATAACCAGCAGCACGAGGCCTTGGGACGCGGGGGAGGGGAGAAGAGGGAGCTGGGGTCACCCCGTAACACCGGGCACATCCTGCCAGGAGAGCGTCCGGGCCCCCGAGCCGCCCCGGGCGCGTGACCGCAGCCTCCCCCGGCGCTCGGTTTCTCAGCGCCGGTCCCGCCCCGCCCCGCCCCGCCCCGCCCCGCCCGGCAGTCGGCCCGCGCCGGCCCCGGCGCTGCTGCCACCTCGCGCTCGGAGGCGTCACGGAACGTGCTCTCCTCCCCTCCCTCCCCCGTTTCCCTCCCGAGCTCCTCCCCCTCCCCCTCCCGCCCTGAGACTCGCCGCCGCCGCAGGAGTAGCCGCCGCCGGAGCCGCGCGCAGCCATGGCCGAGAACCCTGGCTTGGAGAACCACCGCATCAAGAGCTTTAAGAACAAGGGCCGCGATGTGGAAGTGAGTGCGCTTCCTCGCCCTGGGTCCGCCCTGCCGCGCCGGCCCCGCGGCGGCGGGAAAGAGAGGGCGGGGGGCCGGCGCCGGGATAGCGCTCGCCGGCTCGCCTGCTCGCGGTGGGTCAGAGGTGGCCGCCGCCTCCCGTCAGCGGGCCCAGGGCTGGGCGGAGCGGGCGCCGGCACGGGGGCCGGCCGCAGCCGCCCCTCTGGAGCTGCGGGCGCGCGGGCTGGGAAACGCCGTGGTTTTCGGCCCCGTCACGCGGGCGCGGCCTGCTGTCTGCGAGGAAGGGATGTGGAGCTGAGGCGGGGTCCGCTGGCTGGGGCCTCGCGGGTCCGAGATGCCGCCGCCCGGGTCCGTGGACCGCGCCGCCGGGGGGAGGGTGGTGGCGGCCGCGGCTCGCGCCCGCTGCCGGCGTTACCTCCCGCGGGCGCAGCCCCCTCGGTGCCTCCCGCGCTGCCGCACATGGAACCTCGGCTCTGCGGGTCCCCGCGCCTACCTTCTGCGAGCTGGGCCCAGGCGGGCGGTGGCGCCCGCAGAGGGGGGTGGGGACCAGCCGGGTAACCGACTTGTTTGAGGGTGGTGCATGGGGGAGGGGAGGTTGCGCCAGGACCATTTTCTTATATTCCATATTCCAGAGCTGTCCTTTGGACCGGTCGTGCTGAGCTGTTCCACCTCATTCTCCTGTAACTGCTGGCGTTTGGAGCAAGCTGAAGGTGGACAATAGTTTGCCATCTATTGTGTCGAGGCTTTAGAATAGACATTGTTTCGACCCCCGTTTACAGGACCTGTTTCCTTAGCATTTCTTGTTTGTAATGGGGGTGCATTTAGGATTACTTCTTTGACATGTTTTACAGAAATAAGTTGAATCCATGGGTTTATACGGCCTTGTATTTGCCTCTTGCTCCAAGCTGGTAGAATTTCGATGTGGTTACAAAACTGTAAACATTAATGTGGTCACTCAGTTCGTTGCTACACAGCATGTTGCCGTTGTCTTATTCAGGTGACATGAGCGGGTACTATTTGCAAACTCTGTTAAGGCAGCGCTAGAGGTCTCTTTGCAGCGACTAAAAGCGATGTAATATAATGCACAAACTTCATTAGGACTGTGGCCTCCGGCCTTGTTGGGGGAAGTAGTTTTAAGTGCACAGTCTCCTTTTCTAATATTAGGTGACATGGTTTGCAGTTTTGTAATTCTTGATAAAAAGGGCCATTGTGAATAAGAAATGCATTTTATTGTCTCTTAAGAAAATATACCATTCAGTGTAGAAAACAGACGAAACTCAGGCCATTTATTCAGAGCTACAGATTTACATACTAATTGGAAAAAAACTAAGGAAATACTGTGGAATTCACATTTGAAATGAGACAAATATAGGTCATCTGTCTCTGTCCAGATCATGGTTATTACTTTTGTGAGAAATGCTTCTAAGCAAAAGGAAAGTTATGAATAGCAGCAAGAAATTCTGGAACTGCCTCCTGTTAATCGGTCCACTTGATAGGAATTAATTTTGAACTTTCTCTGTCAGTAATTGTTCTTGAAGCTTACCCCTTTTATAAAGCAGAACTTACATAGTTTGAAAAATACCCATATTGTTTATACAAAATTCTTTCTTCTTGAATATTGAAACTGGTTTTTGTCTTATTATTTGCCCCTATTTTGTTCTGGGAGCTCAGTGATACCTAGTAAAAACTCCTGCACATAATATATACATAATACATACTTACTGATGACCAGAATGTAACCAGTGACTTCTAGATGAATACTGCTAACTAAGCCTTTCAATCTGAAAATATTAGTCACATTACATTTCCCAGGATACATGCATTAGGATAACTAAGGCATGAAATGACAGGTATTCAAATGGTAGTTCTATGTGGTAGACGCTATACTAAGGCTTTATGATATCTCATTTAATTCTTATAACAACTTTATTAGCTAGGTATAGCATTATCCCCACTTTACAGGATGAAATTACTTTAGATGGGGAAACTCAAGAATGCACCCTGCACAAGGTCACAGAGTGGACATTAATCACTAATTGTCTTTTGGGTATCTAACAGTGTCAAGTCTTGAAGAAATAAAAGGGAATAAAATTGAGCCTGTATCTCAAGGAGTTTATAGTTCAATAAGAGTGATAGAAAAATAAACTAATAATTACAATGTAGTTCATCAATATGTGTATTCTGAGAATGCATAAGAAAAACCTAACTTGGAGCTGAATGGTCAAGGGAGAAGTTCTAGTTGATTCCTAGTGGATGAATGGAGGTGAAAGAATGTTGGCCCTGAAAAGGGAGAAGGCCAACAGGAGGCTTTCCAGACTTAAGGAAACAGTGATTGAAGTGTCCTGGGAGATGTAGTAAGACTGCTGAGGGAAGGGAGTGCTAGGGATGTGACTAAAGGGAATCTAGAGTCAGATCTGATTAAGGATTTAGGTATAACTAAACCTAGGCACCATATCTAATTCAGTCTTATCCATTTGAAATTATATTACATTCAAAACTTACACTGTACTGTAGCTCTGTGACTCAGTAGTTGAGATTATCAGGCTGTTTCAAAATAGTGAAATACAATTTGATGAGCTAGCATTCCTACTTTTTCATGTATAGTGTAGATGAAGGATAAGACATTGTAAATTATACAACCAGTTGATATACAAAAAAAGATGCTAGGTGCAAGAATGAAAGACATATTTTCTAAAGAAAATAAAAGTGTAGAGTTATACCAAGGAATTGTGAGTGGGGAGAGGTAATTTCGTAGTCATTCAGTCAGGAATGGCTTCATAGAAGAGAGGTTGGTGGCTTTTGTAGGAAGTATGCCCTAAACTGGAACAGGGCACATAAGAAATTAGTGAATAAAGATCTGTTGAACTATTAGGTGAAAAAAGAAGAGAGTGAAGAGATGAAACTGGTGGTCTGAGAATATGTCTGTGGCAGTGTTGCTTAGAAACTTCTTGATAGGGAGATCGGAAGGAATTTATTTTAGAGTAGAAGGTATAATACGATTAGAACAATGGGAAAAGGTGGTGCAGTCATATCTGGAATTCTGGAGTCATAGTGGTGGTATCGTGTATACAGTGAGGAATTTTATTTTTAATTAATTTTTTTGCAGGATAACTTAGATTTAATAGTAGTACATGTGTTTTCCTTTTCCCCCCCATTGTCCTCCCCCCAGTCTCCCCTACTCCCCCAGCCCATGTCCTCACCTGCCCAGTATCTTGCATCTATTGGTTATGCTCATATGCATGCATACAAGTCCTTCCGTTGATCTCCCACAGCACCCGCCCCCTACCCCAGTCTTCTCCCTGTAGCTTGACAGTCTGTTCAATGCCTCCCTGCCTCTATATCAGTCGCTCTCCCGTTTCTTTTCTTCAAAAATATCTTGCATCTGCATACTAGAAATAAATGTATAAGAACAAAAAATGTTTGAGTGTCAGTTTCAATGTCTAACTGTTCTGAGTCCCAGTTTCAATGTCAAATAGTTCCTTATGTGTACATGTCAGCAATGGTATCTGGATGGTGGACACATGGTGGCAATGCAAGTTCCATCCTTTCTAGTTTGGTCCTGGGCCGCCTGCAGCTGTCAGCTGCTAGCATGGCAAGGTGTCGTCAGTATCCCCCATCGCTGGACCGTCCTCGTGGCTGGAACAGACCCATCAGTTCCTCACTGTCGCAAGAACCCACATGGTCTTGGAGTTCTCTGAAAACACACAAACACATTCTTGACCAAAAGTTAACAAAGGGATCCTCTCTGCAAAATAGACTTGGGATTCTTTTTATTTTTGCCTAAATGATTTTCCTTTGGCTTATTTTGACACCATGTATGTTTTTTCATGGGTGTCCTGCAGTTGGTTTTACAAATGGAATTTGCTTTTCTGGAGTAAGAATTTTCTAGATGTATTTTACTTACAGGATATTTTTCCTTACATGATATTACCCCACTATTCCACCCCCCACACATTTTTTTGATTAATGAGGGCTTTTGGAAATTTTAGATTGAAGTCTTAGTAATTTTAAATTTTAATTTTTGCACACAAATATGACTGCTTTAGGTTCTTTGGATGTTAGGAAATTTTACAGTGAGATGAACTACTAATAGAAATTTTAGTTAATATTTTAGGAACAGCTTTTTGTCCAGTACACTAAAATTTTCTTGAGTATTTCACTTGGCCAATTTAAATTAATCTGAAAAACTTGATTACTATTTTACGTCAATTTTAATACTCAAGCAAAAATCTTAGTTTACCCTGTAAATATTAGTAGAAAGGATTATTTGCATTCTGGAGTAGGCCCTGAGCATTCCTGGTACTAGACTGAATTTAGATATAGAGCAGCTGTTGCTGGCTGAGTCTCTGTAACCTGGATCCCGATCTGAGGTGTGGGTGGGAGGCGAAGCAGCCATGGGGGCAGGAGACCTCCCTCAGAAGGGGTGAGAGTTCAGGCCCCTGCAAGGTTTGTGGGTGAGGGTCTGTGCCCCACCTCTGTTGACCTTTTACCTCTCTCCTGTTGGCCCCCCTGCGACTGTGCCTGTCTTAGGTTGTTCCTTCCCTGAGGAATCTTATCCATCTCTGGCTAACCAGCCATCCTCCGGGGCCAAACAGGGTGATGTGAGGTTCAGTTCTGTCTCCTTTGTAGTCTATGCCCCTGTGGCCTCCACGCCCAGCACCTGCCTTGGGGTCCCCTCGCCTGCCGGCGGGGTCCCAGGACTGATCTACAGTGAGGAATTTTCTAAAAAATTGAGGTGGGGGATAGCCTTGGTCATAACATGGAATGAAGATCTGCATCTCCTCTTACTGTTTCTCCTGTCTCCTCCTTCCTCTTCTAGTAAAGCTCACAGAAGACAGAGAATAAAAATTATCCTGAGATTTATAGGGGAGGGAGTAATCATCACTGATAGCAGTTTGAAACTTGCATAGGGGGAATGGACTTTGTAGCTAAATCTAGGAAACACACAGTGAAAATAATTTTTTTTTTTTGGTCTGGAATGTGTGTTTTAATACCAGACATTTTCATGTAAGGCATTGGTTCTTAGGTTTTTTTCTTTTTTTAAAAATATTTGTAGAAAAGTACACAAAACAAATGTTCCAGTTAAGACTTAAATATTCACTTGTAACTCAAACATTTAGATAACCACCATCTAGGTCAACTTTTTCTTTCTTGTACCTGTATACGTCAAGGATGTGATATTTTCATCAGTAATGATAACTAATAATAATTTTTTAAAATCTTAACTTTTTTTTTTTACTGTTTACAATGTACCTACACCAAGGGCTTTATTTTTTTTCTCATTTTTATTTTATTTTATTTTTCATTTTATATATATATATATATTTGCAGTATAACTCATATTTAATAGTAGTACATGTTTTCCTTTCTCCCCCCCAATATCCTCCCCCCAGCCTCCCTTACCCCCCAGCACATGCCCCCCTCCCCGCCCCAGTGTCTTTCATTCATTGGTTATGCTCATATGCATGCATACAAGTCCTTTTTCCTCCCATCTACCCCAGCCTTCCCCCTGTAGCTTGACAGCCTGTTCAAGGCCACCCTGCCTCTATATCAATTACTCTCCCCTGTTTCTTTTCTTCAAAAATATCTTGCCTCTGCAAACTAGAAATAAAAGTATAAGAACAAAAAATGTTTGAGTGTCAGTTTCAATGTCCAACTGTTCTGAGTCCCAGTTTCAATGTCAAATAGTTCTTCATGTGTACATGTCAGCAATGGTATTCAGATGGTGGACACATCGTGGCAATGCAAGATCCATCCTCTCTGGTTTGGTCCTGGGCCGCCTGCAGACATGCACAGCTGCCAACTGCTAGCATGGCAAGGCCTACACCAAGTGCTTTAGATGTATTATGTGTTTAGTCTTCACAACAATCCTATGAAGTATATACTATTGTTATCTACATTTAGAAAGAAACTTGAGGCCAACAGTTCTTAAGTTAATAAGCCCTAAATCACAGGGTAGAAAGTAGCAGAGCCTAGACTTACAGTGAAGTAGCGTGACACTAAAGCCAGAACTCTTACTGTGTTAAACTGTCCACTGAGTGGAGCCTAAGACTTGACCTATGTGAAAGTTAATTAATAGGGAAAATATGTAAGAAAGTTTAAATATATCACAGAAATTCCAATTTTGGCATTTTAATACCTTGCTAATAAAAACGTTTGACACCCTATTTATCATTTGATTTATTTGCGTTTTTTTTTTCTTTTTACTCTTGCAAACATTCCTTATCAATTAGAAGCCTATTGGTTGGTTTCAATGAAAAATAGTAACCCATATTCTTGGGCTTAACACTTAAACTTTATTCTGTAGTTTCTAATACTGGCTGTATGTATATGTATATAACAGAGGCCCAATGCATTTAATTCATGCAAGAGTAGGCCTTCCTTCCCCCTGCTGCTGCACTGGCTTCATCTGGAAGGTCGTCGGGAAGGATGTCTGGTCTAATTAGCATATTACGCTTTTATTATTATAGATTTTCTCATTTGCAGATTCAACTAGCCCTAGAAAACCTGCTTCTGTCTCTGGAACCTCTGTTGGTAATAGTTCAAGCTTAAAACTCTATGCTTGACTCCCTTCCTTCACTTTTCTGTGTTAGTCAGCCCTCATATTTTTATTTTTGTTGCCAACCTTGCTACCATTGCTCTAATTTAGGCCCCTGTCATTCCCATTCATGCAAGGGTGATTACTACACCTGTGTTTGTTGTTGTTTTTTTGTCTCTGGTATCTTCCTGCCTCAGTGTATCTTGTGGATTGATCTTTCTGAAATCTTTGTGTGTAATTTTCCTGGTAAGATTATTCCCGTTGCCTTCAGGATAAAATTAAAAGTCCTTAGCATGCCACACATAATTCCACAAAAGGCCCTATTTTTTCTGTCCCACCTACCCCTACCACTTTTCCTTACAGCGCCTTTGTGCCAGCCACGATGCGGTATTTGAGGTGGTGAAGTATCCAGCACAATTCCTCTCCATGCCTCTGCACGTGCTTTTCACCTGTACACCTTCTTTTGCCATCTTTTTAGTGGGGCTCACTCTGGCGAACTCGGATTCCTCCATGTGTCTCTGGACACCAGCATCACAATGCTGCTGCACCATGCCATTCTAGTTGAAAACTCCTGAGTTTTCCATAGGACCTTTCCTGGTTGACTAATAACATACCTTTACTATTCCTTTTCTTTTCCTTCTCTAATAATTTCCTCAGTAAATTTTCCTTCGCCTCTTTGGGATAAATTGCTGTGACGTACAATAAATTTTATGTGTGTATAGCTGTTAAAGTATGTGGGCACTATCAAGAAGCTCACTGAGAGTAGGGACCTTGGACTGTGACTGATGTTAGTTACCAATTATAAAAATAATAAATAATTCTTTGAGAAGAGAAACTAGATAGTATACTTGAAAACACTCTATATTTGGGAGTGAAAAGTACACTATTATTCTAAGATATTAATAATTTTTTGGGTGTTGACTTTATGGCAGCGAGTGATACTGTTGCCAAGCGCTCCTTTGACAGTCTTTTCTGCTGTGATGTATTTCTGTAACATTAACTAATTCATTCTTGAATGGTTAAGAGGAATGATGTTGTCAATGCAAAATTCATTTTTGTTCCTATTTGATTCTTACCAGCACATTGATTGTTTAGCACTCCCAAGTAAGAGCGTTTGAACACAAACAATTCAAGTACAGGAACACACAGTTGAGCACAAGCACGCCCAGCAGTATGAACACATTGCCCGTTCACTCATGTTCTACCTGTTGGCTTCATTTAACCGTGTTCCATCTAAAGGTGCTTATTGCCGCATCTGTCCTTTGTATTTTCTCTTATATATCTTCTCTTTCTTCCTGAAAGAACATGAAAATTTTTAGGAATCTATATGCTATATAGCAGGTACACTATGATGTTTTAACAGCATATAATCTTTTCTGTTTTTTCTATTTCATTGATTATTCTTTTTTAGTTGGTTTTGCCAACTCTTCTTCCTGTGCATTGAATGTGGGATTCTTGGGATTCTTGTCGGTGACTCCCTTGTATAGACCATTTTTCTTGCCCACATCAGCAGATCCCTTAGTTTTAACCATCATTTTGGGGGGAGGGAGGAATTTAAATCTGCTTTAATCTGCTGTAAATCAATCCCATGAGCATTGCATCAGTTTGTCAAGCTCAGTGTTTAAAGTTATGTTCTCCTTTTGTTGTTGTGTATGGCATCATTTGCACTGTGAACTGAACTTGAAACTTGAGAGGTTTCTTGGACTCCTTCCTCATCTTCCACATTCAGTCAGATGCTAGTCATGTATCTTGAATCTCTGTGCTGTCTGGATTTTGGCCCTGCCTCTCTATTCCTCTGCCTCCAGCCTACTTTCAACCTTTATCACCGGGCAGTTTAAAAGTTGCCTCCAAAGTGGTATTTTCCCTCCAATTTTTAAGATTTTTCAGTGAGCCTGATAACTGATTATTTCTCTGGAGTCAACTCCCCCCTCCTCCTCCCATACCCACCCCTTTAAGCTCTAGCAACATTGAACTTCTTATATGCTTATATATAATCTGGAATCCCGCCCTCCTCTGCTTGCCAATGCTATTTCTATTCTCAGAGCTATTCTGCTGACTGAATATCCTTCCCTGCCTCTTGTTGCCTGGCTAATTTCCTACCCTCTTAAATACTCAACTCTGTGAGAAATCTTTCTGACCCCCCTTCATTCTCCCAGGATGAGTTAGGTGCCTTTCTTCATTCCTGGAAAACTCTTGAGTATATTTTTCTTATTATAGTTGTGATAATATGTGTTAATTATGTTTCACCTGTTTCTCTTCCTACATTGTGAGTTTTTTTAAGACAGAAGCTGTATGTCCCCATTACTTATTTCCTAGTACAGCAGCTGGAACAAAGTAAGCACTAAAATATTTTTAAATATTTTTTAATTGATTTCACAGATGAAGGAGAGAGAGAGAGAGATATCAATGAGAGGATCATTGATCTGCTGCCTCCTGCAGACCCCACTCTGGGGACTGAGCCTGCAGCCTGGGCAGGTGCCTGACCGGTGACTGAACCAGGACCTCCGGGTTCAGAGGCCGACGTTCAACCATTGAGCCATGCCAGTTGGACTAAAATATTCTTTATTTTTAAAAAATATATTTTATTGATTTTTTACAGAGAGGAAGGGAGAGGAATAGAGAGTTAGAAACATCGATAAGAGAGAAACGTCCATCAGCTGCCTCCTGCACACTCCCTGCTGGATATGTTCCCACAACCAAGCCACATGCTCTTGACCAGAATCAAACCTGGGACCCTTGCGTCCACAGGCTGACGCTCTATCCACTGAGCCAACCAGGTAGGGCTAAAATATTTCTCTAAACTATATTTTGAAGTGACACATTTAATCTTTTAGTGCCTTTCCTACTGCTTCCCAAATCTAATCTAAACTTTTTATTATGATAGGTAAAGTATTAGATTAAGACACATGCGTAGTGAAATAATTTTTAAAATTTTCTTGATTTTAATCATAAAAATGTTCTAATATATAGAAAAAGTAAGGATAATAATATATTAGGTCCATATGCATATCACTTAGATTTAATAAGTCATAATTTGCTGTATTTATCATTTCTTCATCTGAATATAGCAGATATGGCATTTTACTTCTGAAGACTTAAGGTTCTTCTGTAAATTATAAGAATGTGTTCTTGCATAAATTTCACAGCACCCTGACAATAATTTCTTAATAACATCTAATCCAGTCCATATTTAAATTTCTCCAGTTGATCCTTAATTATTGTTGTTTCTTTGTTGTGCTTTTAGGTGTTTTTTTTTTTTAATGTTTTGTCTTTAGAAGCATGATTAAACAAGATCAGATCACATTTGTTTACGTTTGTCTCCTCTAATCTAGAACAGGCTCCTCCCACCATTTCTTTAATTGTAGTAAAATATAAAATTTACCATTTTATGTATTTTAAGGGTACAGTTTCTGTGGCATTAAATACATTCACATTGTTGTGTAACCAGCATCACTCTCCATCTACCGAACTTTTTCATCTTTCCCAACTAAAACTATCTCCATTAAACAGTAAGTGCATGTGCGTTCTCCTTCCCCTTCCTCCAAGGCAGTTTCCCTTTTTTTTTTTTTGTCTTGATGAATTTAACTACTCTAGGAACCTCATATAAGTAGAATCATATAATATTTATCTTTTTGATACTGGCTTATTTCACTTACCATAATGTCTTTAGGTTCATCCATTTGTAATGTGTCAAAATTTTCTTGATTTTATTTGCCAGTCAGTGATTTTCCCTTGATTTTATTCAGCCAATCAGTGATTCTCTCTCATCATTGATGTTTCTATCTCTCTCTTCCTCTCTGAAATCATTCTCTCTATATAAAAGCCCAGCTACCTTTACAGTGGAACCACTAGAACGACCAATCGCTCTGACATCCACTGACCAGCAGGGTGCAGACACTCAATGCAGGTGCTGCCCCCTGGTGGTCAGTGCGCTCCCACAGTGGGAGCGCTGCTCAGTCAGAAGCCGGCTCGCTGGTGAGCACTGCAGCAGCGCTAAGGAGTGGCAGAGTGGCGGAGTGGCGAGCCAAGCAGTAAGGAGTGAGCAAGTGGGCAGTTAGGAGTGAGGGGTCCCACATTGTGAGAGAGATGCCCAGATTGCGAGAGGGATATCAGACATCACCCAAGGGGTCCTGGATTGAGATAGGGTACAGGCAGGCTGAGGCACTACCCCTCCTCTCACCCTTCCCCTCCCCACCCCACACATGAATTTCGTGCCCCGGGCCTCTAGTAAAAATATATATATTTTTAAAAGGTAAAAATAAATCATGACTATATTTACTTGAACTTTATTCTGAATGGTTTAGTGTTCTGGATTATATGTTTACTTGTTTATATAACAAATTTTATTTTGAAATGCCAGTGTTTCTGAAGATGTCCTATACATTTCTCTGCCTTATTAAATATAATGTAATTTAGAAAATAACAATTACATTCTATTTAAGAAGAGAATCACCAAATGCATATAGATGTTGGTTTTTGCTTTTACTTAAGTCATGCCTTTAGGATTTTAGATTTGTCAGAATTTTGTCCTTAATTTCTGTGCTTGTGGAGTTTTTGCTCTTTAAAGGTTTTCTGCCTTTTCTTCCCTTGCTCTTAGTCTGTTAGTGTTCTTTTTGTTACTGTCAGCATGTTTACTTGTAGTAGCTCCTCTTTTTTCTTTTAATTTGATGCTTCATGTATCCTAGTATCCTGGATAACAAGTTTACTAAACACTTATTTAGCATTTGCTATGTGCTAGGCAGACATTGTTAATGCCAAAGATTAGAAATATAAATAATATTGTCCTTCCTCCAGGGAAATTTATTAAGTGGAAGAGACTAATACCTAAGCATATACTTAGTATATAGCATAAGTTCTATAATACAGTTACATAATTTGCAAAGTACTGTGAGAGATTGGAGAAAGGGAGCAACTAAGTGTACCTAGAGAAATTGGAAAGGTTACACAGATTTCACTTGAACTAGATATTTTTTTTAAATATATTTTTATTGTTTTCAGAGAGGAAGAGAGAGAAAGATAGAAACATCAATGATGAGAATCATTGACTGGCTATCTCCTGCTTGTACCCCAACATGTACCCTGACTGGAAATCAAACCGTGACCTTCTGGTTCATAGGTCCATAATCAACCACTGAGCAACACCGGCTGAGTGTGAGCTATGTCTTGAAGAATGTGTAGGAGTTTGCCAAGACAGAAAGAAAAATAGCATGAATAACAGTAAATATGTCATGGAGTCCTTTTTCCTTTCTTTTAAAAAAATATGTACATTTTTAAATTGATTTCATAGAAGGGAGAGGGAGAGAAAGATAGAAACATCAATGATGAGAGAGAATCATTGATTGGTTGCCTCCTGCACACCCCACACTGGGGACCGAGCCTGTAACCCAGACCTATGCCCTGACCGGGAACTGAACCATGACTTCTTGGTTCGTAGATTGACACTCAACCTCTGAGCCACAGCGGCTGGGCTGTCGTGGAGTCTTAAAGGCATGATGTGTTCAAGCGACAGGTAATATGGTGACATTGCATCCGTTCTCACTTTCAGAAATAGCATTCTCACTTGGTCTTTGGAGGCTGCTTTTCTGCTGTTGGATAACTCTTGGTGGTATTTTTATTTTATTGATTTTAGAGAGAGGAAGACAAGGAGAGAAACACTGGTGGGTTGCCTTCCACGTGGACCTTGACCGGGGATTGAACACAAGTAGGGTATGTGCTCTGACTGAGAACCGAATCCATCTTTTGATGTAGAGGACGGTGCTCCACCAACTGAGCCACACCGGCAGGGCTCTGGGGGGATTTTTAATCTCAGTGCTCCTGCATCTGGTTAATTGAGGTGTCTCACCTTTTCTGGATAGCACAAATGAAATCAATCAAATGCTGAACCTGGCATTTTCATCTTGAGTGAGCTAATAAATGACTCATCCTAGCAGAAGTGCTAAAAGAAATCTTCCATTAATTCCTGATGTCTAGACCTGATTTTCTTTTTCATAGATCTGATTCTTTAGCTTTTCCTTTGGTTCTTTGAATTGCTCTATATTCTTCCAATAAATCTTCCTGCCCTCCTCCCCTTGTTTCTTAAATTAATTGAAGTCTGTTTTTATTGTTTGCAACGTAACTCTGAGACGATTGTCCTGTTTTGCCCAGGACTTTCAGTGTCCAAACCAGGAAATCCTGGGCAAACCTTAACAAGTTGCTCACTTTACTGTAATTGAAACAGTTTGGGAGTAAAGATAATGAATTTTGGGAACCAAATGTTGTTCACATGGACATATTCAGTATACAGCTGAAAATAATCTGTGTAGAACTAATGTGTTATTTCACTTAGCAGTTATTTGAATTCTGAAATAAGTATGAAGGGTAAAAAGTGAAAATGATAACCAATAATTGTCAAACACTTAATATGAGCAAGGCACTCTGCTTATAAGAATGTTTAATAATCCTCACAAAAATTACCATTGTAAAAATGAAGAAAATGAGTTAAGTGATTTGCTTATTAAGAACATAAACTAAGAAGAGGCAGAACTGACATTTAGTCCTAGATTTCCTCCTTTAAAACCCTGTGCCCTTAATAACCATTCTCCTACTCTGCCTCAGCTTTCCTTCTCAAGTATTGGAAATTATGTGAAAGCAAAGAAATTCTCTACTGGAATTGTGTAGAGTATAGTGGGCAAATAGGGAGAGACTCGGCAGGGTTGAGTCAGGGAAGGCTTCATGGAGATGGTTGTGCTTAAGCTGAAAGTAGAAAAATCCTATATGATAAAAGCCTAATGTGCTAAGTGTCTGGTCGACCGGTCAGCTGTTCAACCAATCAAAGTATAATATGTTAATGATATGCTAAGGCCACTCAACCTCTCGCTATGATGTGCACTGACCAACAAGGCAGACAGTCAAACAGTCTACCCATCACTATGACATGCACTGACTACTGGGCAGACGCTCTGACCAGTAGGTTAGCTTGCTGCTGGGGTCCAGCCAATTGGGACTGAGCAAGATGGGCCAGACATGCCCTGGAGCTCCTGTTGTCCCTCCTCAGCTGGCCAATCTCCCGCGTCTCTCCCTGGCCCCATTCATGCACTGGTGGGGTCTCCCTGTGCCCTCACGCAATCTAGGATCCCTTGGGGGATGTTGGAGAGCTGGTTTCAGTTCAATCCCACAGGCCAGACCAAGGAACCCCATTGGTGCACGAATTCATGCACTAGGCCTTTAGTGTCTAGATATTTCTTTGGTAGTCAGTCTTAGGTGGGCCTGGAAGTAAGAGACAGCATGATATGTTCTGGGGAACTTAAGTAATCCAGTGCCTGCTACAAGTGGAGTAATTGGAAAGTTGATAGGATAGGCAGGGATCCGATTGTGAAAAACCTCTGGGGAAAATTTTAGATAGGGAAGGGAAGTGTGCTTTGTTCATTAGAACTATTGCTTTGGCCCTGGCTGGTTTGGCTTAGTGGATAGAGCGTTGACCTGTGGACTGAAAGGTCCTGGGTTTGATTCCGGTCAAGGGCACATGCCTGGGTTGCAGGCTCAATCCCCAGTAGGGGGTGTGCCAGTCAATGATTCTCTCTCATCATTGATGTTTCTCTCTCTCTCCCTCTCCCTTACTCTCTGAAATCAATAAAAACATATTTATTTTATTTTATTTTTTAAAAAAGAGCTATTGCTTTGCTGGTATCATAGCATATGGGTTGGTGAGGATGAAAGCAGCCATAGATAATAGGCAAACAAATGGATGTGACTGTTCCTAAGCTTTATTTACAAAGTCAGGAGGAGGGTTAGATTTGGCTTACAAGTTGGATTTGGCTCAGTCCATAGTTTGCTTACCCTGTTGTAGGATGTTGTAGACATTAGTCAAGATTTGGAAAATAGTTCATGAAACAATTAGAGCAATTAGGATGATAATATAAATGAGGGTTTATGGGAATAAAAAGAAAAGAGAACTAGGGGATCCCTTTCAAATCATTTTAGGGGATTAGGGAAAATTCCACTGAAGAATGAGCCTGTAGGAAGCTTACAGCAAAGTAGTGTATCAGAACTTAGGGCAGGAGAGTTTCCCCAAAGAAGGGCAAGAGTTGCTATATCAAACCCTGCAGAGAGGAGAGGTATAATGAGGACCTGAAATAAGCCATTCATTGTAATTGGCAATTGGGGACCATTGAGAAGTGGAAAACCAGAAAGTGGTGGAGGCTGGAAGCTAGGTTATGATGAGGTAAGGAGGAAACCAGTCAGTGGAAAGTGAGTTTAAAAATTGATAATTATAGGAAGGAGGGACCACTGACTGGTTAGCTTGAGAAGGAGGTAGGGTGTAAAGGAGGATTTTTGTTGTTTCTTATTTCTTTAGAAGGGTGGGATTAACTACTGTTTGTAGGCTACATTAAAGAAACCAGAGCAAAAGCGACTTAAGGATCTGGCTAGAAAAGGAGTAAGTGATTGAGCTTAGGGCAACTGAGGAACTGTTAGGGAACTGAAGAAAGAGATAAAAGTTGTGGTTAGTTTTGAAGGAGTTTTGGGTGGAAAAGGCTTGGAGAAGTACAGACATATGTGAAGATGGGCTGCATGCAATAGGGATAGGGAAAGTGAAACAGATTGTGTCTATTCACTTACTAGTCTTCTATTCTACTTTAATTTAAAAGTTAAATATATTTTTAAAGGGAAGAGAAGATGAAAATATAAATCAAGATTCTAAATAAGTTACTTTCAGCATTCAGATATTTGTAAGTTTTAGGAAGAACATTTATAAACTGGTAATTCCCAATTAAGGCTATTATATTTTTTAATGATAAAACGCTAATATATCGCTGAATGAGAATAACTCCTTATTGACTTAAGTCCTTCATAGAAGTGACAGTAATTTAAAATGTTTCCTCACTCCCCTTGCACAGTTTAAAATTACTGTCATGGACTATGGTTGGTAGCAGTAGTGCAGTTTTCAGTTATGCGTTGAGTTCTGGAAACACTGGTTTTGCTTGAAATGAAGAAATTGATACTTGGATGTTAAAGTTCTATAGGGCTGGACATTTGCTTTTATTCTCTAAATTTAGAGAATATGGGCTAATACAAACAAACATCTTTATCTTTTGAGCTTTTTGAAATTTGGGAAAGTGGAATGTTTGAAAGACTTGGAGTTAAGGTAATCCAGTTTTGGAATACAAAGGAGAAAAGTACGTAGGCTATATAGCCTGTGATTATGATCTCTTTCTTTAAGGGGCATTTAATCTAATGGGACTTGCTTTTTTTCCTTTTGTTTTCTTTACAAATACTGATAATTTAATTCTAAAATTCATACAGATTTGAAAGGAATCCCTCAAATCGCCAAAACATTATTGAAAAAGAACCAAGTTGGAGAACTCATACTTAACAATTTCAAAAGTTACTACAAACCAACAGTAATCAAGATTGCACAGTACTGGCAGAAGAATAGATATATATAGGCCAATGAAGTAGACTAAAAAAATCTAAAAATTATTACATTTACAATAGATTTTTTTGTAGGTCAGTTGATTTTCAATGAAGGTGCCCAAACAGGGCAACAAGGAAAAAATAGTCTTTTTAATAAATGGAGCTGGGACAACTGGATATCTACATCATACAAAGTTGAACAAAAAACCTGACTATAAGCACTAAAACGATAAAAGTCTCAGAAAAAAAAACAGAGGTGTAGATCTTCATTATCTCAGATTAGGCACGGTTTTCTTATGAACACTACATACCCAAGTGACAAAAGAAAATATATAAATTGGACTTCAGCAAAATTAAAATCCTTTTTGTTTCAAAAGATATCACCAAAAAAGAGAAAAGGCAACCTACAAATAGAAGAAAATATTTGCAAATCATGTCGTCCTATATAATAAAAGGCTGATATGCAAGTCGACCAAATGGCAGAAGGACTGGTCGCTATAATGTGTACTGACCACCAGGGGGAGGCACTCAACGAAGGAGCTGCCCCCTCGTGGTCATTGCATACCCATGAGTGCTGCTCACCCAGAAGCCCTGAGCTCGGCTCACGCTGGTGAGTACAGCAGCGGTGGCTGGAGTCTCCCACCTCCATGGCAGTGCTGAGGATGTCCGACTGCCAGCTTAAGCCTGCTCCCCTCAGAGAGAGGGCCTAAGCTGGCAGTTGGACATCCCCCAGGCTTCCGGACTGGGAGAAGGCGCAGGCCAGGCTGAGGGACTCCCCTCCCTCAGTGCATGAATGTCGATGTCATGCACCAGGCCTCTAGTATTTCATAAAGGATTTGTATCTAGTATACTTAAAGAATTATAATTCAACAGTAAAAAAGAACAAATGATTCGATTTAACAATGGACAAAGGACTTGAACAAATAGCTCTCTAAAGAAATTATACAAATAATCATTAAGCACATGAAAAAATCCCCAACATTATCAATCATTAGGGGAATGCAGATAAAAAGCACAATGAGCTATCAGTGCCAATTAGGATAGCTAAAACAAACAAACAAATAGGTAATAATAAGTGTCGGGGAGGATATGTAGAGATTAGAACCTTTCTATACTGGTGGGAAGTTAAGATAGTGTAGCCACTTTGGGAAACAGTATGGTAATTCTTCCAAAATTAATTCACTGGGGGATGAGGTGGTCCTAGAACCAATATTAATCAGAGTTGCCATATGACCCAGCAGTTTTACTCTTACGTGTATGAAAGACATATGAAACAAATGTACACAAATGTTTATAGTTGTTTGTCCATAATAGCCAAAAAGTGGAAATAATCCAAGTATCCATCAGTTGATTAATGGATAAATAAAATGTGGTATATCTTTACAGTGGAATACAGTTGACCCTTAAACAGTGCAAGGGCTAATGATGCCGATATTGCACACAATTGATAATTCGTTTATAACTTTTTACTTCCCCAAAACTTTATTCATCCTTCGGTATTGCAGGGGATTGGTTCCAGGACGACCTCACCCTCAACCCCAGTTGATACCAAAAATCGAAGACACTCAAGTCCCTTATCCTATATAATAAAAGAGAAATGTGCAAATTTGACCGTACCTTTACTCCTGATTGGCTTTGCTACCAACCAATCAGGAGTGGGGGAGAAGAATTAAGATGGCGGCATAGGTGAGCACCTTTCTAGCTGTCCACGCAACAATTCTGAAACTACAACTTAACAACGGAACAAACAACGTCCAGAATCACCGGAGAACTGGCTGAGGGAAAATTCTGCACATAAAAGTAGAGGTGGGATGCAGCGGTGACTCGGGAGCAGCGGTGCGCAGCTTTGAGGTTCGGAGCACAAGCGAGTGGTGAGGGACGGGCGGCAGACAGCAAGCCCGGCTGGTTTTCTCCAGCGGGGAGGGCGGAGGCCTCCCACAGCACCGACCCCCCAGTTCCAGGCGAGCTCCCAGGTCGGGGAAAGGAGGATCCCGGGCTTGGCTGAGGTCTGTGTGTTTGGGGAGAGTGCACGAGTAAATTGGAGTGTGCAACTGGGCAGAGAACGCGGGCAGAGAACGCGCGACTCACTTGCTCGGAGACCCCCATACTGCTTTGTTTTACACCCCGAGTGAGACTTTGGCTGTGCAGACTCATTTGGGGAGAGGCAGAGTTGTCTGGCAACGGGGAGACCAGCAGCGGATTTACAGTGCCACCCTACACCGAGACCCGTGAGCCGCACAGATAAGCTGACGCCGCGAGACCCATAGACCTGAAGCGGTGCGCCAGGAAGGGCGGACCTAAGCCTGACGCTGCGCGCCCATTAGACGCAAGCTGTGCGCCAAGTAGGGCGGACCTAAGGCTGATGCCGCGCGCTGCATAAGGAAGCTAAGCCACTGTTCCTTAGAGGATACCTATCACACACCGCTAAGGAACCAACTCAGGAAAGCAACCACAATGCAGAGAAAAGGAAAGAACTCAGCTGTGAAAGAAATGGAGGGAAAAAGACGACTAGACATAGAGTTCAAAACCACAGTAATTAGGTTTATGAAGAGGCTACTAGAAAAGGCCGAGAAACTTAATGAGAACTATGCCGGAATAAATAACACCTACAAAGAAATGAACAACGCCTACAAGGATATGAAAAAAGACCAACTAGAAATTAAGCATACACTGACTGAAACAAAAAATATTATACAAAGACCTAAAAGCAGTCCAGATGATCGCAAAAACCAAGTCAAAGATGTGAAATACAAAAAAGCAACATCCACTCAGCTGGAAAAGCAAGAAGCCAAAAGAGTCCAAAAAATTGAAGATAGTATAAGGGGCCTCTGGGACAACCTCAAGCATACCAACATCAGAATTATTGGGGTGCCAGAAAGAGAAAGAGAGCAAGATAATGAAAACCTACTAGAAGAAATAGTGGCTGAAAACTTCCCCCACCTGGTGAAAGAAATTGACTTGAGAACCCAAGACGTGCACAGAACCCCAAAATATAGGAATCTAAAGAGAACCACACGAAGGCACATCATAATTAAAATGCCAAGAGCAAAAGATAAAGAGAGAATATTAAAAGCAGCAAGAGAAAAACAGTTACCTATAAGGGAGCACCCATACGATTGTCAGCAGATTTCTCAACAGAAACGATGCAAGTCAGATGGGAGTGGCAAGAAATATTCAAAGTAATGAACAGCAAGAATCTACAACCAAGATTGCTCTATCCAGCAAAGCTGTCATTCAGAATTGAAGGTCAGATAAAGAGCTTCACAGATTAGAAAAAGCTAAAGGAGTTCATCACCGCCAACCAACACTATATGAAATGCTGAAAGGTATTGTTTAAGAAGAAGAAAAAGGTAAAAACGTACATTACGAACAACAAGTACATATCTATCAACAAATGAATCTAAAAATCAAGTGAATTAATAACCTCATGATCAGGATAAAATGAGGAATAGAACAAAATCATGGACATAGAGAGGGAATGGACTGATAATGCTTGGTGAGAAAAAGGGTGCGGGAAGTACAGCAAGAGACTCGACAAAAATCATGCAACTATGGGAGAGGACGGGGCGGGGGGAGGTAAGGGCGTAGAGTGGGATGGGTACTGGGTGGAGGGAAGCTATTGGGGGAAAATGTAATTAATAAACTGAAAAATAAAGGTAAAAAAATTTTTTTTAAAAAGGAGTGGGGGCGGGGCCAAGTGGCGTGAGTGCTGGGCCTCGGGGTGGAGATGAAATGGCAGTGGCGGCCCGGGAAAATACATTTCTTTACCATAGAAACGCCAGGTGAAAACCAGCCTCATCTCTTAACTGCCCACGACTACGGGCGTGGCTCAGCCCTGCCATTTGTTGATCGCACTCTGATCACCAAGCTACTGTGAGGGCCCACTGGTCCTGGAGAAAGTCTGGGGCCAGGGGCAGGGAAACCTGAAACTGCTCCCCTTCACCCAGCTCTCTGGCCTATGGGAGTCCAAGAGCTCACCCACACACGGAGAGAGCCTCCCGGTGCTCGCAGGGATATTTGCCCCATCTGTCCACTTGGCCTTCCACTGCAGATCGGGCAGGCGAATCAATACATTGTGTTGTCAGGAGAAGAAAACAACTTGATGAGACTCTGTCCTCAGTGCCACTCCCACAGCACATGTGGTCTAGGGCCGTGTTCGGCAACCTCAGTCAACAGAGCCAAATATCAACAGCACACAGATCGAAACTTCTTGAGAGCCAAATTTTTTAAACTTCTTCTAACACCACTTCTTCAAAATAGACTCTCCCAGGCCATGACATTTTGTGGAAGAGCCACACTCAAGAGGCCAAAGAGCCACATGTGGCTTGCGAGCCACAATTTTGCCAACCACTTATCTAGGGAATCCAGAGTCTGCAGGCATTTCTACAAGCAGAACCCCCAGAACCAACCCCCCCCCCCCCCTTTTTGCCTATTCTCATGTCACAGCCACTGAGATTCTTGCTGCAAGATTTGCTTCATGAGCAGACAGGCAAGGCAGAGTGACTCCATCAACCATCAATGCAGCACCTTCCACATAGTGGGGCCTTCAACCTCCAAAGTCTCAGTAGTGTTATTTTCTTTCCTTTAAACATTTATAAAGTATGTAGTTTGGTATACAAAAATACCATATTTTCCAGCATGTAAGACTACTTTTCTACCCAGGAAAATCTTCTCAAAAGTCAGGGGGTCGAAATCAAATCTGATGTTTTTTAAATTTTTATTTGGTGTGCGTTGGAAGAGAGGTAGTCTTATACGGCGAGTATATCCCAAACCCTGTATTTTAACTGGAAAAGTTGGGGGTCGTCTTATATGCTGGAAAATACAGTAGTTGATGTAGATACAAGTTTTGGAGCAATAATAAAATATCCATTAATCCAGTTCAGTTAAGAACCAGAACAAGCCGAGCCCGGTTTGGCTCAGTGGATGGAGCGTCAGACTGCAGACTGCGGACTGAAGGGTCCCGGGTTCGATTCCAGTAAGGGGCATGTATCTTGGCTGCGGGCACATCCCCAGTAAGGGGCGTGCAAGAGGCAGCTGATCGATGTTTCTCTCTCATCGATGTTTCTGGCTTTCTATCCCTCTCCCTTCCGCTCTGTAAAAAATCAATAAAATATATATTTAAAAAAAAATAACCAGAACAAAAGCTGCCTGTGTTTTCCTTTCTGATCCTATCCCTTGTTTCTTTTCAGAATTGAAACCCACTGTCATAGTCATTACTTTGCTTTTCTAGACTTACCATATACTAGGGGCCTGGTGCACAAAATTTGTCCACTGGGGGTGGGTGATCCCTCAGCCCAACCTGCCCCCCTCACATATACTGGGAGCCCTCAGGGGATGTCCTACTGACCGCTCACCCCAGGCCTGCCAAAGACCTAAAGCCTCTGGCTGAGATTTTAGGCCTTGGGCACCCAGCCATCGCCCTGCAATGGGGCCAGTGACTGGCTCGTTCCCACCCCCCTGGCCCAGGCCTTAGCCCCAGCCTCTGGTGACTGCCTGTGCTTGCCAGCTGCCTCGCGCACGCGCCTGTGTCCTCGCACACAGGCTGGTGGCTTTGTGCATGCCTCAGTGGCCCAGCCCCACCTTGGCCCCACCCCTGCCTCGTGCATGCCTTGACCCTGCCCCCCGCCTCACATGCTTGCCAGCCGCCTTGGCCCCGCCTCACACCCTCACAGACCGCCTCGGCCCCACCCCCCCAGCCCAGGCCTTAGCCCTGGCTGCCGGCGAGGCCCCGTGCTGGCCAGCAGGCTCCGCCCCAGCTCCTGATTGGCTGGTGGGCATGGCTTGATTGGAGGTATGGTCAATTTGCATATTACTCTTTTTATTAGATAGGATGTTTGTATCCTGAAATAATATATAGTATTTAGTTTTGCATGGTTGTCTGATAAAAATAATATGAAATAGTAATATCCCATATAATAAAAGGCTGATAGGCAAATAGACCAAATGGCAGAACAACTGAACAACTGGTCATTATGATGTCCTCTGGCCACCAGGGGGCATGCACAGAACATGGTAGGCGTCGCCTGCAGTGGGATGGGGGAGCAGGTGAGCGGGGCCACCAGACCAAGGTGAGCGCTGGTTGCTGTCATCAGGGTGAGACTCTGATGGTTACTGAAAATTCTTTGCTCCCACGTGCTGTGGTCCTGCCTGGCGCTTACACTTGCTGCCAGCACCAGCCCCGCTCACACCCACTGCCATTCTGGCCCCGCTCGCACCCGCAGCTGGCCCCAGAGCCACTGCCATTCTGGCCCCGCTCGCACCCGCAGCTGGCCCCAGAGCCCCTGCCATTCTGGCCCCGCTCGCACCCGCAGCTGGCCCCAGAGCCACTGCCATTCTGGCCCCACTCGCACCCGCAGCTGGCCCCAGAGCCACTGCCATTCTGGCCCCGCTCGCACCCGCAGCTGGCCCCAGAGCCACTGCCATTCTGGCCCCGCTCGCACCCGCAGCTGGCCCCAGAGCCACTGCCATTCTGGCCCCGCTCGCACCCGCAGCTGGCCCCAGAGCCCCTGCCATTCTGGCCCCGCTCGCACCCGCAGCTGGCCCCAGAGCCCCTGCTCGCTGCTGGTGCCCGGCGCCGGTCCCCATTGCTCTGCGCCATCAGCAGGTGTGAGCGGTGGCTGTCGACCCTGATCATCCCTGAGGGTTCTCCACCTCCCCTGCTCCTGAGGTGCAGTCAGGGCAGCAGCCATGACTGGGTGGGAGTGGGGCTGCCAGCAGACAGGACTGGGGGCTTCAGTGGGAGGGGCCAGGCTGGAGCATGGAGGATGGGCCGAGACCTGCCCCTATGCCAGTGGTTGACAAACTCAGTCAACAGAGACAAATATCAACAGTACAACAATTGAAATTTCTTTTGAGAGCCAAATTTTTTAAACTTAAACTTCTTCTAACGCCGCTTCTTCAAAATAGACTCGCCTATGCCGCGGTATTTTGTGGAAGAACCACATTCAAGGGGCCAAAGAGCCGCATGTGGCTCGTGAGCCACAGTTTGCTGACCACTGCCCTATTCCCATTGCAGCCTTGTTGCCCATAGTTCCTTTCAAGGTGCACAAATTTATGCACTCAGCCCCTAGTTTGTAATATAAAAAATGAAGTTTTAAATTTTGTTCATGTTACATGACATTTCTGGATTCATTCATGTAGCTCTAGCTCATTCATCTATGTTGTTGAGTAATAATTGTTATGTATCACAACTCATTTATTTTCTTTTGAATGAACATTTTAGTTGCTTTTAATTTTTTTTAAAATTTTTTGTTATTGTGAACCAGTAATTCCAGAATCAACTTGTATATGTCTCATGGTGCATATATGCAGCAGTTTCTGTGGCATTTACACCGTGAAGTAGAATTGTGTCCTTGGGTATTTTGCACTTTACCAGATTTTTCTAATGTTTACCAAAAATGGTTGTACTAACTGACCTTTTACCAGTTGTTCTTCATCTTCATGAAGATTAATGTTTGCCAGTCTTAAATGCAAAATGGTATCTCATTGTCTCAGTTTGCATTTTCCTGATTAATAAGGTGGCCCACCTTTTCATGGTGACTATTGTTTTATCTTTTATCACATGACTTTTGTTATCTTTCTCCTATTTTTTTCTATTGTCTTACTGATGTGTAAGTACTTCATATATTCTGCGTATTTATTATTCACTATTCCTGCTTCAGATATTTGTCTTTTCACTTTCTGTGAGAAGAACAGAAATTCTAAATTTAATGAAGTTACTCTTTGGTTTTAACATTATGTCCTACTTAAGAAATGTTTCTTCACTCAGTCATTTATTCCCCTCTATACCTTCTTTCACCTTCACTCTCCCCCACAATCACCACACAATTGTGCATGCCCTTAAGTTCTTCCTCTTTTTTTTATTTTTGCTCAATCACTCCAATCCCCCAACACCCTCCCACCAAAGCTGTCTGCCTGCTCTCTATGAGTCTCTCTATTTTGCCCGTTAGTTCAGATTGTTCATTACATTTTTTTAGTCCTTACATTATAAACATACACCATTCTTAATTGCAAAAATGTGTACATCACTTCTGGACGATTCTGCCCATACTTCGAGAAGTCATATGTTTCATTTTAAAGTGGATATCAACTATAAAAGAAAAAATACTTTTTTGAGGCATTGTTGAACGTACGTAATAAGGGGGAGGAAGGAGTGGAGCCAGGAGGTTAAACCTTAGCGGGGAGTGATACAGGTAAATATAAGAAAATGAAAGTATAAAGTATGAGAATAATAATCTATTTCACACTGAGAAGAGATAAGTCATGGACCTTGATGTAGGATTGAAAAGCTAAGACTACTCATTTTAGCCAGAACATTCAGCATGGCCAAAATGGACTGTTTCTCAATACATGTAATCTACTCTGTAGAAAAGCAGTTCAATTAAGCTCACAGGTTGGAGGAGCAGCTTCCTCCAAGGGACTGAGAGCCTATTTGAAGGCAAAAGTGCTGATAGAGGCCACTGACCCTTTGCTGAACCCTCCTCCCTCTGAGCTGGCAAGCAGGAGCCATATCTGAGTCTCCATCAATCTGGCTAACACTGTGTGCCTGCCTTGGTGATTCTTTGGGACCCCACCCTACCCAACTTTTGGAGCCACCCAAGCCACTTTCAGTGGCTTTTCCTTATAAATGACCTGTCTTGTCTGGCCACAGGGTGCAGTGGCTCTGGGGCTTCTTGGCAGGTGCAGGCCAATGTCAGCTGCTGCCTGTGCCCTGCCCTGTGTCAGCCAGCATGAACTACAAAGTTATCTGCAGATGGCTGCTACTTGTGCTGGGCTTGGAGGGTGCCCAGAAGAGGCTGCGAACAGAGGCTCGATGCTGATAGTGCTTGGCCTGAAACCATTTAGCAGTAGGTATGCAGCACACCGACACCAAATGCTGTTTGATTTGGGGTTTCTGAACCTTTTGAGGAATTTAGGAAAGTCCACAATGCCAGAAAAGACTGGTCATTTGTAAGTTTAATTTTGTCATATAAATATATATATATATATATATATATATATATATATTTCATCTTCATACAGTTCTAAAGCCAGTTACAGTGTCCAAAGCTCTTCACCCTATTTCCTCCCTATCATGTATATTTACGTGTAAAATAGTTTGGTGTGATTTTTCTTTTTTTTTTTATGTTTGGTATTTTGTACAGTTATTTTTGTTATGATGGTAAGCTTTACTTAGTACCCTCTCTTTTAATTATTATCTATTAATTCCCTACTATGTGCATTATTGAAATTGGTTGTGACCTCTTCTTCCCCTCATCCTTAGCATCTGGTGTGAAGTGCATCCTTAAAAAAAAAAATTGGCATTACCCTGGCCAGTGTTTCTCAGTGGTTAGAGCGTTTGTCCAGTCTGCACACTGAAGGGTCCCATGTTGATTCCGTCAAGGGCAAGAACTTGGGTTGCAGGTTTCATTCGCAGCCAGTTGGCACGTGCAGGAGGCATGTGTCTTTTTCACATAGATGTTTCTCTCTCCCTCCCTGCCTTCTACTGTCTCAGAAATCAATGGGAAAAATATCCTCAGATGGGGGTTAACAAAATTAATTAATTTTTAAAAGCCCCCCCCCCCCCGTTTTTTTTTTTTTACATCGAGAGACCCCATATACGAAATTCGTGCATGGAGGGGGGGCTGTCCCTCAGCCCAGCCTGCACCCTCTCCTTTCTGGGACCCTGCGAGGTATGTTCAACTGCCCTCTCACAATCCAGAACTTCTGGCTCCCAACTGCTCGCCTGCCTTCCTTCCTGATTGACCCTAACCACTTCGGCCTGCCATCCTGGTCACCCCATAACCACTCCCCTGACAGCCTGATTGATGTCCAACAGCTCCCCTGCCAGCTTGTTTGCCCCCAACATCCTTACTCTGCCAGCTTGCTCACCTCTAACTGCCCTCCCCTGCAGGCTTGATCGCCCCCAACGGCCCTCCCTTGCAGGCCTGGTCCCTCCCAACTGCCCTCCCCTGCTGGCCTGATCACATCACACACAACTGCCCTCTCTTGCAGGCCTGGAACCTCCCCTGGTGGCCATTTTGTGGTGGCCACCTTGTGACCACATGGGGGCAGCTGTCTTGTGAGTTGGAGTTATGGTCAATCTGCATATTAATCTTTTATTAGATAAGATAGAGGCCTGGTGCATGAGTGAGGGCCAGCTGGTTTGTCCTGAAGGGTGTCTCAAATTGGAGTTGGGGTTTTCTTGGGGTGTGGGGCACGCCCCCCAGCGACCCAAGCGGAGGCCCTGGTATCTGGGATTTATTTATATTCTACAATTGTAACTATAGCCTGGAGTGGAGGCAAGCCTTCTGCTCACTCCTTGATGACAGCCATTTCTGTTGGAATTCATTTATCTTCTATAATTGAAACTTTGTACACTGGAGTGGAGGCCTAGGCCAGCCAGAGCTGCAGAAGCTTGGCTTCCTCCATTGCCGGGGCACACTAGCCTCTGCTCTCTCCAGCACCGTGGCTGCTGCCATTTCTGTTGGGATTTATGTATCTTCTATAATTGAAACTTTGAAGCATTAAGTAGAGGCCTAGGCCAGCAAGGGCAGGCGGAAAGCTTGGCTTCCTCCATTGCCGGGGAAACCCAAGCCTTCCTCCTGTTCTCAGTGGCAGCAGCCATCTTGATTGGGGTTTATTTGCATATTCACTCCTGATTGGCTTGTGGGCATGGCTTGTGGGTATAGTGAAGGTACAGCCAATTTGCATATTTACTCTTTTATTAGATAGGACTAGAGGCCCGGTGCCCGAAACTTGTGCACGGGGGTGGGGGATGTCCCTCAGCCCAGCCTGCACCCTCTCCAATCTGGCACCCCTCGAGGAATGTCCGACTGCCTGTTTAGGTCCGATCTTGGTAGGATGGGGCCTAAACGGCTAGTTGGACACTCTTCTCACAATTCAGGACTGCTGGCTCCAAACTGCTTGCCTGCCTGCTTCCCTGATTGACCTTAACCCCTTCTGCCTGCCAGCCTGATCACTCCCTAGCTTAATTGATGTCTGACTGCTCCCCTGTTAGCCTGTTTGCCCCCAACTTCCTTACTCTGCCGGCCTACTCATCTCTAACTGCCCTTCTCTGCAGGCTTGATCGCCCCTAACTGTCCTCCCTTGCAGGCCAGGTCCCTCCCAACTGCCCTCTCCCACTGGCCTGATCGCCCACAACTGCCCTCCCTTGCAGGCCTGGAACTTCCTAAAGGCCCTCCCCTGCTGGCCATCTTGTGGTGGCCATCTTGTGTCCACCTGGGGGCAGGATCTTTGACCACAAGGGGGCAGCCCTCTTGTGTGTTGGAGTGATGGTCAATCTGCAAATTACTCTTTTATTAGATAGGATAGAGGCCTGGTGTATGGGTGGGGGCCAGCTGGTTTGCCGTGCAAGGTGTCCTGGATCAGGGTGAGGGTTCCCTTGGGGTGTGGGGCAGCCTGGGCAAGGGGCTTGTTGTGGTTTGCAGGCCAGCCACGCCTCCCCAGTGACCCAAGCGGGGCTTTGGTATCTGGGATTAATTTATGTCCTACAATTGAGACTTTGTAGCCTAGAGTGGAGCCAAGCCTTCTGCTTGCTCTGTGGAGACAGCCATTTCTGTTGGAACATTTACTTTCTATAATTGAAACATTGTAGCCTAGAATGGAGGCCTAGGCACTAGGATTGCAGAAACTTGGCTTTCTCCATTGCCTGGACAACCCTAGCCTGTGCTCTCTCCAGCTCTGTGGCAGCCGCCATTTCTGTTGGGATATATCTTCTATAATTGTAACTTTGTAGCATTGAATGAAGGCCTAAGCTGGCAAAGGCAGGCAGTAAGTTTGGCTTCCTACATTGCCAGGGAAACCCAAACCTTCCTCCTGCTCTCAGTGGCTGCAGCCATCTTGGTTGGGGTTTATTTGCATAATTTGTTCCTGATTGGCTGGTGGGCATGGTTGTGGGCGTGGCTTGATCAGAGGTACAGTCAATTTGCATATTATTTTATTAAATAGGATGATTGTAGAGTCACATGCAATGTAAAATATAATACAGAGAGATCCTATTACATTATTCATTTTTTCCCAGTAGTAACATCTGGAGCCATGATAATAAAATGTTGATATTTATACAGTCACAATATAAACATTTGTCACCACAAGGATCTTTTATGTTGTCATTTTGTAGCCATACTACTTCCTCCACCCTTACCCATCCTCAACCTCTGACAACCACTAATCACTATTTCTATAATTTTGTTATTTCAAAAATCTATTGTAATAAAAGTATAATATGCTAATTAGACGGACAGCCAAACAATCTTCCTGACGAAGCCATGGCAGTGGAGCAGAAGCAGAGTCATTAGAGGCCATCAGGCAGATGGGCAGTTAGGGACGATACAGCAGGCAGGCAGAAGTGGTTAGAAGCAATCAGGCAGGCAGGAAAGTGGTTAGTGGTGATCAGGCAGGCAGGCAAGCCAGGGGGCTCGGATTACAAGAGGGATATCCGACACCATACGTAATTATTACAATATTATTGCCTGTATTTCCTATGCTGTGCTTTATATATATTTTGGATGTTAGCCCCTTAGTAGGTAATTTGGAATTATCTTCTCTCATTTGGTTGATTGCCTTCTTGTTTTATTAGTGGTTTCTTTTGCTATTCAGAAGCTTTTTAGATTGATGTAGTTTCATTCATTTATATTTCACTAACATTTAGGGCCAAGTTCACAAAAGAAACCTCTGTTGAGACCAAGGTCCATAGGTTAGTGCCTATGTTTTCTTCTATGTATTTTATTGTCTCAGTTCTTACATTTCTTTAATCCACATTTGAGTTAAATTTTTGTGTATGGTGTCAGCTTAGCAATCTAATTTTATTCTATTTTTAATTTTTTTATTGTCTTCTTTTTCCCCAGTTACTTCCCAATTCCCCAGCCATTCCCATCTCAGGCAAGCCCCCACCGCCCCAGAGTCTGTGTCCATTGGTTATGCTAATATGCATGCATACAAGTCCTTTGGTTGCTCTCTAACCCCTTCTCCCCTACTTTTTGTCTTTGGATCTATTCTTATTCATCCAATTATGTTGATGATTATATCCGATATATGAGTGAGATCATGTGATACTTACTGTTCTCCGACTGGCTTATTTCTCTTAGCATAATGTTTTCCAGTTCCATCTATGCTGTTGCAAATGTTAAAAGTTTCTTCTTTTTTATAGCAGCATAGTATTCCATTGTGTAGTTGTACCACAGTTTTTTAATCCACTCTTCTGCTGATGGGCATTTATGCTATTTCCAAATCTTACCTATTATAGATTGTGCTGCTATGAACATAAGGGTGCATATATCCTTTCTGATTGGTGTTTCTAGTTTCCTGGGATATATTCCTAGAAGTGGGATCACTGGGTCAAATGGGAGTTCCATTTTTAGGTTTTTGAGGAAACTCCATAATGTCTTCCACAGTGGCTGCACCAGTCTGCATTCCCACCAGCAGTGTTCGATTTTTCCTTTTTTTCCACATCCTTGCCAGCACTTGTCATTTGTTGATTTGTTGATACTAGCCAATGTACAGGTGTAAGATGGCATCTCATTTTGGTTTACATCTCTCTATGATTAGTGACTTTCCATGTTTTCACATGTCTCCTGGCCTTCTGTATGTCCTCTTTCAAAAGTGTCTATTTGGATCCTTTACCCAGTTTTTGATTGGATCGTTTATCTTCCTTTTGTTAAGTTTTATGAGTTCCTTATAAATATTGGAGGTTAAACCCTTATCTGAAATATCATTGATAAATGTGTTCTCCCATTCAGAGTGCTTTCTTGTTTTGTTGGTGGTTTCTTTTGCTATGCAGAAGCTTTTTATTTTGATGTAGTTCCATTTGTTAATTTTCTCCTTAGTCTCCATTGCCTAGGAGCTGTGTTTGTAAAGATATTGCTACAACATATATCTGCTATTTTGCTGACTATGTAGTCTTGTGCGATTTTTATGGCTTCCTGTCTTACATTAAAGTCCTTTAGCCATTTTGAGTTTGTTTTTATGTATGGTGTAAGTTGGTGGTCTACTTTCATTTTATTGCAGGTATCTGACCAAATTTACCAGCACCATTTATTGAAGAGGGTGTCTGGATTCCATTGTATGCTCTTGCTTCCTTTGTCAAATATTAATTGAACATAATGGCTTGGGTCTATTTCTGGGTTCTCAGTTCTGTTCATTGGTCTATATGTCTGTTCTTATGCCAGTACCATGCAGTTTTGAGAACGTGGCTTAGTAACATAGCTTAATAGCTGGTAGTATGATCCCTCCAACTTTGTTGTTTTTTCTCAGGATTGCTGCGGCTATTTGGAATCATTTTTTTTCCAGATGAAGTTTTGTAGAGTTTGTTCAAGATCTTTGAAATATGCAATTGGTATTTTAATGGGGAATGCATTGAATCTGTAGATTGCTTTGGGTAATATGGACATTTTAATGATATTGATTCTCCTAATCCATGAATATGGTATGTTCTTCCATTTGTTTATATGTTGTTGTTTTTTTGTCTCTTTTCTCAGTGTCCTGTAGTTTTCTGAGTACAGGTCTTTTACATCCTTAGTTAAGTTTATTCCTAAGTATCTTACTTTTTTGAAAGATAGATGGTAAAAAAAAAAAGTTACAATGATAAATGGGATTTGTTTTCTTCTTTGTGAGTTCATTATGTGTGTATAAAAAGGCCATAGATTTCTAGGTGTTAATTTTGTTTCCTACTACATTATCAAATTCATTTATTAGGTCTAATAGTTTTTTGATAGGCTGTTTAAGGTGTTCTATGTACATTGTCATGTCATCTGCAAATAAAGACAATTTTACTTCTACTTTTCCAATTTCAGTGCCTTTTATTTCTTCATCTTGTCTAATCACTTCCAGTAGTATATTGAACAGGAGTGGTAGGCATCCATGTCTTATTCCTGTTCTTAGAGGAAATGAGTTTAGTTTTTGCCCATTGAGTATGATGTTGGCTATAGGTTTGTCATATAAGGCTTTTATTATGATGAGGTATGATTCCTCTATTCCCATTTTGCTGAGATATTTTATCAAGAAAGGGGGTTGGATTATGTCAAATGCTTTTTCTGCATTGATTGATGTGATTCTGTGATTTTTTCCTCTCGGTTTGTTTATATGTTATATCACATTTATTGATTTACGGATATTGTACCATCCTTTCATCCTGGAATAAATTCCATTTGGTCATGTTGTATGGTCTTCTAATGTAATGCTGAATCCGATTTGTTAGAAATTTGTTGAGGACTTTAGCATCTGTGTTCATCAAGGATATTGGCCTGCAGTTCTCTTTTTTTGTGGTGTCTTTATCTCATTGTGGGATTTGGGTAATGCTGGCTTCATAGAAAGAGCTTGGAAGTTTGCCTTCCTTTTGAATTTTTTAGAATAGTTTGAGCAGGATAGGTATTAGTTCTTCTTTGAATGCTTGGTAGAACTCTCCTATAAAGCCGTCAGAACCAGGGCTCTTTTTGCTGGAAGATTTTTAATTGCTGCTTCACTTTCTTTGGTAGTTATCAGACTTATCCAGGATTTTTTTTTATTCTTCTTGATTGAATTTTGGGAACTGTGTTTCTCTTAAGAATATGTCCATTTCATCTAGGTTGTCAATTTGGTTGGAATAGTTGTACATAGTATTTTTTCATACTCATTGTATTTCTGTGGCATCGGTTGTTACTTCCCCACTTTCATTTCTGATTTTGTTTATTTGGGTCCTCTCTCTTTGCTTCTTGGTGAGCTGGCTAGAGGTTCTTCAATCTTGTTTATCCTTTCAAAGAACCAGCTGTTGGTTTTGTTGATCTTTTGTATTATTTTTTTTGGTCTCTATGTTGTTTATCTCTGCTCTGATCTTTATTATTTCCTTCCTTCTGCTTACACTGGGCTTTTCTAGTTGTTCTCTTTCTAACTGAGTTGTAGGGTTTTATAATTCATTACCGTTGTTTCATGTCTAGACAAGCCTGTAGAGCTGTGAACTTCCCTCTCAAGACTGCTTTCACTGTGTCTCATAGATTTTGGATTGTTGTGATTTCATTGTCATTTGTTGGCCTGATGCTTTTTATTTCTTCTTTGATCTCTTTGGTAACCCAGTCATTGTGTAGTTAGCATGTTGTTTAGCCTCCAGGTGTTTGTTTTTATTGTTCTATTGTAGTTGATTTCTAGTTTTATGCCATTGTGATCTTAGAAGATGCTTGATGTGATACTTATCTTATTGAATTTGAAGAGACTTTGCCTGTGTACTAATATGTGGTCTATCTTTGAAAACGACCCATGTACAGTTAAGAAGAATGTATATTCAGTGCCTTTGGGGTGGAATGTTCTGAAGATGTCAATCCCATTTGACCTAGGGAGTCATTTAGAATTGATGTTCCTTTGATGATTTTTGTTTAGAGGATTTTTCCAGTGATGTTAGTGGGGTATTAAAGTCCCCTACTATGAATGTATTGCTCTCAGTCTCTTTCTTGATATCCTACTAAGTTTTTTTTTTTTATATATATATTTGGGTGGTCCTGTATTGGGTTCATATATGTTTACCAGCGTTATATCTTCTTGTTCAATTGCTTTCTTTAGTATTATGAAATGTCCTTCCTTATCTCTTATTATGGCCTTCACTTTGAGATCTAGTTTGGTATAAGTATTGCTACCCCAGCTTCTTCTTTTTTTTTTTCCTTTCCATTCACCTGAAAAACTTTTTTCCATCCCTTCACCATCAGTCTGTGTGAGTCCTTTTTTCTAAGGTGCGTGTCTTTATAGACAGCAGATAAATGGGTCATGTTTTCTTATCCACTTAGCTACCCCATGTCTTTTTGATTGGGGCATTTAATCCATTTACATTTAAAGTTATTATTGATAGGTACTTGTTTGTTTCCATTTTTATTTTGTATGCCTTTATTACTTCTTCCCTTCCTGTTCTTTTTTACAGCAGACCCTTTCCTTCTTTGTGAAACTCCTGATTTCACCTCTATTTTTATTGATAGCCTTGCTTGATGCAGTATTCTTGGATTCAGACACTTGATTTGCATGACTTTGTATATTTCATTTAATTCCCTTCTAGCCTGATGTGTTTCTGTTGAGAAATCAGTTGATAGTCTGATGGGAGATCCTTTGTAGGTAACATTCTGTCTCTCTCTGGCAGCCTTTAAGATTCTTACTTTCTTATTGGTGTTTGTCAATCCTGATCTATAAAAAACCAGGAGCCATGATGACCAAAACAGACAGACAGATGCCCAAATAGCAGGCTCTGTGGGGTGAGCAAGCCAGGAGTGTGATTAGTGAGAGAGGACCAAACGACTGGACATCAGGCTGTGTGGGCATCCAGGCTGCTAGGGAGTTAATGAAGGATGACCGAACAACTGAACAGCAGGCTGGCAGAGGGGCAGTTGGGGGCAACCAGACCAGCAAGCGTGATGGGGGTGACCAGGATTGCAGGGGGCGGGCAGTGAGGGGCAACCAGACTTGGGGGGGGGGACAGTGGAGGTACCAGGCCAACGTGGGGGCAGTTGAGGGCGACCAGGCCAGTAGGGATTCAGTAAGTGCGGCAGAAGGGGGCAGTTGGGGATGACCAGGCTGATAGGGGTGGCAGTTAGGGGTGACTAGGCTGGCAGATCGGGGCAGTTGGGGGTTACAAGGATGGCAGTAAGGGGCTACCAGGCTGGTGGGTGGCATTTAGTGGTGACCAGCCTGGCAATGGAACAGTTAGGAGCTACCAGACCAGCAGGCAGAGGCAGTTAGGGGTGGTCAGGCTGGTAGGGGATGACAGAGGTGATCAGGCAGGCAAGGAGGTGAGCAATCAGGAGCCAGTGGTACCAGATTGTGAGACGGATGTCTGACTGCTGGTTTAGGCCCAATGCCTAAACCGGCAGTGAGACATCCCCTAAGTGGTCCTGGATTCGACAGGGTGCAGGCTAGGCTGAAAGGACCGCCTGCCCTCACATAGGCCTCTTTTAATTATAATCTGTCTTGGTGTCAGTCTTTTGGGGTTCATCTTCTTTGGAACTCTGTGAGCTTCCTGGACTTGTGTGAGAATTTTCTTCCCAATATCAGGGAAGTTTTCTGTTATTACTTATTCAAACAGGTTTTCTATTCCTTGCTCAGTTTCCTCTCCTTCTGGTACCCCTATTATGTGGATGTTGTTTCATTTCGTATTGTCCCAAAGTTCTTTTAGACTTTACTATTTTTAAGGTTGTTTTTCCCCCCTAGATGTTGCTCTGCTTGCGTATTTTTTCCTACCTTGTCTTCTACTTCACTGATGAGGTTCTCCACTTCTTCTAGTCTACTGTTGATGCTGTCTATAGAGTTTTTTTTTATTGCAGTAATGTGATTTTTCATCTCTTCTTGATTCTTCATTTCCTCTTGGTTCTTACACATATTGTTGAATTTGTCTTCCATTCTTTTCAGCGACCTTATGACCATTGCTCTGAATTCTTTCTCTGTCGTGTGGCTTGTCTCCATTTCATTTACACACCTTTCTGGTGATTCCTCCTTTTCTTCCGTATGTGGGCTGTTTCTTTGTCTCCCCATGATCGCTCCTCTCAGGGTTTCTCATTATGTAGCTGTCTCTCCTATGTTGACTTTCTCCAGGCGATATCTGACCTTTCTGTCTGTGGATTGCCCCACCAGCTGTGTCCAGTTTACCAGTTCCAGATGGGTGCTGTTTGACCCACCTCTTCTTTCTATCTGCTCTGTGAGAAGGTCCAGGGCCTGTCTGTTTTCTGCACCACTTTCTCTTCCTCTGAGCAGACCTCCCCGTGGTTGGGGAGGCTGGTGTTCTGGCAAATGTGGGTTCGCAGCTGTGGCAACTGGCCTCTGGGCATTGTGATAGTACTGTCCTGGGAAATATCTTAGGTTTCCCCAGTTGAAGGTAAGGCTGGGATTCCAATCACTTAGTTTTATTCTTTTGCAGCACTATTTATTAAAACGGCTTTCTTTTCTCCTTTGTCTGTTTTTGCTTTAAAAATTACTTGTCTTTATGCATGTGGGTTTATTTCTGTGCTCTCAATTCTGTTCCTTTGGTCTGTGTGTCTTTTTCTGCCAGTAGCATACTGTTTTGATTATTTTTTAATCTTTATTGTTCAGTTTATTAATTACATTGTTTCCCCCTTTTCCCCCCCATAGTTCCCCTCCACCCAGTACCCATCCCACACTTCACCCTGACCTCCCCCACACTGTCCTATCCTATAGGTGCATGATTTTTGTCCAGTCTCTTGCTGCACCTTCCACACCCCTTTTCTCCCCAAGAATTGTCAGTCCATTCCCTCTCTTTGTCCATGATTCTGTTATATTCACCAGTTTATCCTGTTCATCAGATTGTTAATTCACTTGATTTTTAGATTCATTTGATGGATGTGTATTTGTTGTTCATAATTTATATTTTCACCTTTTTCTTCTTCCTCTCCTTATAGAATGTCATTCAGCAATTCATATAATATTGGTTTGGCGGTGATGAACTCCTTTAGCTTTTTCTTATCTGCAAAGCACTTTATCTGACCTTCAATTCTGAATGATAGCTTTGCTGGATAGAGTAATCTTGGTTGTAGATTTTTGCTATTCATCACTTTGAATATTTCTTGCCACTCCCATCTGGCCTGCATCGTTTCTGTTGAGAAATCTGTTGACAATGGTATGGGTGCTCCCTTAGAGGTAACTAACTGTTTTTCTCTTGCTGCTTGTAATATTCTCTCTTTGTCTTTTGCTTTTGGCATTTGAATTATGATGTGTCATGGTGTGGTCCTCCTTAGATTGCTATATTTTGGGGTTCTGTGCACTTCTTGGGCTTTTAAATCAATTTCTTTCACCAGGTGTGGGAAGTTTTCGGTCACTGTTTCTTAAAATAGGTTTTCATTATCTTGCTCTCTCTCTTTTTCTGGCACCCCTATAATTCTGATGTTGGTATGCTTGAGGTTGTTTCAGAGGCCCCTTACACTATCTTCAATTTTTTGGATTCTTTTGGTTTCTTGCTTTTCCAGCCGAGTGGATTTTGCTTCTTTGTATTTCAAATCTTTGACTTGGTTCTTGGGGTCGTCTGGACTGCTTTTAGGTCTTTGTATAATATTTTTTATTTCAGTCAGTGTATGCTTAATTTCTAGTTGGTCCTTTTTCATGCCCTCGTAGGTCTTGTTCATTTCCTCATAGGCCTTGTTCATTTCCTTGTAGGTCTCGGTGTTTTCTAGGAGTCTCTTGAAAAACCTTATTACGGTGGTTTTGAACTCTATGTCTAGTCGTCTTTTTTCCTCCATTTCTTTCACATCTGATTTCTTTCCATTTCTCTGCATTGTGGCTGCTTTCCTGAGTTGGTCCATTAGCTTTGTGTGGTAGATGTCCTCTAATGGACAGTGGCTCAGCCTTCCCAGTTACCTGAGGTGGATACTCTTGCTATAGCCGTTTATAGGTTGTACAGTATTGTTGAAGTTAAGCCCAACTAGCTTATTGTTGTTAGCACTAGGAGGGTTTGACCTCCAGGCCAATTGGCTGTGAGGGTAAGCTGTGTTCAGGTTGGATGGGTGGAGTCTCCGGGCTGAGCAGGCAGCCTCAGCTCCGCCCTACTCAGCACCTGGATATCTGTGATGGGTGGTAATGGCTGTACACACCTCTGAGAGAAAGCCACCGCTGACCTCCACCCTCTGCCAGTCAACTCAGCCTCTCCCCCAAAGAGTCTGCATCCCCAAAGTCTCGCCCAGGGTTGTAAAACAATGCAGTCCGGTGGTCTCCCAAGTGAGGGAGCAGGTCACGAGTCCTCTCTGCACGGTCACACACTTCTGTTCCCAAGTTTACGCGCAAACTGCTGATCCCAAGGTTTACTCACACTCTCCACAAGCTCGCCCTCTCCACAAGCTCGCAGACCTCTGCCGTGCCTGGGCTTCAGCGTGCTTTTCCACTGTCCAGTTTCACCCCATATGAGTGTGGGTTCTCTGGACCTCCCCGGGAACTGGGGAATCAGTGCAGTGGGACACCTTTGCCCTCCCCGTTGGAGAAAACCAGCCAGGTTTGCAGCCACTCATCCTCTCCACTGGCATGCACACACGGCTCCAAACCTCTGACTCCGTGAGTATCTCCAACGCTGCCCTCCGCCGCTCCTCTGAGTCACAGTGTCCTATCTTTACTTTTATTTGTGGAATTTTCACTCAGCCAGCTTTCCGGCAATTCTGGATGATGTTTGTTCTGTCGTTAAGTTGTAATTTTGGAATTGTTGTATGGAGCAGCAAGATAGGTGTTTACCTATGCCGCCATCTTGGTTCCTGTCTTTCTGTTTTGATCATTTTTTGTAAAATAATTTGCAGTCAGGGAGTGTAATAACTCTGGTTTTGTTCTTTTTTCTCTGGAATGTTATGGCTATTTGGAATCTTTTGCAATTCCATACAAACTTGGTACTATTTTGTTCTTCTTCTTTCAGAAATGCCATTGAGTTTTTACAGGGATTGCACTAAATTTGTATGTTACTTTAGGTAACATGGCCATTTTAACTTTCTTGATTCTTCCAGTCAATGTATATCTTTCCATTTCTTGTATTTGCACTTTTTTCAATAATGTCTTGTTACTTTCAATGTATAGATTATTCACTTCCTTTGTTGATTCCTAGGATTTTATCCTTTCTGTTGCAATTGCAAATGGCATTGTTTTCTTCGTTGCTCGTTTGATATTTTATTGTTAATATACAGGAAGGAATACGACATCTTTGTGCATTGATATTTGTATCATGCAACTTTACTATCTATAGTAATAAGAGCATTAAGTGCTAATTCCACCATACGTCCTTCCGGACGAGGCCTGCCCTGTGAGGGAAGCCTGGGTCCTGGGTGCCTGCCCGTGGCCAGATCGAAGTCTGGGACCCGGTTGTCAGGAACGCTGGTGCCGGCAGCTGGGGGAAGGAAAGCCTACTGTTGCACAGATTTCATGCATCAGGCCTCTAGTATTTGTATATTGTTTCTCATAGTCTTTTGGTGAGTCTTCAGAGTTTTCTCTATATAGAATCCTGCCATCTGCAAGTGTGACAGTTTTACTTCTTTATTCCCAATTTAGGTACTTTTTATTTATTTCTCTTTCCAGGCTGTTTTGGCTAGGACTTAAACAGTGGTGAGTGTGGTTATCTTTGTCTTGTTCCTGATGTTAGAGAGGAAAAGCTTTTAGCTTTTCACTATAAAGTATGATATTGGCTATGGATTTGTCATATGTAGCCTTTACTATAATGAGGTACTTCTCTTCTATATCCATTTTATTGAGTGTTTTAGTTATAATAAATGGATGTTGTGACTTGTCATGCTTTTTCTGCATCTGTTGATATTATCCTATGATTTTTGTTTTATTTTGTTAATGTGGTATATCACATCGATTGATTTGCCTGTGTTCAGCCATCTTTGCATCCCTGAAATAAATCCCACTTGATTGTGATGTATTACATTTTCACATCTATTGATGTTATTGTGATTTTTATCTTTTATTTTGCTAATGTGATATATTGCATTGATTCATTTGCATGTGTTCAGCCATCCTTGCATTCTTTCTTTTTGTAGTTGATCTCTAGTTTCAAACCATTGTAGGTAGAGAATATATTTAGTATGATTTCAATCTTCTTAATTGTGATGTGTTATATTTTTAATGCATTTTGTTTGACTAGAGGCCTGGTGTACAAAATTTGTGCATAGGGGGATGGTGTCCCTTAGCCCAGCCTGCACGCTCTCCAATCTGGGACATCCCTCTTACAATCCAGGTCTGCTGGCTCCCAACCACTTGCCTGCCTGCCTGCCTGCCTGATTGTCCCTAACCTCCTTTGTCTGCCTGATCGCCACCTAACCGCTCCCCTGCCAGCCTGAAGACCCCCAATTTTCCTGCCCTGCTGGCTTGATGGCCCTGACTGTCCTTCCCCAGCTGTCCTGAGGCCGCCCAACTGCCTTCCCCTGCCAGCCTGCTCTGCCTCGGCCCCCACCACCATGGCTTTGTCCAGAAGCAAGTCAGACTTCCAGAAGATGGCCGGTCACCTGGTCTAATTAGCGTATTTTCCTTTTATTAGTATAGACTTGATAGCCCTTTGTTTAGGATTTTTGCATCTATGTTCATTAGAGATATTGGTATGTAATTTTTTTTTCTTTTTTTCTTTTTGCATATCTTTGTGTTGTCCTGCCAGGTGTTGGTATTCCCTTTTCTTCAATTTCTTGGAAGACTTTGAGGATAGGTATTGAATTGCTTTGAATGTTTGGCAGAATTCACTAGTGTAGCCATCTGGACTTGAACATTTCTTTGGGAGGAGGCTTTTGATGATTTTTTCAATTTTCTTACTGTTGATCCATCTATTTAGGTTTACCAGTTCTTACTGGTTCAGTATAGGAATGTTAAATATATTTCTAAGAATTTGTTCATTTCTTCCAAGTAATCAAATTTGGTGGTGTACAGTCTTTCATAGTGTTCTTGTATAGTCAACCCTTTTTATTTCTGTGGTATCTTTTGTAACTTCTCTTTCATATCTAATTTTATTTATTTGAGTCTTTTCTCCTTTCTCCTTAGTGATCTAGTCAATTTTTTCAGTTTCATTTATCTTTTTAAAAAAAGAACCAGCTCTTTTTTTCATTATTTTTTTCTGTTTTTTTGTTTGTTTTTTTTGTTGAATTCTGCTCTATTTTTTATTTTAATCTTCACCAAGAATATGTTTTGTTCATTTGTTTTTTAGAGAGAGAGGAAGGGAAGATAGAGAAACATCAATATGAGAGAAAGATTGATCAGTTGCCTCCTGTACATGGAGGTATGTGCTCTGACCAGGAACTGAACTTGCAACCTTTTAGTGTATGAGACAATGCTCCAACCAACTGAGCCCCTGGCCAGGGCAGTTCTGCTCTAATTTTTATTACTGCCTTCCTTCTCCTAACTTTGGGCTTAATTTGTTTTTCTTTTTCTAGTTCTTTAAGATGAAGTGTACAATTGTTTGAGATTTTTCTTGTTTCTGAGGTAGGTCTTGTAGACTTCCCACTTAGTACCACTTTTGCTGCAGCTCCCAAATTTTGGTGTTATATTGTCGTTCTCATTTGTCTCTATGTAGCTTTTTATCTGTTCTGTTAATGTCTTCTTTGACCCAGTAGGTGTTCAGTCTTAATGTTGTTTAATCTCCACATCTTTGTTGTTTTTCCAGGTTTCTTTTTGTAGTTGATCTTTAGTTTCAAACCATTGTAGGTAGAGAATGTATTCACTGTGATTTCAATTTCTTAAATTTATTCAGGCTAGTTTTGTGCCCCATTATATGGTCTATCTTGAGAATGTTCTATGTATGCTAGAGAAGGATGTATGTTCTGTAGTTTTGGGATGGAAAACTTTGTAAATATGTCCATTTGATCTAATGTGTCATTTAAGGCCATTTTCATCTATTGCTTGCTGTCAGTGGGGTATTTAGGTTCCCTACTATAATTGTATTTTTGTCGGTTTTCTCTTTTGAGTTCTGTTAGTAATTGCTTGATAATTTTGATACTCTCAGGTTGGGTGTTTATATATTAATGTGTTATGTCTTCTTAACTTATTGTCCTTTTTACCATTGTAAAATGTTCATCTTTCTCTTTCATTTCCATTTTTATCCTGAAGTCTGTTTTGTCTGATACAAGTATAACCACACCAGCTTTTTTCTGGGAGCCATTTGCTTGGAGTATTATCTTCTACCCCTTCAGTTTGAGTCGTTTTTTGTCTTTGCAGTGAGATGGGTCTCTTGAAGGCAACGTGTAGTTGGGTCTGGTTTTTTAATCCATCCCACTATTCTGTGTCTTTTAATTGGTGGTTTCAGTCTATTTACATTTAGGGTGATTACTGAATACTAAAGGCGCGGTGCACGAAATTTGTGGAAGGGGGGGGGGTGTCCCTTAGCCCAGCCTGCACCCTCTCCAATCTGGGACCCCTCGAGGTATGTCCAACTGCCCGTCTAGGCCCAATCCTGTTAGGCAATCGGACATCCTCCTCACAATTCAGGACTGCTGGCTGCAAACTACCCACCTGCCTGCCTCCCTGATTGCCTAGCCTAACCGCTTCTGCCTGCCAGCCTGATCACCCCCTAACCACTACCCTGCCAGCCTAATCGATGTTTAACTGCCTCCCTGCCAACCTATTTGCCCCCAACTTTCCTCCTCTGCCAGCCTAGTCACCCCTAACTGCCCTCCCCTGCAGGTTTGATAGCCCCCAACTGCCCTCCCTTGCAGGCCTGGTCCCTCCCAACTGCCCTCCCCTGCTGGCCTAATCACCTACAACTGCCCTCCCTTGCAGGCCTGGTCCCTCCCAACTGCCCTCCCCTGCTGGCCTAATCACCCACAACTGCCCTCCCTTGCAGGGCCTGGAACCTCCAACGGCCCTCCCTGCTGGCCATCTTGTGGTGGCCATCTTGTGTCCACATGGGGGCAGGATCTTTGACCACATGGAGGCAGCCCTCTTGGTGTGTTGGAGTGATGGTCAATCTGCAAATTACTCTTTTATTAGATAGGATAGAGGCCTGGTGCATGGGTGGGGGGCAGCTGGTTTGCCCTGAAGAGTGTCCCAGATCAGGGTGGGGGTTCCCTTGGGGTGAGGGGCAGCCTGGGTAAAGGGCCTGTAGGGGTTTGCAGGCCGGCCATACCCCCCAGCAACCAAGCGGAGGCCCTGGGATCTGGGATTAATCTATGTCTACAATTGAAACTTTGTAGCCTGGATCAGAGCCAAGCCTTCTGCTTGCTTGGGGGCGGCAGCCATTTCTGTTTGAAACATTGTAGCCTAGAGTGGAGGCCTAGGCCAGCAATGGCAGACTGAAAGCTTGGCTTACTCCATTGCCAGGGAAACCCAAGCCTCTGTTCTCTCCAGCTCAGTGGCTGCCACCATTTCTGTATCTTTTATAATTTAAACTTTGTAACATTGAGTGGAGGCGTAGGGAAGCAGAAAGCTTGGCTTCCTCTGTTGCCGGGAATACCAAAGTCTTCCTCCTGCTCTCAGTGGTGGCAGCCATCTTGGTTGGGATTTATTTGCATATTTTGCTCCTGATTGGCTGGTAGGCGTGGCAAAGTATGGTCAAATTTGCATATTACTCTTATTAGATAGGATGAGGACTTCCTATAGCCATTTTATATTTTGTTTTATGGTTATTCTTGGTCTTGTTTCTTTTCTCTTGTGTTTCTGTCTGCTATTTTAGTTTGATAGTAGTCTATGATTTTCCCTTTTTATGTTACTTGTCTCAGTTCTAGACTTTTTTTTTTTTTTTAAAGCATGGTTATCATTAGTTTTATGCCAAAAAAAAAAAAAAAAAGTTGTCATAGGAACAATAATTCTTTTCTTCCGGTTGAATCTTATCTCCATCTACTTGTGCAAGTTCAGTCTTTTTGTTCCCTCCCATTTTATGTTTCTGTTGTTACGTTATCCCTTTTTATGCTGTGCATTTGTTTTCCAATTGCAGTAGATAATAGTGTTTTTTTAAGTATCTTTAATCTTTATGTTTAAGCATTTAATAACCTAATCTGAAAAAGAGCTGCAGTTTCCTACTTCTCTTTGCCATCTTACAGCTTTGTTTCCATTTGTCTTTTTGTTTCAGTTAAAAACATTTCTTGTTATGTAGGTCTTGTGGTACATTCCTGATCTTTAGTTTGTCTGGAACAGCCTTTATTTCCCTTGCATATCTAAAGTATAACTTTGATGGGTATATTTTTATTGGCTAGTGATTTCTATCTTTCAATATTTTGAATACAAGAGGCCCGATGCATGAAATTCGTGCAAGAGTAGGCCTTCCTTCCCCCGGCTTCTAGCACCGGCTTTCCTCTCGCACCCGGACCTGGGCTTCCCTTACCACCCTGGCTTTATCTGAAAGGATATCCAGTCTAATTAGCATAGTACACTTTTATTATTGTAGATTTGCCTCCCCACTCTCCTAGTTTTAGTGTTTCTGCTGAATAACTTGATGATATTTTAATGAGGTTTCCTTTATAGCTTATAGTCTTCATTGGCTGTGTGGCCATTTTTAACTTTTGGCAGCTTTACTATGGTGTGCCTTGGAATAGGTCTCTGTGCATTGAGATAATCAGGCGCTCTGTTAGCACCTTGGATTCGAGGGTCCGTTCTTTTCATCGGTATGGGAAGTTGTCATCTATTATTTGTTTAAAGGGGCTCTCTGTTCCCTTCTCCCTCTCTTCTTCTGGTATACCATTATCCTTATATTTTTCTTTGTAATGGAGTCAGAATGTTCTTGTAGAGTTTTTTGAATTTTTAAAAAAATCTCAGTTTTCTCTCTTCTACCTGAGTCATTTGTAGATTTCTATCTTTAAGATCAGTAATTCATTTTTCCATCTAGTCTGCTCTGTTTCCTAAGTTCTCTCACTCATTATTCATCTCATTTATTGAGTTATTTAGCTCTAAAATTTCTGTTTCGTTCTTTTCTATGGTGTTATGTTAATCTCTTTGGTAAAGTCCAGAGCTTGTTGGACTGCCAGAACTTCCTTGTATCTCACTGAGGTTTTTTTCAGAACTGCAATCTTGAATTCTTTGTCATTTAATTAACAGTTTTCCATGTCTTTACATTTATTTTCTGCAGATTTTTACTTTTTTTCTAAACTACCTTGTTACCTTGCTTATTCATGGTACTTGATGGATTATTTCTCAACCTGGGCATTTGAGGGATTGAAATCTTTTTTCAGTACTTGATGCTTTTAACCATTCAGTAGGAATATTTCTTTTGTTTCCTATTGGATAGTGCTATAGTGCGACAAGGTTTTCTTTTTCTTTTTTAAAAAAAATATTTTTATTGATTTTTTTGCAGTATAACTTATAATAAATAGTAGTACATGTTTTCCTTTCCCCCTCCCCCTTATCCTCCCCCCAGCACATATCCCCACCCTCCCCCCTCCCCGCCCCAGTGTCTTTCATTCATTGGTTACCCTCATATGCATGCATACAAGTCCTTCAGTTGATCTCCCACAGCATCCGCCTCCCATCCACCCAAGCCTTCCCCCTGTAGCTTGACAGCCTGTTCAAGGCCACCCTGCCTTTATATCAATCACTCTCCCCTGTTTCTTTTCTTCAAAAATATCTTGCCTCTGCATACTAGAAATAAATGTATTAAGAACAAAAAATGTTTCAGTCTCAGTTTCAATGTCCAACTGTTCTGAGTCCCAGTTTCAGTGTCAAATAGTTCTTTATGTGTACATGTCAGCAATGGTATCCAGATGGTGGGCACATCGTGGCAATGCAAGATCCATCCTCTCTGGTTTGGTCCTGGGCTGCCTGCAGACATGCACAGCTGCCAACTGCTAGCATGGCAAGGTGTCGTCAGTGTGCCCCATCTCTGGACCATCCTCGTGACTGGAACAGATCCGTCAGTTCCTCACAGTCGCAGGAACCCACATGGTCTAGGAGTTGTTCTCTGAAAACACACAAACACATTCTCGACCAAAAGTTAACAAAGGGATCCTCTCTGCAAAATAGACTTGGGATTCTTTTTAATTTTTGCCTAAATGATTTTCCTTTGGCTTGTTTTGACACCATGTGTGTTTTTTTCATGGGTGTCCTGCAGTTGGTTTTACAAATGGAATTTACTTTACTGGAGTAAGAATTTTCTAGATGTATTTTACTTACTCGATATTTTCTTCCTTACATGATATTACCCCACTGCCCCCTCCCCTTTTTTGGTTAATGGGGGCTTTTGGAAATTTTATCTTGCATTCTTGGTAATTTTAAATTTAAATTTTTGCACACAAATATGACTGCTTTAGGTTCTTTGGATGTTAGGCAATTTTACAGTGAGATGAACTACTAATATATTTTTTAGTTAATGTTTCAGGAAAAGCTTTTTGTCCAGTACACTAAAATTTTCTTGAGTATTCACTTATTTCACTTGGCCAATTTAAATTAATCTGAAAACTTGATTACTATTTTCCTGTCAATTTTAATACTCAAGCAGAAATCTTAGTTTTCCCTGTAAATACTAGTGGAAAGGAATATTTGCATTTTTTAGTAGGTCCTGAGCATTCCTGGTAATAGACTGAATTTAGATATAGAGCAGCTATTGCTGGCCGAGTCTCTGCCACCTGGGTTCCGGTATGAGTTGTGCGTGGGAGGCGAAGCAGCCGTGGGGGTAGGAGACCTCCCTCAGGAGGGGTGAGAATTCAAGCCCCTGCAGCAACAAGGTTTTCTTATGGCATGGGATTTGACCCCAATTTTTCACTATTACTCATTTTATAATGGACTTTCCTGAACTTTACAGAGCAAGGTTTGGATCAGGATAGTTTCTGTAGCTTTATCATTGTAGACCTTCTTCTTCTGTTGTTTATTGCCAAATGATAAAATAAAGTATGGCTTCCTATTTTTTGAGATTTGGCTTTGTCTCACTAACCCACTTTTACCTAGATCCCCTCTTTCCTTTGCCACAGTGTGCCTGTCTTGCTTACTCTCAGAAGTTTCTTTTCAGTTGAACACTTTGTCCAGGAAGGGGAACTTTATTTTTTAGTCTAGGTTCATCATACCTTACAATGTTGGCAAGTGTAAAAGGTCCCTTCCACTTGCAACTATTCTTAGACGAGAGGCCTGGTCCATGAATTCTTGCATAGGTGGGCTCCCAACGGGGGTGTGGAGGGCCTGGGACACGATCTGCCCTCTGGGTGGGCAGTGGGATGCCCTTGCCAGGCCCGGGACCGGGATCTGTCCCACTGACTGTCGTGCCAGGTGTTGGAAGCCACCTGGTGGTCGCTTTGATGTCGTTTCTTCGTTGTGGAACATCTAGGGAGGGGAAGCAGCCTCAGTGCCCCAGGCTGTCTTCCAGAGGCTGGCAGCACTGTGATCGTGCTGGTGGTGCTGGTCCATCAGTGCTTGGCCTGTTCTCCAGAGATTGGACCTTGTAGGACTACTGAAGGAGGAAGTGACTGCTGCAGGACTGGTGGGCTACTGACAGGTTTCAGCTGAGCAGCACTCCTGCTCTGCACTGACCACCAGGGGATAGCTCCTGCATTGTGCATCTGGCCCCTGGTGGTCAGTGCACATCATAGCAACTGGTCATTTTAGTGGTTCGGTAGCTTAGGTTTTCATATATATAGACTAGAGGCCCGAAGCTCGAAATTCATGCAAGGAGTAGGCCTTCCTTCCCCTGGCTGCTGGCACTGGCTTCCCTCTGGCACCTGGGACCCAGGCTTGCTTCTGGCCACTGGCAGGCACCCAGGACCCACGCTTCCCTCGCAGCCCCAGCTGCAATCAGAAGGTTGTCTGGAAGGTCCTATCCAATTAGCATATTACACTTTTATTATTATAGACTAGAGGCCTGGTGTATGAAATTCGTGCAAAGGGGGGGGGCAGTTTCCCTCAGCCCAGCCTGCACCCTCTCCAATCTGGGACCCCTTGAGGGATGTCCAACTGCCCATTTAAACAGGTAGTCGGACGTCCCTCTCACAATCCAGGACTGCTGACTCCCAAATGCTTGCCTGCCTGCCTTCCTGATTGCTCCTAACCACTTCTGCCTGCAGCCTGATCACCCCTAACCACTCCCTGCCAGCCTGTTTGATGCCTAATTGCTTCCCTGCCAGTTTGTTTGCCCTAACTGCCCTCCCCTGGAGGCCTGGGTCCTCCCCCCCCCCCCCAATTGCCCTTCCCTGCAGGCCCAGTCACCCCCAACTTCCCTTCTCTGCCACCTTGGTCACCCCTAACTTCCCTCCTCTACAGGCTTGATCACCCCCATCTGCCCTCCCTTGCAGGCCTGGTCCCTCCCAACTGCCCTCCCCTGATGGCCATCTTGTGTGCATGTGGAGGCAGGATCTTTGACCACACGGGGGCAGCCTTCTTGTGTGTTGGAGTGATGGTCAATTTGCATATCACTCTTTTATTAGATAGTATAGAAGCCTGCTGTATAGGTGGAGGCCAGCTGGTTTGCCCCGAAAGATGTCCTGGATCAGGGTAGGGGTTCCCTTGGGGCACGGGGTGGCCTGGGTGAGGGGCCTGTGGTGGTTTTCAGGCCGACCACACCCCCTGGCGACCCAAACAGAGGCCCTGGTATCTGGGATTTATTTTTCTCCTACAATTGAAACTTTGTAGCCTGGACAGAGCCAAGCCTTCTGCTCACTTTATGGTGGCAGCCATTTCTGTTAGGTTTATTTACCTTCTATTTAAAACTTGTAGCCTTAAGCAGAGGCCTGGGCCAGCCAGGGAAGGTGGAAAGCTTGGCTTCCTCCATCTCTGGGAGCAATTCAAGCCTCTTGCTCTTTCTAGTTCTGTGGCTGCCATTCCATTCTTCTATAATTGAAACTTTGTAGCATTGAGTGGAGGCCTGAGCTGGTAAGGGCAGGCGGAAAGCTTGGCTTCCTCCATTGCCAGCAAACTTCAAGCCTCCCTCTTTCTCTCTGTGGCCGGCAGCCATCTTGGTTGGGTTTATTTGCACATTTGCTCCTGATTGGCTGTTGTGTGTGGCTTGTGGGTGTAGCAGAGGTACAGTCCACTTGCATATTACTCTTTTATTAGATAGGATAGCCCTTCTAAACTCTACTGATTCATGATTTTGTGTTTTCCTGTCCTTAAGCCCTTTAGTTGCCCTATTACTTTTGCTCTCTGCTTCCTTCTTCATACATGCTGATACCATGTGAGTCTATAGTTGGTGATTTAACCAGGCCCTGCTTGTATTTGAGAATTTTTGGGGATACTTTATCACCCATTCTTACAGATTTTGTCCATGGGGTTCTGGTTTGGCTTTCCTGGTGACTTGGAAGGGGTGAATCCAAGAGGTTGAAATTTATATTGAGAGACAACAGGGATTTGCATTTTAAAAAGAACACTCCGACTGCATTGTGGGAAATTGATTTGGTGCATAGAAGATACATTAGGAGGCTATGGTGGTTATTCAGGTGAGATGATGGTAGCCTTCGTCTAGAATGGTGGCAGTGGGTCTAGAAGGTTTGAATCCTATTTTGCTGACTAGTTGCATGTCAAAGAATGAGAATGTGAGTAGAATTGGATGATGTCCCAGGATTGGGATTTTGCAACTGTTAGCATGGCTATACTGTTTCCTAATATTGGGAATGCTTGTAAAGAGTAGGTTGTTTGGGGTGAGGATTTATTCCAGGTGCTCCCCAGGCCCAGGACTAGGGAGAGTTGTCCTGTTAGGATCAGGCCTAAATGGGCAGTTGGACATCCCTCGAGGGGTCCCAAATGGGAGAGGGTGCAGGCTGGGATAAAGGATATCCCCCCCTCCCCCCCGCCCCCCGTGCACAAATTTCGTGCACCGGGCCTTTAGTATGTATATAAAAGGCTAATATGCTAAGTGACCAATTGGTCACTATGACACGCACTGACCACCAGGGGGCAGATGCTCAATGCAGAAACTGCCATGATGTGTACTGGTTATTTACAGAGAAACAGCACGATGAACCTGGCACCTACAAAGCAACACTAAGCTTCTCCCAAGTGGGACACAGGCCCCGCTACCACCCCCGAGCGACAGCCCACCAAGTTACAGTCAACCTTGCTGAGACCCCATGGCGCAGTATTGTGGCCCACAGCCCAGCAACTGTGCCTGTGGGTGCTATTCACATAGCAATGCCCAGCTTCCTCTCCCTAGCAACTCGCCTCCTTGCAGTTTTTCAGCCCAGGAATACGACTTGCTTTATAGCCAAGTGCAAACATTTCACACTTTAACCAAATGTCTGTGAAGCGTTTACCTGCGTCTCATCTCATTTGATCCTCACAGAAGTCCTGCAATACGTAGATATGAGACTCACTCGAGTCCTATTTTCTTTTCATTAGCCAGAAAATGGAGATATAGAAAGCTTAGAAACTTGACCTGACTGAAAAGAAGTAAGAAATGGTGGATCTTGAAAAAGACTTCAGGTTTTCCCACTGTGCAAAATATAGTCAAACACTGCTTTGTTCTCCCTGTGTGATCTACAATATAATCTGCTTTGTGTTGACATTTACTGCTGTATTGCTGACAATTACCTGAAAGAGAAGTTGGAGTACTTCACTGGGCTGGAAAAGTTTAGCTAAAGCAGAAAGCAGGTCTAATTAAACAAGTTTATCTATATATATAAAGTTCTTGCTGGTGCCAGTTGCACATGTATGTTTTGATCTGAATTTCATTGATTGTGAATTTCATTGACACTTCTATTATAGAGAAAGGGTGAATAGCGATATTAAAATATTTTTTAAATTAATTTCCTTTCAATGTGCACAAATCTGTGCACTGGGACACTGGTTCATTATATCAGTATATCAAGGGGAAAGGGGCTATCTAATCATTTCAATAACTTCTGATAAGATGTGCCTGGTAAAGACTGTTAGAGAGTTAGAAGGATACTTTTTACCTTTTGATACAAACTGTCTTCCCAAACTTATTTCCATTTTCATGTGGTTTTAAGGCCATGACAATGAGTTGTTTTCTTTTTAAAAATATGAATTGTTTGAGATAGACTTCATTGGTTGCAAACATCAAAAACAGTCCTGCTGACTTAAGCAAAACTATAACTTACTGGGAAAATATGGGGTAGCTCATAGTTATGAATAGGCACACCAGATAACTAGAGCACATCCAGGACATAGACATCATTATGCCTGGTCCAGTACTGCTAATTTGTCCTTTCCACTTATCTCAATATTCAGAGTTATGGGGAATAAAGTTCTGTTCATGTGTTCGAGTCTCATGCCTTACTTAACTTAGTAGAGATTCATTAATAGGCAGTTCGATCAAGCCTACATAAGGGAGAGTGTGCAGTTCTCTATAGTAAGCCTAGGTGCAGTAAGGAAAGAGGGGTGGAAAGGCAGCCATGCCACACTTCCTCACTCCCCATAAAATTAATCAGTAGATAACAGTAACGTGGACAGTTTTGGCTTTTAACCTCCTTTAGTTTATTATTTAAAGTCTAAAACTGATCAACTCTTAAGAACAAATTACCTCAAAAAATTTTAAATGCCTAAGACCTTAATTTATATGCTAATAGTATCAATATTTAGATATTTAATGTAACCTTTTTCTTTTTAGACAATGCGAAGACACAGAAATGAAGTGACAGTTGAACTACGAAAGGTAAGGATGATTTACATGTAATGAGGATATTTTTTCTGATGTTAAAATTCTGTATAACTTGAATAATGAAAATAATATGGCAAGTTAGTGGTTATTTCTAAGACCACATGGCATAAAAATACACCATTTTTTATGAAATTTGAAAAGTAGCTGGAGGAGAATCAAGATGGCAGCATAGGTAAACGCCAGTATTGCTGCCTCTCACAACCACATTTAAAAATTACAAGTAAAATATAGAACAGCCATCATTCTGAAATGTTGCTGAATGAAAATCCTACAACTAGAGAAGTAAAGAAAGTATATCAATATTGGAGGCCCAGAACAGGCTGGCCTGACACCCAGGTGTGACATTTTTTTCTTATGTTGGCTGCAGAGGACTCCTGTGAGAAGCAGGGTTGCCAGCCCCACACCAGACCGCCAGCTCAGGACGTCCCTATAACATTGGACTGTAAAAACCAGCAGATGACAAGGAGGGCCCTAGAGACCCAGAAGTTTCTCTTAAAGGGCTGAAACACAAACTTACACAGTCCCACTTCCTCTGAGCTCCAGCACCAAGTGGTGGCTTATGGGGAGGAACTGGATTGTCTGGTATCGTATCAGGGCAAGAACTCAGGGGTGGCTTTCTCCTAGACAGGGTTCATTGTACCTGTGCTGGAATCTCCCATGTTGCAGTGCTGACTGGCAGCCATATCTGGATTTTCATCAGGGTAGCCCACACTATTCACTCTACCCTGGTGATTCCCTGAGAACCAGACCCATCCAATTTGAAGCCCCACCCAAGCTGTTTACAGCAGCTTTTCCATATGAATGGTCTGTCCTGGTTCAGGCTTCAGATTTTCTAAAATCTCTCTAACAAGCAGCAGCTGGCATCAGCATGTCCCAAACCTATCAGTAAGAGGCTAAAGACCCAGCACAAGCATCAGCCTGTCTTGCTTCACAGCTGGGCTTCATTTGGCCACTTCCAAACCCAATACAATAGCAGCCATCTGCAGATCTCTTTGTCACTCCTGCTGGATGGCCCCAAGCAGTGGCTGACTGCACCTCCCGGGAATCCCCCAGCGCCAGTGTAACCTGGTGGACAGCTTCCAACCCTATCAGATGTATAGGGCTGCCTCCTGCACAGCAGCTCTTCCATTGTAGATGCAGCTTGTCCTCACTGTCAATTGGCCTAGAGGTCATCTCCTCCTAGTGACACCAACAGCAATAAAGTCTCAACTGCATTAAGACAATGCACACAGCTTACACAGGGGTGCACCTACAGGGCCCAGTTCAGGAGACTGGGAGGCTGAGCCATTGGCCCTACACGACACCTACTACACAGGCTACTTACCAATTCCAGGAGACATAACAGCTCTACCTAATACATAGAAACAATCACAAGGAAGCAGCCAAAATGCAGAGACAAAGAAATGTGTCACAAATGAAAGAAATGGAAGCAAGCAAACTACTGGGTACAGAGTCAAAACAATGGTTATAAGGTTGCTCAAGGATCTTAATGAGAGCTTCACAGGACTTAGGGAGACTCTCAAGAATATTAGAATTTCAAAGACATGAAAAAGGACCAGTCAGAAATTAATCATACACTAACTGAAATAAAGAATAACTTACAGTAATTCAGTAGTAGAGGATTCCAAAAATCAAATCAACGATTTGGAATATGAGATACAAAAACAAACAAAATCAGAAGGTCAAAAAGAAAGAATCCAAAATATGAAGATAGCTAGAAGGGGTTTTTGGGGGGGATGGGGCATAGGTAATACTTTCCATAATAAATAATTATTTAAACAAAAAATATAAAAATATGAAGGTAGTGTAAGGAGCCTCTGGGACAACTTCAAGTATACCGGCATTTGCATTATGGGGGTGCCAGAAAGAGAAAAGAGAGCAAGATATTGAAAACCTATTTTAGGAAATAATGGCAGAAAACCTCTGCTATGTGGAGAAAGAAATAGATTAACAAGTCCAGGAAGCACAGAGGTCCAAATAAGAGAAACCCAAAGAAGGCCCACACCAAGACACATCATAATTAAAATGCCAAGGGTTAAAGACAAAGAGGGATTCTTAAAAGCAGCCAGAGAATAGCAGTTACCTACAAGAGAACACCAATATGACTGTTGGTTGATTTCTCAACAGAAACTATGCAGGCCTGAAGGGAGTGGCAAGAATTATTTAGTCATGTAAAGCAAGCACCTACAACCAAAATTGCTCTACCCAACTAAGCTATTTTAAATGAAAGTGAGATAAAGGGCTTCACAGACAAGGAGAAGCTAAAGGAATTCATCACCAAATAAGTATTAAATGAAATGTTGATGGGTATTCTTGAAGAAAAAAAGGAAGAAAGAAGAAATGAAAAATATGAACAATAAAAATGGCAATAAATATATATATATCAGCAATTGAATCTAAAAAGTTAAAATAACTGAACAAGAAACCTAATGAACAAAATAAATTGATGAATAAAATAGAGGCATGGAACAGACTGACAAATCTCAGAGGGAATTGGGGAGAGGGTTGCAGGAAGAGATTAACCAAAGATCTTATATGCATACTAGAGGCCCAGTGCACGATTAGTGCAAGAATAAGCCTTCCTTCTGGCTGCTGCCACCGCCTTTGCTCTTGCCCAGACCCACCTTTCTGCCTTCACTCTGGCCTGAAGCTTCCTTGCCACCTTTGCTCCAGCCAGAGCAGCCTTCCGCCTCTCGCCTTGTTGCATCAATTTGCATATTCCCTCCTTATTGGCTGTGGGCAGCACCATCTTTTGTCACGGAGTTACAGTCAATTTGCATATTCCCCCTTATAGGACATGTATTACTCTGGATACAGACAATAGGGGAGTGAAGGTCTGGAGTGGGGTGGGAACTGGGGGGAAGGGGTGCAATAGGGAGGAAAAAGGAGGACATCTGTAATACTCTCAACAATAAACATTTTATTTAATAAAAAAGAAAAGTATCTGATTCCAGTGTTCTTTCAATTACTTCTTCATGGTACTTATAAATTAATAACAGTGTTTGGGCAGTCAGAATTTTAACATTTTTCATATCCTTGGGTCATTTGTACCAGAGATGTGAATTAAGCCTTAGCTCATCTAATACAGTAAGGTGAGCTTCTTGCCAGTCTTAACATTTTGGTCTTAGCTTTTCTTTTCCTTTGTAACTTTTTATTAGCATATAGCATACATACAAAAAAAGTTAACACAGCTGAGACCGGTTTGGCTCAGTGAATAGAGCGTCGGACTGCGGACTGAAGGGTCGCGGGTTCGATTCCGGCAAGGGTATGTACCTTGGCTGCGGGCACATCCGCAGTAGGGGGCGTGCAAGAGGCAGCTGATCGATGTCTCTCTCCCATCGATGTTTCTAACTTTCTATCCCTCTCCCTTCTGCTCTGTAAAAAAATCAATAAAAAATATATATATTTTTAAAAGTTAACACATCTTAAGTGTACAATTGATGAATTTCACAAAGTGAACTGAATCAAGAACATTACCTGTATCCTAAGGCCCCTTATGGATTACTATTTTCCCCCAAAGACCATTATCTTGGTTTGTTACTCTATAAATTATTTTGCATATTTTGAACTTTATCCTATATAATAAAAGCTTAATATGCTAAGTGTCTGACTTCCTTCAACCGTTTGACCAGTCACTGTGACGTGCACTGACCACCCGGGGGCAGACGCTCTGACAGGTAGGTTAGCTTGCTGTTGGGGTCTGGTGAGACGGGCTGGAAACACCCTGCAACCCTTCGAGGTCCCTCCCTGGCCCTGATCATACACCAGTGGGGTCCCTCGGCCTGGTCTGCACCATCTTGCAGTCTGGGACCCCTCGGGGGATGTCAGAGGATTTGTTTTGACCTGATCCCCACAGGCCAGGCTGAGGGACCCCACCAGTGCAGGAATCTGTGCACTGGGCCTCTAGTAGAAATAGAATGGTGTGTGTCCTCTTGTGTCTGGCCTTTCATTAATCATTTGAAGATCATTCTCCTTAAGAGAGGCAATAAGAGTAAAACTGAAGTTAACTAATTATTTATTGTCATCTGTTAACATTATACCAGCTATGCCCAGATGTGGGCCTTTGCTTTTCCTTAACTTTTCATGCTTGGGATACAATTATAAAACTTTTATATTGGTCTTGGTATTATTCATACTCCTCCCCTTGTTTTAAGCTTTTTGGCTTTTTTAGTATGCTTCTAAAGTTAAGCTATTTACTTATATTTGTTATTTGTCCTTCCCTCTATGACTCTACTTGCCTTTTTTGGGGTAAATTTCTTTATTGATTAAGGTATTACATATGTGTCCTTATCCCTCAATTAATCCCCATTCCTCCCCCCTGTACTTGCCTTTTGTAGTTAATTTATAGAGTTAAAAACACTTGCTCATTGGAGTGTGTGTGTGTGTGTGTGTTTATTGACAGAGAGAGAGAGAGAGAGATAAATTGATTTTGTTGTTCCAGTTATCACTGCATTCTTTGGTTGATTCTTCTTTTTGCCCTGACCCAGGATCCAATCCACAACCTTGGCAAATTGGGATGGCACTCTAACCAACTGAGCAACCTGGCCAGACAGAGCATGATTTTTTAATATCCACGTTGGTTAACTTAGAGACTCTTATCTCTTCTGGATAATATTGTTTCTTTTTCACTTATCACAGTTAGTTCCTGGACAACCTATAGGACTGTTAAGAGAGTGGGAATTTTTTGAGCATTCCAGAGGCCGTGGACTCTGCCCCAGATAGAGTTGTCAGTGCTGACACCAGGCCAGGCCTTGAGATATGGTCTCATGGCCCCTTCCCAGCACATAGGCCTTCTTTCATAGAACACTGCCAGCTTTCTGAAGAACAGGTTGACCCTTTAGATAACATGGTCATCAGTGGCATGATCCTGACGTTGCTTGGGAAAAACTGTTTTTTCTTGGGTTACTTGTTCTTCAAAAACAGTATGTGGTTAATGTGCTTAAAAGTGGTCCTGCACAAAGGGTCGAGGCTGCTCTCTGGACTCCCTGTATGGAGAAAGGCAGAGCAGTTGCCGCCACCTGGCCAGCCAGCCAGCCGCTGGCTGATAAAGGCTCCCTAAGTTTCAGTTTGGTCTGGATTCCAGTGGTCGTTCATTCACATTCGCTCCACAATAGGACAACCAAAAGTAAAATTTACTAAAAGAATCTCAAGAAGTCCCTTATTTCACATGTCAGAATTCCCTGAATTAGCAGCAAAAAGTGAGCCAATCCTTCCTGAAACAAAACCTAAATTTCAGACAAAGCTTAATTGCTTTTGATATGATTCTACAGAGGTATGGAGATCCCTTTAAGACTTACCTTGAATTCCTCACTCTTTATCCCACTCTTTATCATTAGAGTATTTAACTCTGACTTCAGCCTTACTATTTCTGTATCTCCATTGAATAGAAAATCACAGTGTTATTACTGACATTGAGATTCTTGAAAATAGAGCTAGTTCCAAGAGTTTCATAGATGAGCTCTACCCATTTCTTTTTTTTTTTAAACATATTTTATTAATTTTTTAGAGAGGAAGGGAGAGGGATAGAAAGTCAGAAACATCGATGAGAGAGAAACATCGATCAGCTGCCTCTTGCACAACTCCTACTGGAGTTGTTCCCACAACCAAGGTATATATACCCTTGACCAGAATCAAACCTGGGACCTTTCAGTCGCAGGCCGATGCTCTGTCCACTGAGCCAAACCGGTTTCGGCTGAGCTCTACCCATTTCTATTAGGTTACACACTTCTAAAATGAAGTTAATAACCAGTCCTCCACCGCGTTCTCCCTCTCCCACCCTAGATACTCCCAAGTCTCCCTCCCAGCTCATCCCACAATGCTTAGTCAAATTCTGGGCATGTCATTGCCACTCATGAAATGTTAATCAGAAATTAAATTGAATTATGATACCTTAAAATGTTGCTTATAATTAAATCATTTATTAAAGTTTTATGAGAAATATCTTAGATATAGAACAGTGCTACTCAGAAGTCCTGGGATAAGTTAGGGGACTTGTGTCAGAATATTAAACAAGGCACTGCTTCCTTTACCAAGAAAGTCTTTTTGCCTAAATAAATCACAGAATTAAAGTGCATTTAGTTTCATAGTTGATTTCTGGCAAAAATTCCTGTCTAGTAGCAGACCTGTAACAGATAGTTTGAAGACCTTTAGCCAGTCCAAGAACCATACTTTGAATAGCACTGAAGTTGAGGGTAAAACTGATGTACTGGCCTCAAACTCTTTTTTTTTTTTAATTTCTTTTTTTTCTCCCACACAACCAAATCCTGCAACTCTTGAAGACTGGTATTGTATTTTTGTTTAATGTCTGCACTCATAAAAACTTACGTAGTAACTTATATAGAGCAGTTGCTTAATAAAAACTTGAAAGATTGCCCTAGCTGGTTTGGCTCAGTGGATAGAGCATCGGCCTGCAGACTGAAGGGTCCTGGATTCAGTTCTGATCAAGGGATGTACCTTGGTTGCAGGCTCCTCCCTGACTCTGGGTTCATGCAGGAAGGATTTCTCTCTGCCCTCTCTCTTCCACTCTACCTAAAAATAAATAAATTAAATAAATAAATAAATAAATGAATGAATGAATAAAATATCAATGGAAAAATATCCTTGGGTTAGGATTAACAACAACAACAACAAACAGAAAACAAACAAAAAAACTCAAAAGATCAAACTCTTTGTTTAACCTCTTTTGTCTTCTTTTACCTCTTTGATCTCTTACTTTCCTATTTAAGTAGGCCTTTATGCATCAACATTTATACAGAACTTAGTACTTCTGTTTTATATTATGTTGAAAACAGTTACATAGGAATTAAATAACTTGCCTAAGATCACACAGCTGATAAATGACAGAACTGAGCTCTTAACCATTGTTATAAATGCCTTTTAATGTAAAAGTTAAGTGAGTAATGCCTTATAAGTTGGAAATGAGTCCAGAACCCATCACTGGCATTTTTAACTTTGACACATTATATTAAAACCTTATATAATAAAAGGCCAGTATGCATATTGTTCCCTTGACCGGAAGGTCAACCAGGGGGCAGGGGCCGGCCAGGGGTGGGCCAGCCAACTAACTCCTTGGGGCCCCTCTCCACAGCCGGGCCAGCCTGATCCGCCAGCCCTGATTGAACCAAACATGTACAGGATATGTATTCTGAATATTATAAAATGCTGGTAAAAGAAGTCAAACAAGGTTCAGGTAATTGGAGAGACATATACTGTGGTCATGGATTGGCAGGCTCAACTTGGTAAAGATGTCTATTCTCAAATTTACCAGCTGAGTTAATGCATTTGCTATCAAAATGGAAGCAATGTTTTTTGTAGCCATAGACAACCTTAACCTAAAATGTATATGGAAAGTCACAGGTTCTAGAAGAGATAAAAACAGGAGAACCAAGATGGCGGCATAGGTAAACACCTATCTTGCTGCCATACACTGCAATTTCAGAACTACAACTTAACGAAAGAACAAACGCCATCCAGAATCACCGGAAAGCTGGCTGAGTGAAAATCCCACAAAGAAAACTGAAGACAGGACACGGTGACTCAGAGGAGTGGCGGACAGCGTTGGAGATACCCACGGGGAGAGAGCGGAGACTGGGGAGAACCTTCCATTACCTTGCGCCCTCCAAATGAAGCGACGGCCGCAACTCCAGTTCAGTATTGGCAGCATCACCCAGAAAAGCTCGTCTTCCAGTCGTGTGATTACAAAGCTTTTTATTTAGGTTCTATGCTGATTAAAGAGCTCAGGGGGACAGAATCAACCCAAGATGCTTGTGCAAAAATGCGGGCTAATTGTCAGAAGTCTACTGAGCAAATGAAGAAGGTCCCTACTATTACTCCTTCAGTCTCATATAAAGGAGTCAAATTTGTTGATGCAACAAATAAGAACATAATTGCCGAGCACGAAATCCGTGACATCTGTGCCGCCCAGGACCCGGAAGACCTCTCCACGTTTGCTTACATCACAAAAGACTTGAAGTCCAGTCACCACTTCGGTCGCGTGTTCACCGCCTTGGATGTGAAGTTAGCCCACGGAACCTTCCTGACGCCGGGCTTCCCGGCCCGCACTGCAGGCGAGGGAAGGGGGCCATCCCCCGCGCTCCCAGGGAGCTTTGAAAACAGACCCTCCAGGCCCATCCCCAAGCCCCGCGTCAGCATCCCAAGTCCGTGCAGAGCCACCCTCTGAGCAGAAGACTGGCCAGCCTGCCGCGGGCTGTGGAGCCGGGACGAGAGGCCAAGAGGGGTTACTGCCGAGGATGAGACCTCGACTTTATGGTCCTCACCGTCTCCCGCCCCCGCGGTGCCTGGCACGCCTCCCCTCCCGCCGCCGTTCCCACCCAGCTCCGGAGGAAGACTGCCGGGTTGTGCGGCCCCGTCTCGGGAAAGGCCGCTGGCCGTGCGGGGGGACGTTCTCGGCACCAGTGGCAGAAAGCGCAGCCGAAGCCCTGAGAGGCACGGGCCAGGTTTTCGCGGCTCCCGACTCCCCTCCCTGACACCACCGAGGCATTTGTAATGACTTGGGCCTACACTTGCTTTGCTGTGGTTGGGGATAAACATCTTTTTTTTGTTTAAGTGCAGGGGATCTCTAATACTGCCTAAAAGTGTAAACATCTTGGGTTTTTCACTGTCCGCAGTTTTAAAGGCAGAATCAGAACAGCCCCCACAAAGCATCTGTAAAATTCTATCACTGAGCATCATTTCATGTAACAAAACCACCTTCCATAGTGGCCAGGAAACCTGCCTCCCAATTTCTATATTTGTGGTTTTTATGTAATCAACTATGTCAGCTAAAGAAAACCTTCACATCTACGGACTGATTCAAAACCTACGAATGATCTAAAGCAGAGAAATTTATTATGCACAGGAAAATGTGTCTTGTATTCAATATTTTTACTAAGAAGATCTTTCATTAATGCATTGATAAGCAAACGAGGTTAGTTGTGAGGGATGTTTCCGGTTAATTTCAAGTTAACTGAATTGCTACTGCTGCAAACCAAGAGGCAGGCTGGGCGGGAAGGCCCCGGCGCCTCTCCCGGGGCAGGAGATTCGGGCAAGCAGACGGGGTCCGTCCGGAAGTGCTGACGCAGCCATAAGCCTGCAGAGATTGCCTTTCTAAATCTTCACAGTGTTTTAAAGAACATGTTAAAAAAAAATCTAGGGCTCCTGCTGTCAAGATTTCTGTCATGGAAAACGTGTTTGAGAAAGGTATTAATAAAATTCTATTGCAAAAATTTGTTTTCTAGAAAAAATAAATACAAAAAAAAGAAGAGATTCCAAAGTAATAAAACCCTTTTCTGAAACAGAAAAATAAATAATGTTTGCTTACTATTTGGTTAAATGGAATTTACTTACATTTCATTAAGCTATTTTACTTTTTTTAATGTCTCTGTGGAGTATTTGTATGATAAATACCATAATGTATATTTATGTAGAATCAAATTATATACAGTACCAATATCATTATAGAAAAAAATAACGTTTTAATGTATATTGTTCTAACTGATCATATTGTGAATCATTTTGAAGTTCATTATAGAGATAATGATTTTTTTAAAAAAAAGAAGAGTTAAAAACAATCCTAAAAAAATATATGAGCAGTTACCATACCTAATATAAGACTACGGAAAAGCTACAGTAATGAATACTGTATGGTATTTGAATAAGGATAGATGTATAGATCTGGGGAACAGAAGTTAGAGCCCAGAAATAAGCCCACACAAAGACATCCAGATGATTTTTGTCAGAGATGCAAAACTAATTTAATGGAGGAAGGCTAGGCTTTTCAACAAATAATATTAGAACAATTGGAGACCCATAGACAAAAAAAAAAACCCCAAAACAAAAACAAACAAAAAAACCCTCAACCTAAATCTCACACCTTATTAAAAACACACAAAATGGATCCTAGACTTACATATAAAGCATAATACTATGAAATGTTTGGATGGGGGATGGAGGGAAATCTTAGGGATTTGGAGCCAGGAAAAGAGTTCATAGACTTGACCACATAATCCATAAAACATAATCCATAAAAGGAACTCTGGACCTTAACCAATTTAAAATTTTTGCTCTGAAAGCCCATGTGGAGAGAATGAAAAGACAAACTGTAGAGACTGGAAGAAAATCATAAATCCAGCACAGGACTGGTATCCAGCATGTATAACAGATCTTCTTATAATATTTTGTTCATCCTCATTTCCTTCAATGTTGTATCATTATAACATTGATTAGATGCCATAGGAACTTAAGTTTTGTTTATATCAATTAACCAATGCTAAAAAATTTTTTTATTTGAAGTTGCAGAACCTATTGATGATGTTAAGGGAGTACTTATGGTACAGTGCTATCAAATTGAAGCAATGTTTGCTTCAACAGTATAAAAAAGCAAACCATTTAGAAAATGGGCAAAGGATATGAAGATATATTTTATTGAAGAGGTTATGCAAATGGAAATCATCATTATGGTGATGAATATTAATAGCAATCAGGGAAATACAGACTAAAATCACTTAAGCAGCTAACAGAATCATTAAAATTTAAAAATAGTAACAACCCCAAATGCTGGTGGGAGGATGCATAGAAACTGGATCATTCATACATTGCTGATAGTAATTGAAAATGGTACAGTCACTCTGGAAAGTATGCAACCCATCAATGATAATTCAGGGCATTTATCCCAAGGAAGTGAAAATGGGTATTCCTACAAAACCTGTACATGTATGTTCATATCAGTTTTATTTGCAATAGCTAAAACCTGAAAACAACCCAGATGTCCTTTAAAGGGTAAATGTTAAACTGTGGTATATAGGACAAAATACTCCTCAACAATAAAAAGGAACAAATTATTGATAGAAGCAACAAGTTGTATGAATTTTCAGGAAATTATGCTGGGGGAAGAGCCATTCACACACAAAAAAGTTATCCTATCTAATAAGAGTAACATGCAAATTGACCATACCTCCACTATGCTACTAGCCAATCAGAAGCAGGGGGCATGGCCAACAGGCAGGGGTATGGCCACAGTGCCGAGTAAGCAAGCACCACGCTGTAAGCTGCCCACATGGTACTTAAGGGCCAGCGAGATCCCTCTCTCATTACACTTATTAACTGAGTCGCAACCTTTCCTGGTGATCTTGGGACGGTTAGGAGAATTTTATGCCATGATATCCCCTCACGAGGCTCACATGTACGTTGCTCTGTTAGGCTGTTACTGAGGTGTGGGGTTTACCTGTTGCGTGGGACATGCAAATGAGCGCCAGGGGCACCTTGGGTAATGAGCGCTCATAATCCAGCCCAGGCAGAAGGACCTGCAGCGCCCCTCAGAAGCCTAGGCTGGCCTCGGATAGCTGGTCCCCCACTGTCCCCTGCCAGGCCGGGCCCGCCGCCACCGCGCCCAACTGTTTCGATGTGGCTTTGGCACGTGCATTGGGACCAGGGTCCGGTGTGGCGAGCCCTTCATCCTGGGAAACAGGGTGTGGCCGTCCCCCACGTCCTTCATGCAACGCATGGTCGTGGGGAACCTGGCCCTAAACCATTCTACTTCTGGGTTGTTGTTTCCTATGTAGCAGAGCAAGTCCCTTGCTGCGATCTGTTGAAAGTCAGCCCTCGACATAATGAGTCCACTGACTCACAGATGATGCTGATAAGGAAAATTTTCCCATTGAATTTCTTAGTGATATTACTCCTTCAAGAATGCCGTGTCATAAATTAAAATGGAAAGTGGGTACAATCATCATGCTATTGAGAAATCTTAATAGTAAATGGGGTCTTTGTAATGGTACCAGATTTATTCTCAAAGGATTACTACCTAACATTATCGAAGCTGAAGTACTAACAAAATCTGCAGAGGGAGAGGTTGTTCTGATTCCAAGAATTGATTTGTCCCCATCTGACACTGGCCTCCGATTTAAATTAATTTGACAACAGTTTCCCATGATGCCAGCATTTGCAATGACTATTAATAAATCACAAGGACAAACTCTAGACAGAGTAGGAATATTCCTACCTGAAACCGTTTTCACACATGGTCAGTTATTATGTTGCTTTCTTTCAAGTTCAAAGAGCATGTGATGTTAAAGTTAAAGTTGTAAATACTTTATCCCAAAGGAAATTAGTCAAGCACTCTGAAAGTGTTTTCACTGTTAATGTGGTATACAGGTAGATATTAGAATAAGTTTAATCACTTTATCAGTCATTATTTGCATCAATGTTATTTTTATATCATGAGTTTGTTATTGTTATATCATTTTGTTATTCGTTTATTAATGAAGTTATGTATTATCTTCATATACATTGTACTCATTACCTTTTATCTGTCACACTTTTATTATAGAGGAAGGGCAAATAGCACTATTAAAATATTTCCTTTAATTAATACACTTTTAATGTGCACAAATTTTGTGCACCGGGCCACTAGTATACTATATAATTCCATTTGCATAACAGTTTTGAAATTATAAACTTCAGAAATGGAAGGCATATTAATGGTTTTAAGGGTTAAATATGGGAACAGGAGCCAAAACCGGTTTGGCTCAGTGGATAGAGCATCGGCCTGCAGACAGAAAGGTCCCAGGTTCGATTCCGGTCAAGGGCATGTACCTTGGTTGTGGGCACATCCCAAGTAGAGGGTGTGAAAGAGGCAGCTAATCGATGTTTTTCTTTCATTGATGTTTCTGACTTTCTATCCCTCTCTCTTCCTCTCTGTAAAAAAATCAATAAAATATGTATTAACAAATAAAAATAAAAATAAATAAATGTGGGGATAGGAAGGTGGTTTTGCTTATAAAAGGGCAGCAGGAGGGCATTTAGTATCTATATATAGATATAAAACCCTAATGTGCAAATAGACCGAATGGTGAAACAACTGAACAACCAATCACTACGATGTATGCTGGCCACCAGGGGGCATGTGCGGAACATGGCGGGTGTCGGCAGCAGGTGGCAGAGCACAGAACATGACACTCAGTCAGCAGCTGGTGGCAAAACAAGGATGGTGGAGCAGGTGAGGAGGGGCGCCAGACCAAGGTGGAGCACTGGTCACTGTCATTGGAGCAAGCCTCTGGTGGTCACTGAAAATTCTTTGCTCCCATGCACCACGGTCCCACCCGGCACTTGCACCTGCTGCCAGCACCAGCCCCACCCACACACGCTGCCAGCACCAGAGCCTCCACTTGCATCCACTGCCAGTATCCGGCACCGGCCCCGATTGCTCTGCACCATCAGCGGTGCAAGTGGCAGCTGCCATCTCCAGTCACCCCTCAGGGCTTCTTCACCTCCCCCTGCTCCTGAGGGGTGATTGGGGCCGGCAGCCACCTCTTGCACCTATTGTCAACGATGGCCTCACTTGCATGTACTGCTGGCGCCAGCCCCAGTTGCTCCGCGCTATCAACAAGTGCAAGTGGGGCTGGCGCCATCAGCAAGTGGGAGTGGTGGCGGCAGGAGCGGGGCCTGTTGGCAGACAGACCGGGGGGCCACGGTGGGAGGGGCCAGGCGGGGATGCGGAGGATGGGCTGAGACCCACCCCTGTGTCCACCACAACCTCACAGCCCACAGTTCCCTTTCAAGGTGCATGAATTTATGCATTGAACCGCTAGTCCTATATAATAAAAAACAAATATGCTAATTAGCACAGCCGAACAACTGTCCCGACAACCTTCAGATGAAGCTGGGGCTGCAAAGGGCTGCGAGGGCCGGCCTGGGCTGTGAGAGCCAGCTGGGGCTGCAAAGGACTGCGAGGGCCGGCCGGAGTTGTGAGGGGCTGTGAGAGCCAGCTGGGGCTGCGAGGGCCGCCCGGAGTTGTGAGGGGCTGTGAGAGCCAGCTGGGGCTGCGAGGGCCGGCCGGAGTTGTGAGGGGCTGTGAGAGCCAGCTGGGGCTGCGAGGGGCTGTGAGGGCCGGCCGGAGTTGTGAGGGGCTGTGAGAGCCAGCTGGGGCTGCGAGGGGCTGTGAGGGCCGGCCGGAGTTGTGAGGGGCTGTGAGAGCCAGCTGAGGCTGCGAGGGGCTGTGAGGGCCGGCCGGAGTTGTGAGGGGCTGTGAGAGCCAGCTGGGGCTGCGAGGGGCTGCGAGGGCCGGCCGGAGTTGCAAGGGCCCACTCCCCCTTGCACAAATTTCTTGCGTCGGGCCTCTAGTCTTTTTTATAACGGTGGATACATGAGCCTATACACATAGTAAAACTGTATAGACCTGAAGGAAGATGGTAAATTCAGATAAGGGCAGTGGATTGTATCAATGTCAGTGTTCTGGTTGTGATTTTATACAGTCATTCGCCACTGAACAATGCCCATACTATCTAAGAAATGAATTTTTAGGCTGTTTCATCATTTTGTGAACATTGTAGAGTAGTGACAAACCTAAATGGTTTAGCCTTCTATATATACATCTTCATGGTAAAGCCTATTGCTCTTGAGCTACAAATCTGTATAGCATGTCACTGCAAAACAACATGAGAATAAATCAAGCACTAGAGAAAATTATCTAGTCAAGAAACATTGTAAGCATGAGATGTATTGAGCTACTACTGCCTGCATATTATAGCATACTGTTTTACAGCAAACTTACTTTTTATAAGTAGAAAGAGTACACTCTAAAATATCAATTAAAAAGTATAGTATAGTAAATACATGCCATAACAATCATTTATTATCAGGAATTATGTAATTGTATGTGCTATATTTTTCTTTTAACTTTTATTAGCATTTAAGTTGAATTTACTCTTGAGGCATAAGTTGTTTTTTTCAGTTTCTTCTGTCATTTATTATCAGGTATTATGTAATTGCATGATGTGTTATACTTTTAACTTTTATTAGCATTTACTTATGCTGAATTTACTCTGGAGCCATAAGTTACTGTTTCTTCAGTTATCTCTTTCTTCTGTGCAGCCTCCTTTTCTGGTTTAGGAATGATCTGTTCTTCAGTAAGGACCGTCTCAGTGTGGCAGGGAGAGCTCAGGCATGGTCCGTCTGCCTGTGGGCTCTGTAAGGTCTTCATGTTGGGGGACTTGTTCAGCTGGATGTGCTCAGTGACCAGAGAATTTACATCTAAACGCACAAGCTCATGACTACGCAGCAAAATACAGCACTCCTTTTGGGCCAGCAAACCTGCATCCAGCTCTACTTTTTGGCCTAGGCACACCCACCAACTCCACCATTGTAACAAGGGCATACATAGCACACATAGCTTCGGTAAAGTGACATCCTTCAGAGGAGACTAAAAACAGCAAGGGGCTAAGTGGATGCTATCCCAGCCCACTCCCAGGACCAAGCTGCAATTACAACTAAATACAAAAAGAAAAACACCAAAAAACCACCCTTAATAATCAACTGAAGAATAGTTGGAGGGAACCCTGATAATCAAGGATGGAAAATGGAGACTGCATAAATACTGCCAGGAATGGTAGGGGTGTGAAAGGACTGGCCAGGCTCCCACAGACAGCAACTGCAGTTCCAGAGAGAGAGATGTTAGTGTTGGGGAGGGGGTTGCTACTGAGAATTTTGGGGCCCAATCCGCAAGATGGGCCCTCCAGCAGAGAGCACCAGAACAGAGAAGGGTGCCCACAGAACAGCTGCATATGAAAAGCAGCAGGGTTGCTGTCTGCCAGGGAGAGACAGCTAGAAATGCTGGCACCCTCTTAAGGGGCCAACACACAAGCTTTGTGTGCAGCCACTCGCCTTGAGCTCCTGCAGAAGGAGAGCGTAATAGACTGGAGCTGTGTGAGCAGAAGCTAGGGTTGGGGGCTCTGGAGTTAGAGCTTAGAAGATAGACAGCCTGGTTTCCTGTGCTGAGTCATTCCCTCACAGTGCAATGGTCATCTTTCTCAGGCAGACCATTGCTAACCAGGCAGTTTTTGCGTGTGCGGGAGACAGTTGAACCACCCTATTGGAAAATCCATCCTGTACAGTGTGCAGTTTCTGAGGCCCATTAAGATACTGAGAATTATAATTAGCCTCCGGACAGCAGCAATTTCCCCATCCTGTTGGAAAACTTCTCAACATACCTGTGGACAGTTGCCAATCAGTCTGCAGGCAGAAGTGGGACTCTGGAGGCTTTGAGTCTTTGTCTGATCTAAATTAGTCAGAAACAGTGTTTGACACTGTCCTACACTAGAGATTGAGAGGTATAGTACATCTACCTGATTCATAGTCACAAACCCAAACAGGTAGCCAAAATGGGGAGATAAAAAAAACAACCCCCAAATGAAAGAACAAGAGAATTCTCCAGAAGAGATCAATGAAATTGAGATAAGAAATTTATCTGATAAAAGAGTTCAGAATAATGATGGCAAAGATGCTTAACAGCATGAGAAAAGATATAGTAACTATGTATATAAAAGCCCAGCGACCATTACAGTGGAACAGTGGGTCGCTCTGACATGCACTGACCACCAGGGGGCATACACTCAATGCAGAAGCTTGTGGTCAATGTGCTCCCACAGTGGGAGTGCTGCTCAGACAGAAGCCAGGCTCATCCCCACCCCAACCCTACCCCCCTGTATGAATTCTGTGCATCAGGCTTCTAGTGAAAAAAGAACAGTCAGAAGTAAAGAATGACAGCACTAATAAAGAACACATTGAAGGAATACACAGCAGATTAGGGGAAGCTGAGGATCAGTTCAGTGAATTAGAAGACAGGTAGAGAAAAAAATTAGAAGCAAAAAGGAAAAAAAAAGAAACAAAAAACAAGAGAACCACCCAAACTGGTTTGGCTCAGTGGATAGAGCGTCAGCCTGCAGACTGAAGGGTCTCAGGTTTGATTCTGGTCAAGGGCATGTACCTTGGCTGCGGGCATATCCCCAGTAGGGGGTATGCAGGAGGCAGCTGATTGATGTTTCTCTCATTGATGTTTCTGACTTTCTATCCCTCTCCCTTTCTCTCTGTAAAAAATCAATAAAATATATTTTTAAAAATAATAAATAAAATAAAAAGAGACCAGCTTAAGAGACCTATGGGACAACATGAAATGTTACAATATTTGCATAATAGGTATACCAGAAAGGAAAGAAGTGAGCAAGGGATAAAGAACTCTTGAAGAAATAATGACTGGAAACTTCCCTAACCTGATGAAGAAAAAAGTCACATAAGTTTAGGAGGCACAGACAACCCTAAGCAAGAATAGACCCATACCCAGACACATCATAATTAAAATATGAAAAATTAAAAAGAGAATCTTAAAAGCAGCAAGATAAAAGCAATTTGTTTCCTTAAAAGGAGCTCCCATCAGGCTGTGAGAAGATTTTCATCAGAAATTCTATTGGACAGAAGGGAATGGCATGAAGTATTCAAGGTAATGAAAAGCAAGGATCTGAAACAAAGATTACTATATCCAGCAAGGAGACCATTTAAAATAGGTGGTGAAATAAAGAGCTTCCCTGACAGAGAAAGGTTAAAGAAGTTTATCACCACTAAACAGCATTGCAGGAAATGCTAAAGGGAATGCTGTAAGAAAAGAAGAAACAGAGAAACCGAGGCATGCAGAATTAAAATGGCAAAAAAATAAGCACCTATCCTATCTAATAAAAGAGAAATATGCAAATTGACCATACTTCCACTGCACACACAAGCCAGTCAGGCTCGAGTATGCAAATTAACCCACCCAAGATGGTGGTCAATTTGCATATCCAGGTGCAAAGCAAAGACTGAAGACAGCGTAGAAGGAAGTCATGCACTGCAGAAGAGAGCAAAGCTGTGAAGAAGCAAGCGGGGAAGCTGCAAAGGGAGGAAAGCAAGTAGGGCTGTGGAGGCGGGCGGTGGAGAAGACTGCAGGAAGCCCTATTGCAGGAGTTTTCCTGCAATAGGCCTCTAGTCAATAATAATCTTAAATGTAAATGGATTAAATGCTCCAATCAAAAGATATAGGATAGCTGAATTGATACAAAAGCATAACCCAACTATACACAGACTATAAGAGACCTACCTCAAAATAAAAGACTCACACAGGATGAGCATGAAAGGGTGGGAAAATATTTTTCCATGCAAATTGAAAAAAAAAAAAAAAGAAACTGGGGTAGCAATACTCGTATCTGACAAAATAGACTTCAAAATGAAGGCCATCACAAGAGACAACAAAGTTCACTACATAAAACTAATGGGATCATTCCAAACAAGAGGATATACCCTGGTAACATATACGCACCAAATATAGGAACACATAAATTTATTAAAAATCTTCTAGAGGATTTTAAGAGGAAGATCAACAACAATACAATCATAGTAGGGGACTTTATACCCTGTTGACTTCACTACATAGATCTTCCAGACAAAAGGTTGACAAGGAAAATGTAATTCTAAAGGATATACTGGGTCAGATGGACTTAATTGACATTTATAGAACATTTTACCCCAAAGCTGCAGAATATGCATTCTTCTCAAGTACACATGGGTCATTCATAAAGGTAAATCATGTTAGGACACAAAACAAGTTTCTACAAGTTCAAGAAAATTGAAATCATGTCAAGCATCTTCTCAGACCAAAACATCTTCTCAGAATGAAATTAGAAATCAACTACAGTAAAAACACCCAGAAAAAGTTCAAACACATAGAGACTAACGAGCATATTATTAAATAATGAATGGATTACCAATGAGATCAAGAAAGAATTATAAAACTTCTTGGAAACAAATGAACACACAACTCAAAATCCCTGGGACATAGCAAAAGCAGTGCTGAGAAAGAAGTTTGTAGCACTACAGGCATGCCTGAAGAAACAAGAAAAAAATAAAACTATTGAACTTACAACGTAAAGAATTAAAATAGAACAGCAATAAAAGACTAAAGGAAAGAGAAGGAAGGAAGTAATAAAGATGAGAGTAAAAATAAATGACAGACTACAAAAACAATATAAACATCAATTAAACTAAGAGCTGGTTATTTAAAAAAAATAACCATGATTGATAAATCATTAGCCAGATCCATTAAAAAACAGGATCCAAATAAATAAAGTCAGAAACGAAAGTGGAAAAGTAACCACAGACACCACAGTAATACAAAGATTTGTAAGCAAGTACTATGAACAACTATATTCCAACAAGCTGGACAACCTGAATGAAATGGACAAATTCCTAGAAAAATACAATCTTACAAAAACAGAATCCAGGGAAATCAGAATACCTGAATAGGCTAATAACAACAGGAAATTGAAGCAATAATTTAAAAAACTCCCAGCCCTAACCAGTTTTGCTCAGTGGTTAGAGCGTTGGCCTGCAGACTGAAAGATCCCAGGTTCGATTCCAGTCAAGGGCATGTACCTTGGTTTCAGGCACATCCCCAAGGAGTTGTTAGGAGGCAGTTGATTAATGTTTATCATCGATGTTCCTTATTCTCTATCTCTCCCTCCCCTTTCCTCTCTATAAAAAAATCAATTAAAAACATATTAAAAAAATAACTCCCAGCAAACAAAAACCCTGGTCCAGACAGATTCACAGAGGAGTTTCACCAGGCATTCAAGGAAGAACTAACACCTGTCCTCAAACAATGAAAAAAATCCAAGAGGATGGAACATTTCTGAGCTTTTTTATTGATGCCAGCATTATCCTAATTTTAAAACCAGATGAAGACACTACCAAGAAAGAGAATTACAGGCCAATATCCCTGATGAACATCCTATTTAAAAAAGAAGTAATATGCAGATTGTCCCTCCAACACACAAGATGGCTGTCCCCATGTGGACACAAGATGGTTGGCAGGGGAGGGCAGTTGTGGACAATTAGGCCAAAGGGGACGGCAGTTGGGAGGAGGAGGCCTACAGGGGAGGGGAGTTGGGCACAACCAGGCATGCATGGGAGGGCAATTGGGGGTGACCAGGCCAGCAGGGGAGAGCAGTTATTGGTGACCAGGCTGGCAGCCGAGAGCAGGTAATGGTGGCCAGGCCAGCAGGGCAGGACATTTGCGGGGGGAGGGGACCAGGCCTGCAGAGGAGGGCAGTTATGGGCAATCAGGCCAGCAGGGGAGGGAAGTAAGGCCAACTAGCCTGGCAAGGGAGAGGAATTAGGGATGACCAGGCCAGCAAGGGAGGACAATTGGGTGCAATCAGGCCGGCAGGGGAGGGCAGTTAGGGGTGACCAGGCCAGCAGAGGAAGGCAGTTAGGGGTGACCAGGCTGGTAAGGGAGGGAAATTAGGGGTGACCAGGCCACTAGGGAGGGCAGTTGTGGGTGTCTGGGCCTGCAGGGAGGACAGTTAAGGGTGACCAGGCCAGCAGGGGAGGACAGTTAAGGGCAGATAGGCAAGCGGTTGGAAGCCAGGTGTCCTGGTTTGTGAGAGGTTTCCCAGATTGGAGCGGGTGCAGGCTGGGCTGAGGGACCACTCCACCCCCATACACATAATTCATACACCGGTCCTCTAGTAGATGCTAAAATCCACAATAAACTATTAGTAAACCTGATCCATCAATATATTAAAAGATCGTACACTATGATCAGGTAGGATTTTTTTCAGATCCAAGGCTGGTACAATATTTGCAAATCAATAAATGTGATAAATCACATAAACAACTTGAAAGGCAATAGTCACATGGTCAAATCAATAAACACAGAAAAAGCATTTGATAAAATCCATCACCAATTTTTGATAAACTCTCAGCAAAATGAGAATAGGGAGCATATCTCAACATAATAAAGGCCATATATGACCAACCTACAATGAATGTCATACTCAATGGACAAAAACAAACCATTTTCCCTAAGAACAGGAACAAGACAGAGATGTCCGCTTTCACCACTCCCCTTTCAACATTGTACTGGAAGGCAAGCCACAGTCATCAGACTAGAACAAGAAATAAAAGGCATCCAAATTGAGAAGAAAGAAGTAAAACTTTCATTATTCATAGATGGCATGATATTTTGCATAGAAAACACTAAAGGCTCCACACACAAAAACAAAAAAACAAAAAAAAACAAAACAGTATAGATTTAATAAATGAACTTGGCAAGGTAGCAGGATACAAAACCAACACCCAAGGTTTAATGGTATTTTTAATACACCAATAATGAATCCTCAGAAAGAGAACCTAAACAAACAATCCCACTTAATATTGAAACAAAAATAAGATATTTAGGAATTAACCAAGGAGATAAAGGACTGGTACTGGAAAATCTACAAGATGTTGAAAAAAAGAGAGAGGAAGATGTGAACAAGTGGAAGAATATATTGTGTTCATGGATTGGTAGAATGAACATAATTAAAATGTCCATACTACCCAAGGCAATCTATAGATTCAATTAAAATAGCAACAGCATGTTTCACAGATATTGAACAAATGCTCCAAAATTTTATATAGAAATAAAAAAACAAAAGAGCCACAGCAATCTTGAGACAGAAGAACAGAGTTGGAGGAATCACAGTACCAGATATCAAGTTATACTGCAAAGCCACCACAATCAAAACAGCCTGGTACTGGCACAAAACAGGCATATAGGTCAGTGGAACATAACAGAGAACACAGAAATCAACCCAAGCTATTCCGCTCACTTATTTGAAAAGGGAGGCAAAAACATACAATGGAGTCAGCACATTCTCTTCAGAAAAAAAAGGTGTGGAAAATTGGACAGATATATGCAAAAAATGAAATGAGACCACCAACTCAAGCCATACACAAGAATAAACTCAAAATGGATAAAAGACTTAAATGTAAGTCATGAAACCATAAAAATCCCATAAGAAATCATAGGCAGCAAAATTTCAGATATCATAGCAATATTTTTATAGGCACATCTCCTGGGGCAAAGGAAATTAAGGAGAGATATACAAATGTGACTACATCAAAATAAAAACATCTTATATACAACAAAAGAAACTATCAACAAAAAGAAATGGGATCATCTGTATGGGAGAACATATTTGCCAATGATACATATGATAAAGGTTTAATATCCAACATATAAAATGAACTCATACAGTCAAAAGGAAGACAATGCAATTTAAAAATAGGCAAAGGACCTAAATAGATACTTCTCCAAAGTGGACATACAAATGGCCAACAGAAAGGAAAAATGCTCAAAGTCACTGATCAGAGGGATGCAAATTAAACAACAGTGAGTCATCACCTAACAGATGTCAGAACGGCTACCATTAACAAATCGCAAATAGCAATGCTGTTGAGAATGTGGAGAAAAGTATACTACTTGTGGGAATGCAGACTGGTGCAGCCAGTAGGAAAAACAGTATGAGATTCCCTCAGAAAATTAATATGGCACTGCCATTTGACCCAATGAGCCCACTTCTAGGAATATATCCTAAGAAACCCGAAACACCAATCAGAAAGAATGTACACACCCCTATGTTCATAGCAGCTCAATTTACAATAGCTAAGATCTGGAAAAGTCCAAGTGCCCATCAGTAGTTGAGTGGATAAAAAAGCTGTGGTACATTTAGACTATGGAGCAGTATAAAAGAAGGATCTCTCATTCTTTGAGATAGCATGGAGGGATCTGGAGATTATTATGCTAAATGAAATAAGTCAGTCAGAGAAAGCCAGGTATCGCATGATCTCACTTATATGTGGAATCAAAGTAACAAAATACACTGATGAATGCAGTGGATTCAGAGACACTGAAGCATGGAATTGAGTGAGGAATCTCAGAGGGAAAGGGTGGAGGATGGGGTGGGTGGGTGGGCAGTGAATAACCAAAGAACTTGTATGCATATATGCATAACCCATGGACACAGACAAAATGGGGGTAAAGGCCTTGGGTAGAGGCAAGCTAGACGGGGTCAGTGGGGTTTAAAGGGAGACATATTTAATACTTTCAACAATGAAGATTTTAAAAAAAAATAATCTGGATAGAAGTGTACTTGACTGGAATTACATCCAAGTGAAACAGAGAATGTGTTCAGGCATTAATGGTCAGAACAAAGACAGAATGCCTATCAGCCCGGTTGCCCTTGAGGGGAGCATGCAAACTGCCTGGCAGCCAAATGAAAAAGGCACACACTTAGCCCTGGCGCATCAGGCTCACTTGGTTGGAACACAGCTCCATGCACCAGCAGGTCGCAGGTTCAGTTTATATTCAGGGCACATACCTAGGTTGCAGGTTTGATCCCAGGCAAGGTGTGTATTGGAGGCAACTGGGAAAAATAATAACCCTATCTAATAAAAGAGTGATATGCAAATTGACCATGCCTCCAATCAAGCCATGCCCACAGCCATGCCCATTAGTCACTCAGGAGTAAATAATGCAAATAAACCCCTGCCAAGATGGCTGCGGCCACTGAGAGCAGGAGGGAGGCTTAGGTTTCCCTGGCAATGGAGGAAGCGAAGCTTTCTGCCTGCCCTTCCCAGCCTAGGCTTTCACTCAATGATGCAAAGTTTTCAGTTATGGAAGGTACATAATCCCAAAAGAAATGGTGGCAGCCTCGGAGCTAGAGAGAGCAGAGGCTAGGGTTGCCTAGGCGATGGAGGAAGCCAAGCTTCTGCAGCCCTAGCACCTAGGCCTCCACTCTAGGCTACAAAGTTTCAATTATAGAAGGTAAATATCCCAAGAGAAATGGCTGTCACTATAGAGTAAGCAGAAGGCTTGGTTCTGCTCCAGGCTACAAAGTTTCAATTGTAGAACATATTAATCCCAGGGCCTCCACTTGGGTCACTGGGGGGTGTGGCCAGCCTGCAAACCACACCAGGCCCCTCATCCAGGCTGCCCCACACCCCAAAGGAAACCCCACCCCAATTCAGAACACTTTTCAGGGCAAACCAGCTGGCCCCCACCCTTGCATCAGGCCTCTATCCTATCTAATAAAAGAGTAATAAGGAGATTGACCATCACTCCAACACAAGAGAGCTGCCCCCATGTGGTCAAAGATCCTGCCCCATGTGGACACAAGATGGCCACCACAAGATGGCCAACAGGGGAGGGCCATTGGGAGGTTCCAGGCCTGCAAGGGAGGGCAGTTGTGGGCCATCATGCCAGCAGGGCAGGGCAGTTAGGGGTGACCAGACCGGCAGAGGAGAAATGTTGGGGGCAAACAGGCTGGCAGGAGAGCAGTTAGACGTCAATTAGGCTGGCAGGGTAATGGTTGGGGGTGATCAGGCTGGCAGGCAGAAGCAGTTAGGGGCAATCAGGCAGGCAGGCAGGTGAGCAGTTTGGAGCCAGCAGTCCTGGATTATGAGAAGGATGTCTGACTGCCCGTTTAGGCCCGATCCCGGTAGTGTCAGGCCTAAATGGGCAGTGGGACATCCCTCAAGGGGTCCCAGATTGGAGAGGGTGCAGGCTGGGCTGAGGGACATCCCCTGCCCCCCCCCCCCCATGCATGAATTTTGTGCACCGAGCCTCTAGTAAAATAAATAAAGTGACATCATTCAGATACTCAGTGTCTTTCTGTGTGTGTGTATCCTATATAATAAAGAGGTGATATGCAAATTAACCCTCACAAGATGGCTGCCTATGACCAGGCTGGCGGGAGGGTTTGTGAGGAACAACTGTACAGCCGGCTGCATGAGATGACCAGGGTGGCGGGGGAGGCTGTGAGGGGGTGACTAGGCCAGCAGTGGAGGAAGTTGGGGGCACCCAGGCCCCCGGGGGTGGGGGACAGTTAGAGGCGATTTGGTGGGGAGGGCAGTTGGGGGAAACCAGGCCAGCAGGGGGTTCAATAAAGGGTGACGAGACTGGTGGGGGCGGGCAGTTAGGAGCAATTAGGCCGACAGGGAGAGGACAGTTGGGGGCAACCTAGCTGGTACCAGGAGACAGGGACAATCAGGCTGGCATGCAGAGGCAGTTAGGGTCAATCACGCCTGTGGTTGGGTGGGATTGGAACATTTAGGGGCAAACAGGCAGGCAGGCAGGTGAGCAGTTAGGAGCCAGCGTTCCAGGATTGTTTGAGGGATGTCCTGTATTGGAGAGTGTGCAGGCTGGGCTAAGGGGACCCTAAGCCCCTCCCTCCCAACCCCCCTCCCCCATTCACGAATTTCATGCATCGGACCTCTAGTGTGTGTGTGTGTGTGTGTACAATATTTTTAAAATTGATTTTAGAAAGAGAGGGGAAGGGAAAGGAAGAGGAACATTGATTGGCTGCTTCCTGCTGGGTATGGAGCCCACAAACATCTACCCTGACCAGGAATCGAACCAACAGCTTTTTGGTGCATAAGACAGTGTTGAGCCACAACCCGGAGCTTCACAAGTGCTCTTAAAGTGAATGTAAAATTTGAGCCTCATGACTTGCATGATTTTGTGGGGTTTGTGGATCGGGTGGCTAGGAACCTTTTTCAGAGGTCACTTCAGACCACTGTGTATTTGCTGTATACCTTTCTGTAAGTACCAGCACGGTAATTTTTTTACAACAGCATCACCACAAATATGTGAGTAATTCATTGCATTACAACACTTAATTACATCATGAGGCGACAGGAATTTTTCATCTTTATAACCTTGTGGATCTACAATCACTTATGTGGTACATTGTTGAACAAAATGTCATTATGTGGCACATGACTACTATAATTTTGAAAAAATGTTGCCATTTGGGAAATCTGGGGAAAGTGTGCAAGGGATTCTGCATTGCTTCTTACAAATGTATGCAAATTTACAATTATCAATAAAATTTTCAATTAAAATATCTGAATTAGTAAATTATAATCCAAAAAACGCAGCTATTTGATGAGATCCTGCAGGAAAAATAATCTGTGTTTGGTTTTCCGGTTTTCACATGGCTGGTGAGCCAGTGACGTTTTAAAGTGTGGGACACTGAGCCCGACTGAGCGACTGAGCTGCACAGGGCGTTGGCCAGACACGCCAGGGTGCAGGTTTTTTTTTTCTTTTTTTTTTTTAATTTTTTTTGTTCAGTTTATTAATTAAATCGTTTCCCCTTTTTTATCCCCCCATATCTTCCCTCCACCCTGTATCTATCCCACCCTCCGCCCTCACCTCCCCCTCCCCACTGTCCTCTCCCATTGTTGCAAGATTTTTGTCCAGTCTCTGGCTGTACTTCCCACAACCCTTTTCTCCCCAAGAATTGTCAGTCCATTCCCTCTCCATGTCCATGTTTCTGTTATAGTCACCAGTTTATTTTGTTCATCAGCCTATCAGTTCACTTGATTTTTATGTTCATTTGTTGATAGATGTGTATTTGTTGTTCATAATTTATATTTTTACCTTTTTCTTCTTCCTCTTCTTAAAGAATATCTTTCAGCATTTCATATAATACTGGTTTGGTGGTGATGAACTCCTTTAGCTTTTTCTTATCTGCGAAGCACTTTATCTGATCCTCAATTCTGAATGATAGCTTTGCTGGATAGAATAATCTTGTTTGTAGATTCTTGCTCTTCATTATTTTGAATATTTCTTGCCACTCGCGTCTGGCCTGCATCGTTTCTGTTGAGAAATCCGCTGACAATCGTATGGGTGCTCCCCTGTAGGTAACCAACTGTTTTTCTCTTGCTGCTTTTAATATTCTCTCTTTATCTTTTGCTCTTGGCATTTTAATTATGATATGTCTTGGTGTGGTCCTCTTTAGATTCCTATATTTTGGGGTTCTGTGTACTTCTTGGGCTTTTAAGTCAGTTTCTTTCACCAGGTGGGGAAAGTTTTCAGTCACTATTTCTTCAAGTAGGTTTTCATTAACTTGCTCTCTCTCTTTTTCTGGCACCCCAATAATTCGGATGTTGGCTTGCTTGAGGTTGTCCCAGAGGCCCCTTACGCTATCTTCAATTATCTGAATTCTTTTTGTTTCTTGCTTTTCCAGCTGAGTGGATTTTGCTTCTTTGTATTTCAAATCTTTGACTTGGTTCTTGTGGCCCTCTGGACTGCTTTTAGGACTTTGTGTAATATTTTTTATTTCATTCTGTGTATGCTTGATTTGTAGTTGGTTCTTTTTTTTATCTGTGAGGGTCTGGTTCGTATCCTCAGAGGTCTTGTACATTTCCCTGAGGGTCTCATTCATTTCTTTGTAAGTATCATTCATCTCCTTGTAAATCTCATTCATTTGCTGGTTGGTCTTGTTTATTTCCTGGTTGGTCTTGTTTATTTCCTGGTAATTCTCATTAAGTTGATCAGCCTTTTGTAGGAGCCTCTTGAAAAACCTTATAACCGTGGTTTTGAACTCTATGTCTTGTCGTCTTTTCTCCTTCATTTCTTTCACACCTGATTTCTTTCCATGTCTCTGCATGGTGGCTACTTTATGTGGTGGCTATCCTCAAAGGGACAGTGGCTCAGTCTCCCCAGTTACCTGAGGTGGGTACTCTTACTGCAATCCTTTATGGGTTGTATTCAGTGTTTTTGAATTTAAACCCAGCTTTTTGTTGTTAGCCCTAGGAGGGTTTGACCTCCAGGCCAATTGTCTGTGAAGCTCAGCTGTGCTCAGGTTGGGTGGGCGGAGTCTCCGGGCCAAGCAGACAGCGTTAGCTCCGCCCTATGCGGCCCCAGGGGCTCTGTGCCGGGGGCAATGGCTGCCAGCACCTCTGAGAGAGAGCCGCTGCAGAGCTCCACCGGCTGCCGGGGAATTCAGACTGTCCCCAAATGACTTTGCATGCACAATGCCTCACCCAGGGTCGTAAAACAAAGCAGACTGAAGGTTTTCCGAATGAGAGACAAGTCGCAGAGAGCTCCCTGCGCCATCACGCAGCCGAGCTGTTCGCACAAGCTGCCGTCTCCACAAGCCGGCAGACCCGGCAGCACCCGAGCTTCGGCGTGCCCTCCCACTGTCCAGTTTTCACCCCGTGTGATAGTGGGTTCTCTGGACTTCGCCCAAAGCTGGAGAATCTGTCCAGTGGGACGCCCCTGTCTCCCCGTTCGAGAAACCTGGCCGGTTTTCAGCCGCCCGCCCTCTCCGCGGCGCGCACTCCAAACTTCTCTCTGCGCACGAATCTTTCAACGCTGTCCGCCGCCGCTCCTCCGGGTCACAGTGTCTTATCTTCACTTTTATTTGTGGAATTTTCACTCGGCGAGCGTTCTGGTGATTCTGGAAGGTGTTTGTTCTTTCGTTAAGTTGTAGTATTAAAATTGCTGATTATGACGGCAATATAGGTGTTTCACCTTTGCCGCCATCTTAGTTCTCCCAGGGTGCAGTTTGATCCCCAGTCAGACACACACAAGAACCAACCAGGGAATGCCTAAACTGAATGGAACAGCATTAATGTTTCTCTCTTCTCTCCTTTCTCCCTTTTTCTCTCCTCCTCCCTCCTTCTAAAATAAAATTTTAAAAAATATTTTTTAAAAGTAGAACACATTGAGCAGAGTGCCCAAAATGTATATATAACATGTAAATTTGTGGGTAAATATAATTAAACCAGGTTTTCTATGTCCTCATTCACTCATCTATTAAATCAAGATTTTAATGTTATAGGAACTGAAATCAGATAAGGGTTTAAGAAAATGAAGGTATTTGTGGATAAAAACAAATTTATTTATTTCAAGTTTGAAATGGGGCTGATAAATAATTATCCTTTTCATAACATGTATAAGATGTGACTAATCTGTTATACAAATTTAGGTATAAGATTACAAGTCCTTTTTTCAAGATGGAAAGAGAAATTTGGGAATGAAAAAGAACATTATATATAGGGAAATAACAGAATTTGTTAATTCCAAAAATACTATATTGAGTTTTAAGAATTTTCCCATAATTAACCTTTTTGACCTATAAACTGGCAATTTTGTGTGGTTCAGAAAACAAGATCTAAAAAGAATTAAGTACATACATAGATAATATAGTAATAATAGATTTTTAAAATAACTTAAAAAATGGATCGTGTGTGTGTGTGTGTATGTGTGTGTAAGGTGGGTGTTCAAACTAGGCTAGTTACCATATGTCTTGATCCCCCCTTCCACTAGGCAAAAGAACAAAATACCTTTTATGGATGCTGAATTTATTGTATCTAGTATAATCTCTAAGCGGGTGGAAATATCTAGTTTGTCAAGTAAAGGGACAGTTTAAGTTAGTGGTTTTAATGATGCCTCCTTTAATGATTACTCAGATGATGAGAAACCTGCCCAGGGATTATCCTTCCTGGGCTTTTACATATTTTTTTGGTTAAAGTATATAAAGTGTGATTTTCATGACTGAGGATATTTTAGCCTGTTAGTTTTAAATTCAAATGCAGGCATCATTACTTAATTTTTTATTAAAAACAATTTACCAATAATTTGTAATAACTCTAAACTTGTATATGCACAAGTATATACAAAGCAAAAATTACCAGTATATATAAAAAAAATTACAAGGAATAATTTGTCAAAGACTTAATCATTATGAGAGATTCTCTTGTGAGTAACAAATAGCTAATAAATGAGAGATAGAAAAGTTAAGTAGCAATTTCCAAGTATTATTAAACACATTTCAAAATCCACTTTTGCAGATGACATGATTCTATACATAGAAAACCCTAAAGATTCCACTAATAAACTATTAGAAACAATCAATACAGTAAAGTTGCAGAACACAACAATCAATGTATAAAAATTCACTGCTGCCTGACCAGAGTAGTTCAATAGGTAGAGCATTGCCCTGTGCACTAAAGTTGCTGGTTCAATTCCTGGTCAGGGAACATACCTGGGTTAAGGGTTTGATTCCTGGTCTGGGAACATATGGAAGGCAAATGATCAATGTTTCTCTCTCTCTGTCTTTCTCCCTTGGTGAGGATTTCATTCCTATATACTAACTATGAAACTTCAGTATAGAAATGAAAAAAATAATTCCTTTTGCAATTGCAACAAATGGATGAAATACCTAAGAATAAACTTGACAAACGATGTGAAGGTCCTATATACTGAAACTACAAAGCATTATTTAAAGAGATTGAAAAAGACACAATGATGCCCTGACTGGTTTTGCTCTGAATGGTCTTGAGTTCAATTCCCAGTCAAGGACACGTCCCAGTCGGAGACAACCAATTGATGTGTCTGTTGGTTCTCTCTCTCCCCCTCTCTCCCACCCTCTCTCTCCCTGCCCCCCTCACTCCTCATTCCCTTCCACTCTCTCTAAAAAATAAATGGGAAAAATATCCCCAGGTGAGGATTAAACAAAGACACAATAAAATGGAAAGATACTTTGTGTTGATGGATGGAAGAATCAACATAATTAAAATGGCCATGTTACATCTGTGTGGAACACAAAAGACCCAGAATAGTCAAAGCAGTCCTGAGACAAGAGAACAAAGATAGAGGTGTCAGCACTTGCTGACTTCAAATTATACTGCAGAGCTACAATAATCAAAATAGCATGGAACTGGCAGAAAAACAGACACACAGACCAATGGAACACAACTGAGAATCTTATATAATAAAGAGATAATATGCAAATTGGCCAACACTCAAGATGACCACCCCCATGTGGACAAAATGGCTGTCACAAGATGGCCACCAGGGGAGGGCAGTTGGGGGCAACCAGGCCTCCAGGGGAGGGCAGTTGGGGGCAATTGGACTGGTAGGGGAGCAGTTAGTTGTCGATCAAGCTGGCAGGGGAGTGCTTTGGGGATGATCAGGTTGGCAGGCAGAAGCCGTTAGGGGCAATCAGTAAGGCAGACAGGCAGGCGAGCGGTTGGGAGCCAGCAGTCCTGGATTGTGAAAGGGATATCCCAGATTGGAAAGGGTGCAGGCTGGGCTGAGGGATACACACACCCATGCACAAATTTTGTGCACTGAGCCTCTAGTTTAGAAAAAAACTGCATGTATATGGGCAATAATTTTTGACCAAGGAGCCAAAAGCACAGTGGAGAAAAGTAGCCAGCCTCTTCAGTAAATGGTGCTGAAAAGCATGGCTTAGTGGTTGCATGTCAACCTATGAATTTGGAAGTCACAGCTCAATTTCCTGTCAGGACATGTGTCCAGGTTGCAGGCTTAGTTTGCAGTGTCGGGTATGCAGCAGACACCCAATCAGTGATTCTCTCTCATCATTGATGTTTTTCTTTCTCCCTCTCCTTCCTCTCTGCCATCAATGAAACTAGATTACGGTTTGTCCCATGTACAAAAATTAATTCAAAATAGAAGAAAGACGCAAATATAAGATCTGTAACAATTACGTAGAAGAAAACATCGGTTCTGAGCTTATGGATCTAGGTCTTAGAGAACATTTTATGAATTTGACCCCAAAGGCAAGGGATGTGAAAGTGAAAACAAATGAATACAACTATATAAAAAGCTGCTCAGCAAAACAAACTGTCAACAAAATAAAAAGGCAACCAACCAAATGGGAATGATGTCTTCAAGCAATAGCTCCAACAAGGGGTTAATATCCAAAATACACAAAGAACTCATACAACTCAACACTGAACAATTTAATTTTAAAAAGTAACGGTTTTAAAAATGCAAAGGACCTGAACAGACACATCTTCCAAGAAGATATGCAAATGGTCAGCAGATATATGAAAAATTGTTCAACTTCACTAGCTATTATGTAAATGCAAATAAAAACTACAATGATGCCATCTCACACCTGTTAGAATGTGTTATCAATAAGACAGGTAACAACAAGTGTTGGAGAGGTTGAGAAGAAGGAACCTGCATTCACTGGTGGTGGGAATGTAAACATTTGCAGCCACTGTGGAAAAAAGTATATATGGCAGTTCCTAAAAAAATTAAGAATAAAATTACCATATGACCCAGCAATCCCTCTTCTGGGTATCTACCCCAAAACCTTGAAAACATTTATTCACAACAATATATGCATCCCTGTGTTTATTACAGCATTATTCACTGTGCCCAAGACATGGAGACAACCCGTGTCCTTCCATAGAAGACTGGATAAGAAGATGTTCATAAATACTGTGGAATACTACTCAGCCCTAAGAAAGGACTAATACAGCCCTTTACAACAACATGGATAAAGCTTGAGAATATTATGCTTGATTGAAATAAGTTAGAAAAAGCTATGTATGGCCAGAACCATATGATTTCTCTCATGTGGGATATAAAACTGAAACTCATAGACACAGATGACTATATGGCAATTCTCAGAGGGAAGTGGAGAGGTAGTGAAGAGTAAAGGGGGCCACATTTATGGTGATGGAAGATGATTTTACTTTGGTGGTGGGTCCACTTGCAATATACAGATCATGTATTATGGAAAAGTACACTTGAAACCTATATGATCTTAATTAACCATTGTCACCCCAATAAGTTTAATTTTAAAAAATTCATGCTTATTTGAAAATTGGTGTTGTGTTAATATAAAGCTACTAGAGGCCCAGTGCATGAAAACTCATACACTGGAGGGGTGTCCCTCAGCCTGGCCTGTCCCCTCTCACAGTCCAGAAGCCCTCGGGTGGGAGGCGACCCAGCGATCAGGGGAAGGTGATGCCACCATCACACCTCTGCTGCTGCCACTGTCAGCAGTGCAAGCCTTGGCTGACCCTGGTTACCTGAGCCTCAGGTGGCCCTGGGTGGCTGGGCAGCCGCCATCCAAGCCTTGCCTGCGCCTCGGGCCAGCCCTGGGCAGCTAGGGGGCTGAGGGGACTGGGGGCTCCGGAGGCAGGCACGCAGAGCGGCGGGACCCGCCTGCGGGCAGGCCTGGCCGTGCTGTGCTCCTGCCGCCCGGGCGGGGCCAAGGGGTCTGGGTGTTGCCATCTTGTGGCTGTGGGCAGCACCATCTTTGAAAGTGTGGCAGTCAATTATCATATTCACTCCTTATTGGCTGTGGGCACCACCATCTTTGAGGGTATGATGGTCAATTAGCATATTCCCTCTTTATTAGATAGGACTAGGGGCCCATACATGAAATTTGTGCACTGGGGGTGGAGGGATCCCCTCAGCCCAGCCTGCCCCCTCTCACATCCCGGGAGCCCTCAGGGGATGTCCAACTGATGGCGTAGGCTCGCTAAGCTGCAGCCTGACCTCGCTTTATGGGAGGTGACCAGGCTGATCAGGGAAAGGCACCAGCCCCATCACCCCACTGCTGTAGCCACCAGTTACCACAGCCACCTGTTTTCATCAACCCAGACTCCGGTCCCTTCACCATGAAAAAATGACAACTTTCTTTAAGCATTTTCAAGATGTGTCTTTCATAGGATATGACATTTCTTTATTTTTCTTTTTTATCCTCATCTGAGAATATGTTTCCATTGATTTTTAGAGAGTGTGGAAGAGAAGGGGAAAGACAGAGAGAAACATCGAAGTGAGAGGAACACTTTGATTGGTTACCTCCGGCATGAGCCCTGACCTGGGCCCCAGCCAGGGAGGAGCCTGCAACCTGGGTACATGCCCTTGATCAGAATATAACCCGGACCCTGTGGTTGGCAAACCTAGGCATTATCCACCAAGCCAAACTGCCTATGGCAGGATATGACATTTCTTAGCCCTCCAGCAGCAGACCTTTGTTTTTATCTCCAGGAGTGTCGTGGAAGAACCCTGGATTACTTTTTTGGATTCTTATACCCAAGTTACTAAGATTATTACCAGTGGCGTACAGGGAGCTTAGCCAATGAGCGATCAGAAAAGGTGTTTTCTCTACAGTTCACACTTATCTCCTCTGATCTCTGGCTCCACCCCTGCCAAGGCCTAAAGCCTGGGGTCCTGGACAGGGGACTCCCAATGCAGGCAATCATCCTACTCGGCCCCCGGCCAAGGCCGCAAACCTCTGGCTGAAGCTCGGGCCTCGGCAGGGGACACCCAGCTTGCTCTGATCACCGGGCTCTGCCCTGGCCAAGGCCAGCAAGGTCAGGCGGAATGCTTGGCTTCATTGCTGGGAAACCTAAGTCTCCCTTCCTGCTCTCAGTGGCCACAGCCATTTTGGTTGGTTTACTTACATATCCCTCCTGATTGAGTTGTGGGCGTGGCTTGTGGGTGTAGCGGGGATATGGTCAATTTGCATATTACTCTTTTATTAGATAGGATAGTTCCCAAACAGGTACCATGGGGCTCCATAGTGAACTTAAAGGGACACCTTGGGATATTCTAAATTTTAAGAGTAATATTGATATTTAACATCATTTGGATATCACAGAACTATTAGATCTTGAGTTAATTCACACTTTTTAAGCATTAGATTACCCGTATTCTTTTCAATCACATTTTATCTAAAAAAATAAAAATTTATTTTTCAATATTTCACCCCAAACCTCCTCCTCCCCCCAAAAAAAATGACTATTAAGTTGTTTGGACCTAACTACTTGATAAGACACTATTAGGTATTTTCTTTAGCCTACATTGTGGACTGACAAAGTTCGGGAAACTTTGGTATAAAAATTTGTCAACTAATTTCAGAATATTATATAGACTGTTTTCTCTGATCACAATGCAGAGATAGTTACAAAAACTTCATAATTGTGAAGAAATAAAGCACTTTTAAGTACCTTGGGCATCAAAAAGATCCTAATGGAAATTAGGAATATCCAGAACAATAGGAAAAAGAATACATGTTGGAACCTGAGGAATACAGTTAAAGAGCTGTTTCACAAAAGAAATTTGTAGCAAGTAAAGAAAACTAATAGGAATTTAAAAGGCGCATTAATTTATAAGCAGCATAAATTTTAAATATTAGTACATCACTTAATTTTTGCTGCATAATAAGCCACTCCAAAACTAAGTGGCTTAAAACAATAGCCATTTTATTAAGCTAATGATTCTGTGGGTTAGCGTAGTGGTTCTTATGACCTGGGCCAGTTTCATGAGCTCTGTGGGCTCCCTCATTTCATCACCGGTCAGCTGGTGGGTTAGTTGCTGACTAAATGATCTGAGATGCTTTCACTCAGGTTTCTGGCTATTGGCTGGGACTTTGGTTGTCCTCCATATAGCTTCATCCTCCAGCAGGCTAGCACAGTGTGATCACATGGTAGTTTTAAAATTGTAAGCAGCAAGAAAGGACATGCTCAGACGTATAAGTCTGTGTGCAATTATGTCTCGTTGCCAAGACAAGTTACGTAGCCACACCCAGAATCAGTACAGAACTGGACTACCTGGAGGCATGGGAATAAGGGGAATTGTAGATATTTCTGTAATCTAACACAATTTGAATATGAGCAACTTTATGCCAGTAAATTTGAAAACTTGCGTGAAATAGACAATTTCCTAGTGGAAAAAAATAAAAATAATTTACCCAGTTTCCCTAAAGAGAAATGAAAAACTTGAATAGATCTAAAAATAATGGAAGTGATTATATAAATAGCTAAAAATTTAACTTCTCTCATCCATCTGAAAAAGAAAAGGTAACCTTACAGATTGAACTCCGCAAGCATTCAAAGAACAGATAATTTTAGCTTCTATTAAATTATTTCAGAGAAGGTAACGAGGGGACGCTTCACAACTGATTTTATGAGGGTAGGAAAATTATGACTCCCAGGAACCGAGACCAAGACAGTATGTGAAAGAGCACTTATGGGACAAGTGAAAAAAGTTTTAAATAAAGTGAATATAATTTTTTTAATTCCAAGAAAGGTATATCTTGGGACTTGCAAGATTATACATTTAAAATCACAAGGTTTTAAGTTTAACATTAGAAAATCAATTAGCACATTTATAGATGAAAAGGGAAAATTGTACATCCATTTCAATATATGCAAAAAAGTGCAATTTAATAAAATTAAGCACCTAATTGTGGCTTTAAAAGATAAAAGAAAAAAATCTAGCAAATTATAAACAGAAAGGAGTTTCCTTACCAGAATAAGCCATTAAACATCTTATATGATGATAAACTGCTATCCTCAGATTGGGCATCTAATGTATAGAGGAGGCTTAGTTGTATTTATGCTTTATATTGCTTTTATACCTAAAATATTTGGACAGTATGAGGAATGAAGAAGATTCCTAAAAGAACGTTGGAAACTTGATTATTTAGGCTCTAGAAAAGTTAGAGTAAAAATGGAATAGGATCAGGATTAGATTAGGGTTTTTTTGTTGTTGTTTATCTGTTGATAGATAAATTTGCTGAAATATTTTAAATGGATAAAATTCCAAGGGATGTTAAAATTTACAATAGATTTAAAAATTAACTGTTACAAATCACAAATTATGATGCATAGACTTGTTTAAATTTTGAAACAATTTCAGACTTGTGGTTTGAAATTCTTATTTGCAAGATAGTGCTGAAAATATCGTGCACACTTATTTAGCCCTCTCTTTTCCTCAGTTGTTAGCATTCTCCATATTTGCCTTATTCTCTCTAATTTTTATATATATGTAGATTATTTTTCTTGAACCATTAAGTTACAGGCATTATGTCTATTGCCCTTAATAAATCAGTTCATCCTATATAGTAAAAAGCTAATATACAAATTGTCCCCTTGTCCGGGAGTTCGACCAGGGAGCATGGCCTGCTGGCCAACCGCCCGTGGCCCTCCCCACAGCCGGCCTAGCCCTATCGGCCCCTATCGGGGCGGGTAAGCCAGACCCCACTCCTGCATGAATCTGTGCACCAGGCTTTTAGTATTTCATAAAAACATACTTTCCTATATACTCACAGTTCATCTGTCAGATTAACATACAAATTTTTACAATCTAATTCATAGACCAAACTCATATTGCTAGTTGTTCCCAGTAATGTCATTTGTAGATCTTAGATCCAATCAGAATTAGGCATTGCAGTGAGTTCTCATGTTTCTTTAGTCTCCTTCATACCAGAAGTTTCCCAGACTTTATCTTGAAGGGTACAGACTAAATTTTTATAAAATGGCAGATTTGGGTTTGTTTGGCTTTTTTCAGATTGTTGTTGTTATTTTGGTCAAGAATATCACAGAAGTGACATTGTTTTTCTTAGGGCATCAAAAGCAGAAGGCACAGTGTTGATTTGTTCTTTACTCATGATTATAACCTTTGTTATTTGGTCAAGATGCTATCTGCTAAGTTTTCCCTCTGTAAATTATTTTTTTTTTAAATATATTTTATTGATTTTTTACAGAGCGGAAGGGAGAGGGATAGAAAGTCAGAAACATCGATGAGAGAGAAACATTGACCAGCTGCCTCCTGCACGCCCCCTATTGGGGATGTGCCCGCAGCCAAGGTGCATGCCCCTGACCAGAACCGAACCTGGGACCTTTCAGTCTGCAATCTGACACTCTATTCACTGAGCCAAACCGGTCTCGGCTCCCTCTGTAAATTAATATGTAGTTTTTGAGGAGCTACTTGAGACTATAAAATATTAATGCATTAATTTTAATATTTGTGAGAGATGTTAACTTAAAAATAATATCAAATAGATTATTTGAATTGCTAAAGTATCTATCATCCAAATGGCAGTTGCTAATCTCTGGATTAGCACATATATATAAACAACAGTTTGTTTAAACATGCTTACTCAAACATAGTACAAAAGTAGATGCCATGTAGATAAACCAGTTAGCTTCAGATATAGATGTATTTCTAGTTTTAACTTTCTATTTGATATGCATTTTAACATCAGTGCCTCTTTGGTAACTTTCTATTATAATCCGACACTTCTGTATAATTGTATTGTATACCCTTTGAAATATTAAATTGAAAAGCATCTTAGAAATCATTTATTCAATTTTTATCAAATTTATTTTGGCTTAATTCTTTAGACACACACACACAAAAAAAAAAATAGAGAAAATTGATGACTTATCCAAAGTTATATATTAAGTGAAATGTCACAGGTTGCTATTTCAAACAGTTGAAATCCCATAAAATCTAGAAATATATTTGCTAGTAGAGAGTTCTTATTTGTAAAAGCCAGATAGCAAGAGTTTAAATATGAGTTTATGAGAAACTAAAAAAACAATCTCATTTACTGTTGCAACAAAAAATTAAGATACCTAGAAATAAACTTAACTAAAGAGGTAAAAAACCTGTACTCGAAAAACTACAGGACACTGAAAAAGAGATAGAGGGAGACATAAACAAATGGAAGAATATACCGTGTTCATGGGTTGGTAGAATCAATACCAGTAGAATGTTTATACTACCCAAAGCAATCCATAGATTCAATGCAATCCCCATTAAAATACCAACGGCATATTTCACAAACCTAGAACAAACACACCAAAAATCCCAAAAATGTGAAATTAAAAACAAACAAATAAAAAAACCCAAATAGCTGGAATAATCCTGTGAAAGAAGAATAAAGTTGGAGGGATCACAATATCAGATAGCAAGCTATGTTACAAACTCACTGTTCTCAAAACTGCCTGATACTAGCAAAAGAACAGACATAGCCCAATGGAACAAAACAGAGAAATCAGAAATAGACCCAAGCCATTCTGATCAATTAATATATGACAAAGGAGGCAAGAGCATACAATGGAATCAAGACAGTCCCTTCAATATATGGTGTTGAGAAAATTGGACAGATATATGCAAAAAAATGAAACTAGACCACCCAATTACACCAGATACAAGAATAAACTCAAAATGGTTAAAGGACTTAAACATAAGACAGGAAACCATAAAAATCTTACAAGAATCCATAGGCAGTAAAATATCAGACACATGTCATAGCAATATCTTGACCGATACAGCTCCTCGGACAATAGAAACTAAGGAGAACATAAACAAATGGGATACATCAAAAGAAAAGAAATTCTGCACAGCAAAAGAATCCATCAACAAACAACAGGAAAGTCCACTTCAAGAGAGAACATACTTGCCAATGTTATCGCCGATAAGGGTTTAATCTCCAACATTGATAAGGAACTCATGCAACTTAACAAAAGGAAGACAATCAATTTAAAAAATGGGCAAAGGACCTAAATAGACACTTTTCCAAAGAGGACATACAGAAAACCAAGAGACATATGAAAACTTGCTCAAAGTCACTAATCAAATCCAAGAGATGCAAATCAAAACAACAATGAGGTACCATCTCACACCTGTCAGAATGGTTATCATCAACAAATTGACAAACGACAAGGGCTAGAGAGGATGCGGAGAAAAAGGAACCCTCATGCACTGCTGGTGCGAATGCAGACTGGTGCAGACACTGTGGGAAACAGTATGGAGTTTCCTCAAAAAGTTAAAAATGGAACTCCCATTTGACCCAGTAATCCCACTTCTAGGAATATATCCCAAGAAATCTTAAACACCAATCAGAAAGGATGTATGCACCCCTATATTCAGAGCAGCACAATTTACAATAGCTAAGATTTAGAGACAGCCTAAGTGCCCATTAGCAGATGAGTGGATTAAAAAACAGTGGTAAATCTACACAACGGAATACTACCCTACTGTAAAAAGGAAGGAATTCCTACCATTTGTAACAGCATGAATGGTCCTGCAGAGTGTTATGCTAAGCGAAGTAAGTCAGTCAGAGAAAGATAAATATCACATGGTCTCACTCATTTGTGGAATATAATGAACAATATAAACTGATGAACAAAAATAGAGCCAAAGACATAGAAGCATCGAAATAACCATCCAACCTCAGAGGGAAGGCAGGGGAGGGGTAGGTAAGAGAGCAACCAAAGGGCTTGTATGCATGCATGTAAGTGTAACCCATGGGCACAGACAGTAGGGGGGTGAGGGCATGTGCCAGGGGTCGTGGGGGAAATTGGCTAGGAAGAGGTCAAGGGGGGAGGGGGGAGAGACATAATAATAATACATCCCCAAATTTAAATATTCACTAAAGATTGAGAAGCATAGTATTGGTCAAAACAGTTAGTGCTTAATAAAGTGTGTGTGTGTGTGTGTGTGTGTGTGTGTGTGTGTGTGTGTGTGTGTGTTGTGTATGAGAGGGAGAGGGAGGAGAGGGAGAGGGACAGGGAGAGAAATCTGGACTATAATCTGTTAATCCTTGTCATTGGTTTGCATATGTACACTTAATTCATGTTACTCTTATGTAGAGACCCAACTTGTTTCACAATTGTCTAATAACATTTAAATAATTTTAATGGAGTTTTTATTAACAGTATCTGTATAGCTTCTTAACTATTTACTGGTTGCCTTTCAGAACAAAAGAGATGAACACTTATTGAAAAAAAGGAATGTTCCCCAAGAAGAAAGTTTAGAAGATTCAGATGTTGATGCTGATTTTAAAGCAGTAAGTTACTTTATTCTTATAAACTATTTTTTCAATAATTTTTGTAATGGCCAGAAAACTTTATTTTTAATCTAAGATCAATTGTACAATGATAATTAAGGTATATTAACTTTAGTAAATAAATTATTTCATAAATGTAATTTTGCTAACAAACTTTGCTGAACTATCTTTTTTTCTTTTTAAGCAAAATGTAACACTAGAAGCTATATTGCAGGTATGTGATTAATTTAATATTCTCATTTTGAAATATTTGAAATTGATTTTTTTTTTAATTTCTGAAATTTACATTTGGTGTTGCAGAATGCCACAAGTGATAACCCAGTGGTCCAGCTGAGTGCTGTTCAAGCTGCAAGGTAAATACTAATTTGTCCAGTCAGAGAAGTTATGTTACATGTCGGGTATCTTATTTAGTAGTCTGGAAGGAATGCATTATTATTTCTGTTCATAGTTTGAAAATTATAACAACTTTTTGTATTTCTTTTTCTAGAAAACTATTATCTAGTGACAGAAACCCACCAATTGATGACTTAATAAAATCTGGGATTTTACCAATTCTTGTCAAATGTCTAGAAAGGGATGATAAGTAAGTATGGTTTTGATTCTCTGTCCTACTTTTTTCAGTTAACTAAAAATTTAAGATTGTTATTTAACCAATGAGTTCAGTTTGGTTTTGTATTTATTATATTTTTTATTTGTTATGCATTTTTATGTAACTGTTTTGTGATTATATTCAATAGACCTAAAGTGCTTCTCTTTATTTTCTAGGAAAATTTTAGCTTCTATTATTGTCTTTTCTAATTTATTTCAAATATTTAGAGGGTTTGTTAGTGATTTTTAATTTTTTTTAGTAATATTTTAAAACAGCCCAAATAGTGTCTGAGTCACTCTTTGCTTATGAGTCTATATATAGATTGTCCTCATGACTGAGTCAACATGAATGGTTTCCAGAATGAGTAGCTGTTTGTTGTAAATATTTCAGCTGATCCATTGATCCTCTGTGAAGTCTTTAACAGAATTTCAGTCATGATTTGTTGTCCAACATCATGATTTTATTTGTGTAAATTAAAAATAAGAGGGCTGTGCCAAAACCAGTTTGGCTCAGTGGATAGAGCATTGGACTGCGGAATGAAAGGTCCCGGGTTTGATTCCGGTCAAGGGCATGTACTGTGGTTGTGGGCACATCCCCAGTAGGAGGTGTGCAAGAGGCAGCTGATCGATGTTTCTCATCGATGTTTCTGACTTTCTATCCCTCTCCCTTTCTCTCTGTAAAAAATCAATAAAATATGTTAAAAAAAAAAAAAAAGAGGGCTGTTCATACTTTTACAGAATAGAAAGGAAAAGACATCAGTTGGTATTTTGGGGGTACTGGCCCCACTTTTGTTAGTGTTTAGAGATACCCTGGTATGCTATGTCTTAAACTCATCAATTTGAATTAACTGGGAAGAATATAAGTTTGCACTCCAAAAATTTTAGAACAAATGCTGATTTTTCATTTTAGAATATTTAGACTAAAATTTCGAATATTTTGCTAAATGTTGTCTAAGGAATATTCAGTTGACTAAGTAAAAATAATGGTATTTAAATGTTGCTACTATGGATTTTCCAATGTGTGCCACAGGCCACCCTTCTAAAAGCCTGTAAAACTTTATTACTATCATGTATTTTTTAATAAGATTTATTTAAGTAAAAATAAGTTTTACTTCAACTGATTAAAAAAACATTCTTTTCTACCTCTACCTTTAGGGTCCTCTTTTCTTCTCGATTGGCTTCTCTTTCATTTTTTCCTTTCCAGATTTTGGTAGACTCATTGTGTGGGTGTGTCTGTGAAACATAGCTTTTATATAGAAAATAATGATAAATATGTATACAGCTCTGTGTTACTACTTCCCAAAACAAAAATAGAAATGTGTCAGTAGTTTCTTTCTGACTTTATGGATTTGTCATTAGAAATTGTTTTGTAATATAAAAGACCATAGACTTTGTACCCTGGTTTAAATCCAGGGTTTGCTATTGACTAAAACCCAAGTGGCTTGTGTACTCTCATCTGTTTTTATACTCTTACCTGTAAAAATTAGGTGACGGGAGCAGGCCCAGTACCACAGAGAAGTGGGGCTACTGGGCAGAGTTGACTTGGGTTCTCTGTACAGACCATTTCAACCTTGTTGAAGGTTCCTTTAAATCATTCTGATGTTGAACCCAGGGCTGCCATACAAAGCACTCAATGGTCCTGAAAGTACACAGCAGTGTTAAAGTTTACAGCAGAAAACTTTCAAGTTTCTGCAGCAATAAGTGCAATTATTACTAATGGTGGAATAGGAATGAATCCCGCACAGTCTGCTGGAAGTGTGGGTTTTTAAAAAATATATATTTCTTTATTGATTTCAGAGAGGAAGGGAGAAGGAGAGAGAGGTAGAAACATCATTGATGAGAGAGAATCATTGATAGGCTGCCTCCTGCACACACCCTGCTGGGGATCAAGCTCACAACCCACGCATGTGCCCTGGGACCCTTTAGTCCTCTGGCTGACGCTCTATCCACTGAGCCAAACCAATTAGGGCAAATCTGTTCCATCTCTTTAACCTCATGCTTGCTGTATCTCTGACATTTATTCTCCTTAAACCTTTCCTTCTTGGACCTCTCCAACCTTTTGATGCTAACAACCTCACTCTCTTTCTTAAATATCTATAGTATGTTTTTCTGTATCCTTATCCTTTGGCTCGCCTTCATTTTTGCTCACTACCACCTCCTCCCAACTTGGTATTATGCTTAAAGGAATTTATATTCTTTCAGCTATTTATCCTAACTTAATTTAGATTCCCTTTTAACTGGTTTCTCCTACATCAGCCTTTAAACTTTTAAAATTCATTCTGCATATCATGACCTCCAACATTTTAAAAAATTTTTCTTTTTACTAGCACTCTATATTTAATATGTCTATAGCATAAATTCCAATACATTCTGAAGCTTGGGATTTGAGTCCTCTTCCCTCTCTCACCCTCACTCCAGTAACTCTCTCTCTCTCTCTCTCTCTCTCAGATAACCTACCCTCCCAATTTTGCTCCCTATTATATTTTCGCATACTTTCTTGATCTTTTCCTAGTCATCTATACACATCGTGGTCATCCACCCATGATACTTTTTATTGTATTTCCGCAATGTGTTTCTTTATCCATCTTTGAAAGGCTAGTTGTTTTCACTTTCTTTATGAGGTCTTCCATTATTATCTCAAATTACAATGATCTCTTCCTTTTAGCAAATTTGTGCAGCCTATAATATCTCCAGTATGTAAAGCAGATGGCATGAAGTCACATGGGGTCTAGACCAGTCTAGAGGCTTTGGCAGTGATTCAAGTGAGATGATGAGAGTGCAGTGATATTAGGAATAATGCCATAAATATAAGAAATATTTAGGAGGTGTAAAAGAAGATAAAAATATTTAGGAGATAAAATTGAAAGGACGGAGTGATTTGATGTTTGTGGGTGAGGAAGGAGTCAAGGGGGAAAGTAATGACTGGCTAAATGTTGCAGCTACCAATGGAAATGAAGTGTGTTTATAGTGACTCACTTTGGAAGCCAGTGACACATTCAGGTGGAAATATCCAAGAGGCAGTTGGATATATAACAAGGTAAAATTCAAGGACAAAGTAAAGGATAACCATATAGATCTTAGGTCATAAATTTAAGTTGGAGTTGCATGCCTACACATATTTATTGTTGTTTTTTACAGTCCTTCATTGCAGTTTGAAGCTGCTTGGGCATTAACTAACATAGCATCAGGAACTTCTGCACAGACTCAAGCTGTTGTACAGTCTAGTAAGTAAATTAGCTTTCTTACTTATTGGACTTTTTATTTATTTATTTTTATTAAAGACAAGAAAGTAGTTTTATTGTAATTTTATTTTGTAACATTTTTAAATGGTGAATTCTATAAATTACTTTTTATGATTGACCTCTTTCCCATAGTTGTCATTAATTTATTATCAAATAATTTTAATTGTGGTTACTAAAATGTGAATAAAGTTTTATCTTTTGGGGTAGAGACCATCTTCTAATAATAAGTTTTAAAATTTCTGTTTCTGAGACCTCCAAGGTGCTGAGTAGCTAATGCTTTCGAGCTTGTAACATATATTTTTAAAGTATACCTATCTCAAGATGGGGTAAATGTTATTAATGTGTTGACCAGACTGACAAAAGCTTTCTTTGGAGAAAAAATATATGTCACCAAGTACTGTTAAAATGTGGACCCTAACCTGACTTTAGGTGTACCCAAGATGATGTTAAATAGTCTACTAGTATGATATGATAATAAGTTTTATTGCTGTAGCGAGAATACTGTTCTCTTTTAGTTTTCCTTTTAGCTATTTGATAATGTCTAGGAGACCATTTCCAGTTAGATTTTTAGCTGTAACAGAAAGGAAACAGATTTTAAACTAGGGCTTTCAATGTAGACTAGTAGGAATAATTTAATAACAATGTTTTGTTTTCATTTTTTAACTTTTTGGTTACCTTCTAGTTGTTGTAACCTTTGTCTCAAAAGATTAATTAGCCCTAAGGTTTGGCTCAGTGAATAGAGTGTTGTTGGCCTGTGGACCGAAGGATCCCAGGTTTGATATCGGTCAAGGGCACATACCTTGGTTGCAGGCTTCTCCCCAGCCCGAGCCTGGTTGCAGGAGGCAACCGTTCGATGAGTTTCTATTTGTCTTTCCCTCTCTCTCTCCCACTCTCTCTAAAAATCAATGGAAAAATGTCCTCAGGTGAGGATTGTTTTTTAAAAAAGTTTAATTGTAGAATTATCATATGGCTCAGCAGTTCCACTACTAGATGGAACCAAGAGATATGAAACATGTTCACACAAAGACTTGTACACAGGTGTGCTCATAGTAGCCCCAAATGGAACACATTAGGTAATGGGTCGATAAACAAAATGTGGTACACAATTAAATTCTCTTCAACAGTAAAAAGAAATGAAATACAGATACATGCTGTAACATGGATGAACCTTAAAAACCTCATGTTAAGTTAAAGAAGCCAAACACACACAAAAACATACATTACACAATTTTATCTATGAAATGTTTAGAATAGGAAACTATATGGAGAAGGAAAGGAAATTAAATGATTGCCTGAGGCTTGGGAGTAGGCTGCAAGATTACGATGGGTGAGGGATTTCTTTCAGAGGTGATGGAAATGTGTTAAAATTAGATTGTTGTGACAGCTACACAATTCTCTATAAATACTAAAACCATTGAATTGTTCACTTCAAAAATCATATTGTATGTAAGTTATATCTCAATAAAGCTGTTAAAGGTGTGATAAATTTTAAATGTTAAGTAAATAATAATAATTCAATTAACGCAGAGATACAGCAAAAATCTTAGAGGTAGAACACAACTGACTGAAATTTACAAAAAAGTGATCTGGTTTAACACTTAGTTTTTTATGGATGAATGTAATACCAGTGTTTTAGAATTTGGGTTAACATGTAAGTTATGTAAATAGTAAGAATTGTAATGATAACTTATTTTAAAATATAAAGTAGGCCTGATACAGGTATAATCAGTTCTTTAGTTAATTCTATATCAGCAATTGAGATTACATGGATTAAGTTTATGCATTTGGTGTAAGAAAGCTTTTTTTAATGTATTATAGACAAAATTTTTAATACAGTATAGGAAAAATTGCTGCTTTTTGCTTTTAGTTAATGATGTAAGAGCACCTTTTATTTACTGCTAATTAGGTGTGCTACTTGAATATTACTAAGGAGAATACTAAAATTGATTATTTTTAGAGTAAAAGTATTTTACCCAATTTTAAAATTCAACTATATTATGCCGAGTTCTGTGTATTTTATCAGCTTATTTAGGCTTAAAAATCAATAAACTCTTCAACATTTTGCAGTCTAAATATTAGCTTTTTAAAAAATTATAGATGCCGTACCTCTTTTTCTGAGACTTCTTCATTCACCACATCAGAATGTTTGTGAACAAGCAGTATGGGCATTGGGAAACATTATAGGTAAGTTGTAGTTAGATTTTAAGAGACTTTAATTAAGAATTTTAATTAACTTTTTTCCTACATTGGCATAGCCATTACACACTATGTTTCCTCTAATTTTTAACTTGGGTTGACTCTCTTTTTGCCTTATAAATACTAACTTAAAATGATACCTCTTTGGCCCTAGCTGGTTCGGCTCAGTGGCTAAAGCGTTGGCCTGTGGACCTAAGGGTCCCAGGTTCGAGACTGGTCAAGGGCACATACCAAGGTTGCAGGCTCCACCTGGCCTGGGCCCTGGTTGGGGCATGTGCAGGAGGCAACCAGTTGATGTGTTTCTCTCACATCAATATTTCTCTCTGTCTCTCCCTCTCTCTTCCACTGTATAAATATCAATGGAAAAATATCCTCAGGTGAGGATTAAAAAATACATATGTGATACTTCTTTGAAACAGATATGCAATTTCCTATCAAGATTGGTTGGTTAAATTTGTGTTCTCCCCAAGTCAAAGTCTGGAGAAACAGCAACCCTTGATGCCCTTGACTAATGGTGAGGAAACATAGAACATCAGTGTCCCAACATGAGCCATTGCATACATTTCAGACTTTCTCATCCTGAATGTAATTTTTTTTTAAATACAATTTTCATTTCTGTAGGTGATGGTCCTCAATGTAGAGATTATGTCATATCACTGGGAGTTGTCAAACCTCTTCTGTCCTTCATCAATCCCTCCATTCCCATCACCTTCCTTCGGAACGTCACATGGGTCATTGTCAATCTCTGCAGGAATAAGGACCCCCCACCGCCTATGGAGACAGTTCAGGAGGTAAATGAAGAGTTGCAAAGGCCAGATGGTATATTTTCCCTATGTTTATGCTTTAGATTTTCATGTTCAGTGAATGTAATAATGTATATACTGATTTCATTGCAGGTGTGAGGTTTTTAAAGTAGCGTGTCATCTAATTTTCGACTCCTGTGAAAAAGTATTTTATAGCACCTAAAAGAATGGCAGTCCACCCTAATTCTTATTTTTTAATGACTATTTCATAAAAAGAAAATATTAACAATTCAAAAAGAAAAAAAGGAGAAAATAAAATCTTAGTTTTATTATTATATTATATTGCATTGTTGGTTTAACACTTAAAAAAATGGATTACTACAGATGAAACTAGTGTACTTGTTATATGCAAATATTCTTGAGTGAATTTATAATAAGTCCAATTAAAATTTTTCTGATTTCTGACAAAATTCATGTTCTTAAATGTGTGACATGCTTAGTGTTAAGTCTGCAATTAAAGTAAAAACTCTTCTACTTACACCTGGTTAATAAATGGATCTGAGAATTTTAAATTTTAGCAATCATACATAATCTTTAATCACTTGACTGTGTAGAGCAGTGGTTCTCAACCTTTTTAATGCCATGACCCTTTAATACAGTTCCTCATGTTGTGGTGACCCCCAACCATAAAATGATTTTCATTGCTACTTTATGCCTGTAATTTTGCTACAGTTTTGAACCCTGCTAGCGGTTCTCAGCCTGTGTGGTGCGACCCGCTGCTGTAGAGCCTGAATCCATTGGAAAACACACATTTACATTAGGATTCATTAACAGCAAAGTTACAGTTTTGAAGTGGCAACGAAAATAATTTTATGGTTGGGGGTCACCACAACATGAGGAACTGTCTGTATTAAATGGTCGCAGCATTGAAAAGGTGGAGAACCACTGGTGTAGAGAAATGTTGGCTATGAATAATTAATGTGATTCCTGTCCCAGATTAAAATATATATATATATATATATCTGTAAAGCTTGAGTTCAACAGACAAACTTTATACTTTGTACTGGTTATAATTTTCGTGATTAAATCTGAACTCAAAAACTTTAATTTGACTCAACTAGCTTATTAAATAAAATCTTACTTTAAGCAAGTAAGCGAGAGGATGATGGCAGTTTTAGGAGTAGCTTTTTAAAGTAGTAGCTACACTGTGTGCTTGCATCTCCATTCTTTCCACTTGACATTATAGGTCATAAAGAAAGTTATTGAAATGTTTTTCCTTTAAGGTGCATTAATCTCTGCCAGATGTATTTGTATACTTTAATTGGACATCTGAAATATGATTTTGGTTTTTCAGATTGAATTGATCAAATTTCTATTTTCCTAATCGAGAATCAAACAAATTTAATGTTGTCTTTCTTACCCAGCAAATAGTATTTACTGCTTTTTTTTTAAGTTATTCATGTTTATAAAGACATATACCTCAACTCTAGTGTTCCTTATTGTTTATCTTCTTTCCTCAGATTTTGCCAGCATTATGTGTCCTCATATATCATACGGACATAAATGTAAGTAAAGTAGGAGCTTAGATGTGGGATTTTGCTCTCAATGAAACTAGAAGCATTGTATTTATTTATTATTTGGGTTTTTAATAAATATCAGCATATGTTTTACTAACTTGTCAAACTTCCACAATGTATAAGTAGTTTTCAGAAAAAGGGTTAAAGTTAAATTAAGTTTATAGCTTAACTCATCCAGGCAGCAAAATGCTAACCTTATAGAAAAAAGGCACATATGTAGTTTACTTATCTATATCACTATTAGGTGTGTTTTTATTAAGTATTAATATTTATAAAGCGGTAAAAAGTATATAAAGCATACTCATGTTTTTGAAATCTCATTTGTTTCTCTTTTATTATTGACTTGAAAAAGAGGGAGAGAGAAGCATCAATTTGTTGTTTCACTTATTTATGCTTTCATTGGTTTATTCTTGTATATCTCCTAACCCAGGTTCGAACCCGCCACCTTGGCACATCTGGACGATACTCTAACCAACTGAGCTGCCAGGCCAGGGCCTCATTTGATTCTTACAATAACTAGATATCATGTCCCCATTTTACAAAATAAGAAACTGGGCTTCAAGGAAATGTTAACTAATTCAGAGTTTTGGAGCTTGTAAGGATCAGAGTTGGAATTCAGAACCGATCTTCTGATAACAGATCTTATGTATTTTACATGAAACCACACTGCCTCTAGGGCTGCAACCTTCCTATCTAATAAAAGAGTAATATACAAATTGACCGTACCTCCGATCAAGCCACACCCACAAGCCAAGCAGGAGCAAATAAACCCCAAACAGGGTAGCTATGGCCACTGAGAGCAGCAGGGAGGCTTGGGTTTCCCCGGCAGTGGAGGAAACCAAGCTTTCCGTCTGCCCTTACCAGCCTAGGCCTCCACTCAATGCTACAAAGTTTCAATTATAGAAGCTATATCCCAACAGAAATGGCAGCAGCCACAGAGCTGGAGAGAGCAGAGGCTAGAGTTGCCCGGGCGATGGAGGAAGCCAAGCTTCTGCAGCGCTAGTACCTAGGCCTCCACTCTAGGCTACAAAGTTTCAATTATAGAATTTAAATAAACCCAAACAGAAATGGCTGTCTCCATGGAGTGAGCCGAAGGCTTGGCTCTGCTCCAGGCTACAAAGTTTCAATTGTAGAACATAAATTAATCCCAAATCTCAGGACCTCCACTTGGGTCGCTGGGGGGTGTGGCCAGCCTGTAAACCACCACAGGCCCCTCACCCAGGCCTCCCCATGCCCCAAGGGAACCCCCACCCTGATTCGGGACATTCTTCAGGGCAAACCAACCAGCCCCCACCCATGCAGCAGGCCTCTATCCTATCTAATAAAAGAGTAATTTGCAGATTGACAATCACTCCAACACACAAGAGGGCTGCCCCCATGTGGTCAAAGATCCTGCCTCCATGTGGACACAAAATGGCTACCACAAGATGACCAGCAGGGGAGGGCCGTTGGGAGGTTCCACGCCTGCAAGGGAGGGCAGTTGTAGGCCACCAGGCCAGCAGGGGAGGGCAGTTGGGAGGGACCAGGCCTGCAAGGGAGTGCAGTTGGGGGCGATCAAGCCTGCAGGGGAGGGCAGTTAGGGGTGACCAGGCCAGCAGAGGAGGGGAAGTTGGGGGCAAACAGGATGGCAGGGGAATAATTAGACATCAATCAGGTTGGCAGGGGAGTAGTTAGGGAGTGATCAGGCTGACAGGCAGAACCAGTTAGGGGCAATCAGGAAGGCAGTCAGGTGAGCAGTTTGAAGCCAGCAGTCCTGGATTGTGAGAAGGATATCCGACTGCCCATTTAGGCCCGATCCTACCGGGATCGGGCCTAAACCAGTAGTCGGACATTTCTCGAGGGGTCCTAGATTGGAGAGGGTGCAGGTTGGGCTGAGGGATATCCCCTGCCTTCTGTGCATGAGTTCCATGCACCTGTCCTCAGTCCTATGTAATAAAAGTAATATGCAAATTGACCGTGCCTCTAATCAAGCCACACCCACCAGTCATTCAGGAGCAAATTATGCAAAACAACCCCAACCAAGATGACTGCCACCACTGAGAGCAGGAGGGAGACTTGGGTTTCCCCGGCAACAAAGGAAGCCAAGCTTTCCGCCTGCCATTGCTGGCCTAGGCCTCCACTCAATGCTATGAAGTTTCAATTATAGAAGATACATAATTCCAACAGAAATGGTGGCCAATGGAGGAAGCCAAGCTTCTACAGCCCTAGTGCCTAGGCCTCCACTCTAGGCTACAAAGTTTCAAACAGAAATGGCTGTCGCCTCGGAGCAAGCAGAAGGCTTGGCTCCGTTCCTGGCTACAAAGTTTCAGTTGTAGAACATAAATTAATTCCAGATTCCAGGGCCTCCACTTGGGTTGCTGGGGGGCGTGGCCAGCCTGCAAACCACCATGGGCTCCTCGCCCAGGCTGCCCCACACCCCAAGGGAACCCCCACCCTGATCCAAGACACCCTGCAAAGAAAACCAGCCAGTCCCCACCCGTGCACCAGGCCTCTATCCTATCTAATAAAAGAGTAATTTTCAGATTGACCATCACTCCAGCACACAAGAGGGCTGTCCCCATGTGGTCAGAGATCCTGCCCCCATGTGGACACAAGATGGCCAGCAGGGGAGGGCTGTTGGGAGGTTAGATGCCTGCAAGGGAGGGCAGTTGTGATCCATCAGGCCAGCAGGGGAGGGCTGTTGGGGGTTCCACGCCTGCAAGGGAGGGCAGTTGTGATCCATCAGGTCAGCAGGGGAGGGCAGTTAGGGGTAACCAGGCTGGCAGAGGAGGGAAATTGGGGGCAAACAGGCTGACAGGGGAGCAGTTAGACATCAATTAGGCTGGCAGAGTAGTGGTTAGTGGGTGATCAGGCTGGCAAGCAGAAGTGGTTAGGGGCAATCAGGAAGGCAGATAGGCAAGCAGTTTGGAGCCAGCAATCTTGGATTGTGAGAAGGATATCTGGCTGCCCATTTAGGCTCGATCCTACCCAGATTGGGCCTAAACGGGCAGTCAGACATCCCTCTAGGGGTCCTAGATTGGGGAGGGCGCAGGCTGGGGTGAGGGACACCCTCCCACCCCCCATGCACGAATTTTGTGCACCAGGCCTCTAGTATATATATGTTATATATATAATAGAGAAATATGCTAATTAACCAGGACGCCGTAATAAGTCAACCAGATAGGAGGAGGTTGCACACACATCGTCAGGGGCGGTAGCAGGGGCCTCCACGTGCCTGCGCTGAGGTAGGGCCTGGTCAGTAGCCACTACGGCTGCTTCAAGGGATGGAGAGGTAGGCAGGGCCTAGTTTGAATTCTTAGCCATGGCTCTTATTCATCATTGTGTGAACTTAGATTAATTTACATTACTGAGTTTCAGTATCCTTATTGTAAAATAGGAGAAGAAAACATCTCATGAATAGTAAAGATAAAGGAGACAATGGAAATAGGTTCAGCACAGATAGTCATTGACAAAATATTACTTGCACTTTTTTTAATCTACTAATATTGAGGTCTTAGAGGGCAGGGTCTCTATGTTTTCTTTATCTTTTATATATATATTTCATTGATTTTTTTACAGAGAGGAAAGGCGAGGGATAGAATGTCAGAAACACCGATGAGAGAGAAACTTGATCAGCTGCTTCTTGTACATGCCCTTGACCTGAATCAAACCTGGGACCTTTCAGTCCACAGGCCGATGCACTATCCACTGAGCAAAACCGGTTTTGGCTGTTTTCTTTATCTTTACGCCTATAATTCATGGCACAATTCTGGCTTTAGGGAGGAATCTCTGAGTGTTTATATTAAACATAAATATAACTATAGTACTATACCACTTTAATACCCCTGGTTTTCAAATAAACACAACCAATAGATAGTAGAAGGCTTAATTATCTATAATCAATTTGATAATGTCCTGGGGGAAAGTCTTGATGGAAATATTATATATTTTACTTTTTTGCCTTTTAATCTTTACTGTAAGAAAGCATAGAACTAAATTTGGCATTAAGTAGCAACATATACATTTTTGTATAATTTTACTTCCTCCTTTTATATTTATTACTAGATACCTGGTGCATGAAATTCGTGCACAGGGGTGTTCTGCCCAGCCTGCACCCTCCCCAATCTGGGACCTTTTGAGGGATGTCCGGCTGCCCTTGTAGGCCCGATCCTGGTGAGGTTGGACCTAATGGACAGTTGGACATCCCTCTCACAATCTAGGACTGCTGGCTCCCAACTGCTCGCCTGCCTGCCTTCCTGATTGCCCCTAACCGCTTCTGCCTGCCAGCCTGATCAACCCCTAACCACTCTCCTGCCAGCCTGATTGATGCCTCACTGCTTTCTGCCAACTTATTTGTCTTTAATTGCCCTCCCCTGCAGACCTGGTCACCCCCAACTTCCCTCCTTTGCTGGCCTAGTCACTTCTAACTGACCTCTCCTGCTGGCTTGATCACCCACAACTGCCCTCCCCTGCTGGCGATCTTGTGGTGGTCATCTTGTCTCCACATGGGGCAGCCATCTTTGACCACATGGGGTCAGCCATCTTTTGTGTTGAAGTGATGGTCAATTTGCATATTACTCTTATTATATAGGATAGCAGCCTGGTGCTTGTCTGGGAGCCAGCTGGTTTTCCCTGAAAGGTGTCCTGGATTAGGGTGAGGGGTTCCCTTGGGGAATGGGGTGGCCTGGGCAAGGGGCCTGTGGTGGTTTGCAGGCCAGCCACACCCACCGGAAACCCAAGTGGAGGCCCTACTATCTGGGATTTATTTACCTTTTATAATTGAAACTTTTTAGCCTTGAGAGGAGGCCAGGGCATGCCAGGATGTGCAGAAAGCTTGGCTTCCTCGTTGCCAGGGAAACCGAATTCTCATGCTCACTCCATGGCTGCAGCTATCTTGGTTGGGTTAATTTGCATATTACTCTTTTATTAGATAGGATAGAATAATTGAAACTTTGTAGCCTTGAGCAGAAGCCAGGGAAGGCAGAACCTTGGCTTACTCCATTGCGGGGGAAACCCAAGCCTCCTACTCACTCCGTGGCCGCAGCCATCTCTATTGGTTTAATTTGCACTCTTACACTTGATTGGCTGGTGGGCATGACTTGTGGGTATAGCAGGGGTGTGGTCAATTTGCATATTACTCTTTTATTAGATACGATCATATGTCTTTTGCTAAGTCACTTTTCTATCCATTTTGAAAATAGGATAGCATATAACTAAAAATGTTAAGCTTAATTTTTATGACATTTCAGGCTAATATGTCACAAATAAAAAAAAGTTATTTCAGTTACCTTTCAATTATTCCTTCCGAATAACTTAGTGTCCTAAAATAAACTAGAGAAATGTCGTCCAGTGTTTATTTATGAACCACCCTGCCACTCAAGAACTATTAGCAAAGAGGTATCTTTCTTCATCCCAATGATAAATCACACAATTCTGGGACAAACACACATTATGGGTGTGTGTAAACTAAAATAAGATTATAAAAACACAAACATATAACAAATCAGAAAGGGATCTTAGTTTGAACAATCGAAGCCAGATCATTGCTAAATTAAATTCTAGATTCAATGAAATTTACCCATTGTTGTACTCCATGGAAGAATAGCACTTACTACATTTAGTAAAAAGTAATAAAATGAGGAACTTCAAATAGAAATGATCAAACAGAAGAAGTGAAAATTACTTTTGTCTCTTATTTGGCAATTTGAATAGATATTAATGCCCTGAACCATCAAAAGGAATAAAAAAAAAAAGGATGAGATTGGGAGAAGATGATGAGTTTATTATAGGACAGACACGTAGATTCTGATTTACTTATTTCTCCATAATATTGGTCGGCGAACTCATTAGTCAGCAGAGCCAAATATCAACAGTTCAACGATTGAAATTTGTTTTGAGACCCAAATTTTTTTAAACTTAAACGTCTTCTACAGCCACTTCTTCAAAATAGGCTCGCCCAGACCATGGTATTTTGTGGAAGAGCCACACTCAAGGGGCCAAAGAGCTGCATGTGGCTCATGAAGGAAAAAGTAGTACTTTGAGATATATCAGTATTTTAAGAGATTTATAACAATATGGGCATGGACTATGATTCAGTAAAGGGGCAAAAATCTGAATTTTAAGGATTCATTTGACTAGCAACAACAACGGAAGAGGAACATGCAAAAGAATTTTTTTAAGTTGAGAGGGGGACCCCTGACTGGGTGGCTCAGTTGGTTGGGGTGTCATCCATACACCAAAAGGTTGCAGGTTCAGTTCCTGGTCAGGGCACATACCTAGGGCATCATCCCCAGTTGAGGCACATATAAGAGGCAAGCCATCAATGTTTCTCACATCGATGTTTCTCTCTCTCTCTCAATAAATGGTATTTTTTTACTTAGGTCTTACCTGTATAACAGTTGATGAGCTTATGTTTTCTGTTTTCTCTGCTCTCATCTTCCCATTTTTGAATCTGTAGGTTTATGTCTTTTGCTAAATTGGAGAGATTTTCTGCTATTATTTCTTCAAATATTTTTTCAGCTCTACATCTTCTTTTGAAACTGAGATGACACAAATATTTGATCTTTCATTATTGACCTACAAGTCCCTGAAACTGTTCATTTCTTTGCAGTCATTTTTTGTTTGTTTCTTATTCTGGTTGCATGTTTTGTATTGATCTGTCTTTGAATTTGGTTTTTGTTTTTTTTCCTGTTTCCATTCTACTCTTGAGTCCTTCTAGTAAGTTTTAAAATTTAGTTAATGAATTTTTCAGTTTTAAATTTTCCTTTAGTTCTTTTTAACGTCTTCTATTTCTTTGCTGAGACTTTCTATATTTGTTTCACACATGTTCATAATTGCTCATAGAAGCATTTTTGTGATAATTACTTTAAAATTCTTGTGGGTAATTTTAATATCTATGTCATCTCAGAATTAGCTTTTGTTGACTAGTTTTTTCCCTTTTGCGTTAAGATGATCCTGGTTCTTGGTATAGTGGGTTATTTTCAGTTACGTCCTACACATTTTGTCTGTGATGAGCCTCTGGTTTCTGTTTTAATCTTGTTGGCTGTTAAAGCCAGACTGGGTAGTGGGCAGGCTTTGCCCTTACACATATCTGTAGATCTGTGGTGGGATACTAGATGGGGTCAGCTCTCAGGCAGAGCATCTGTCCTCCCATTTTTGAGATTGCAGTATTTCCATTTTTCCAGAATAAAAAACATTTATAAATTATTCTGTCATCACTCTTATTCCCTCATTTGTATTAGTTTTTGATCTCCAATGAAATATTTTCTCAGTCATCTTAGTTCAGTGGTCAGCAAACTCATTAGTCAACAGAGCCAAATGTCAACAGTACGATTGAAATTTCTTTTTTTTTAATTTAATAACTATTTATTGTTCAGATTATTACAATTGTTCCTCTTTTTTCCCCACATAGCGCCACTCCACCCAGTACCCACCCAACCCTCTGCCCTTACCTCCCCTGTACTGTCCTCATCCATAGGTGTATAATTTTTGTCCAGTCTCTTCCTGCACCTCCCTGAGAATTGTCAGTCCACTCTCTTTCTGTGCTCCTGATTCTATTATATTCACCAATTTATTCTGTTCATCAGATTTTTTATTCATTTGATTTTTAGGTTCACTTGTTGATAGACATGTATTTGTTGTTCATAATTTTTATCTTTACCTTTTTCTTCTTCCTCCTCTTCTTAAAGAATATCTTTCAGCATTTCATATAATACTGGTTGGTGGTGATGACTCCTTTAGCTTTTTCTTATCTGTGAAGCTCTTTATTTGACTTTCAATTCTGAACGATAGCTTTCCTAGGTAGAGTAATCTTGTTGTAGATTCTTACTATTCATCACTTTGAATATTTCTTGCCACTCCCGTCTGGCCTGCATAGTTTCTGTTGAGAAATCCGCTGACAATAGTATGTGTGCTCCCGTGTAGGTAACTGTTTTTCTCTTGCTGCTTTTAAGATTCTCTCTTTGTCTTTTGCTTTTGGCATTTTAATTATGATGTATCTTGGTATGGTCCTCTTTGGATTCCTTTTGTTTGGGGTTCAGTGCGCTTCCTGGACTTTTAAGTCTATTTCTTTCACCAGGTGGGGGAAGTTTTTGGTCACTATTTCTTCAAATAGGTTTTCAGTATCTTACTCTCTCTCTTTTTCTGGCACCTCCATAATTTGGATGTTGGTGTGCTTGAGGTTGTCCCAGAGGCTCCTTACACTATACTCAAGTTTTTGGATTCTTTTTTCTGTTTGCTTTTCTGGCTGAGTGTTTTTTGCTTCTTTGTATTTCAAATCTTTGACTTGATTCTTACGATCCTCTAGTCTGTGTAATATTTTGTATTTCAGTCAGTTTATGCTTAATTTCTAGGTGGTCATTTTTCATATTCTCGAGGCTCTTGTTAAATTTATCAGCCTTTCCTAGGAAATTTTTGAAAAACCTTATAACCGCGGTTTTGAACTCTATGTCCAGTTGTTTGTTTTCCTCCATTTCTTTCACTTGTGATCTATTTCCTTGTCTCTGCATTTTTGCTGCTTCCCTGAGTTAGTCAAGTAGCTTTTTGTGCTAGGTGTCCTCTAGGGGACACTGGCTTAGCCTCCGCAGTTACCCAGGTGGATACTCTTGGTGCACCCCTTTATGGGCTGCACTGTCTTATTGTAGTTAACCCTGGATTGTTGTTAGTATCACTGGGAGGGGTTGGCCTCCAGTTCAATTGTGAGGATCAGCTGTGTGTCTACACAGGGAGAGCTTCTGTTCAGCTTGGATGGGGCGGAGTCTCAGGGCTGAGCAGTCAGCCTTGGTTTCCCGTCAGCCCTGCCCTAAGCAGCGCCTGTGTCTCGGTGTCCCGAGGCAATGGCTGCACACACCTCTGAGAGAAAGCTGCCCTCAGTTTTGCCCGCTGCCAGACAGTCCAGTTTCTCCCCAAATGAGTCTGGATACCCAAAGTCTCACCCGGAACTGGAATACAGTGCCCTCTCCGTGAGCTTGCGCGCCTCTGCAGCTCCCCTGATTCTCAGTGTGCTTCATCCTGACAGTCCAGTTTCACCCTCTGGGTTCCCCGAGACTTGCCCTGAGCTGGAATTCAGCACAGTGGGGAGCCTTTGTCTCCCTCCCCGTTCGAGAAAACCACCCGCATATCCAGCCACCCACCCTTTTCGCTCTGGTGCATCTCTCCACACCTCTGCACCTCTGTCTCCACCTCTCTGCACCTCTACCCTCCGCACCTCCTCTGACTTTCAGTGTCCTTTCTATCTTTCCTTCTAGTTGTAGAATTTCCACTCAGCCAGCTTTCCAGTGGTTCTGCATGATGTCCGTTTTGTCTTTTAGTTGTAGTTTTGAAATTGTTGTGCGAGGCAGCAGTACAGGTGTTTACCTATACTGCCATCTTGGTTCCTCGATTGAAATTTCTTTTGATAGCCAAATTTTTTAAACTTAAACTTCTTCAAACTCTGCTTCTTCAAAATAGACTCGCCCAGGCCGTGGTATTTTGTGGAAGAGCCACACTCAAGGGACCCAAGTATGTGCCTCGTGGTTTGCCAACCACTGCCCTAGTTGAATGAAGCTCATCCTCTAGTAAAGCAAATTTTTCTGTAAAGGACATAGAAAATACTGTAGGCTTTTGGGTTACATGGCCTCTTTCCGAATAATGTGGAATAGTTTTACTAGGATATGGTACCTTTAACATATCCTAGTAAAGCTTGTGTGGCAAGCTTGTGTGTAACTACATAGAAGAGAGGGGGTGAAATATGTTAAATTCAAGCTCTTGTCTGGATAATAAAAAATCTTTTTTATTATCCAGACAAGAGCTTGAATTTTAGAAGTAATTTGAAATTCGTATTGTTCTCTTAGTAATGCTGAAAGTGTAGGCTCTATATACATAGTTTTATTTGCTCTTATTCATCTATATATATGTTTTTGAAGGAGTGGAGACATGTCAATGCAGGTGGCTGCTATTAGCACAAAAGAATGTCTTTAATTTGGATAAGCCTAATAGGAACATGTGTAAATTTCATATGAGATGAGACCTATGCAATATTCCTCTGTGAAGACACCAACGAGAGCTACATATAGGCTGCTTGACTTTGAATGAATCAACAAATCTGAGCCTGACTTTTGCTTTTTATTATTTGCAAAATTAGATGTGTGAAGGGCCTGTTTTATACTCTGTGCTCTTTAAATGGGAACATTTTTCAAAAGCTTTGCAAATAATTTTTTAAAAATGAAATAAGTGTCATTTTCATTTCTTTGATTTAATATTCTGAAAAATCATTTATATTGCTAGATATGTTTGAAAACCACTAGTATAGAGAGATTATCTTTTTGGTCTCTTCTGGACTTAAGGCAGCATAGTATATTGGTTTCATCTTGTATATAAGGTGTTTCCTTGTGATTATTAGGTTCTCAATTTATGGGGGCAGGTGGAATTGCTTTTCTGCCTGTTTTTGAATTCATCTATCTGGTGTGTTATGCTGAAGTTAGGGTGAAAGTTGTCCTAGAGTTCTGTGTGTCATTTTTGTGAAAAGTGATCCTAAGGAAGGCTTTGAGAGGGAGCTACCTACTACTTAATAGATTTATCAGGTAAGTAACCAGATTCAAACATAAATTTATTTACTTTTTATGTCACCACCCCTGAGGTCTATTATGTATTTTAAGCATTCAGACAAATACATAAACTGTCCTCTTTTTCTTCTTCTTCTTTTTCAAGATTCTTGTAGATACTGTTTGGGCTCTGTCATATCTGACAGATGGCGGTAATGAGCAGATACAGATGGTTATTGATTCAGGGGTTGTTCCATTTCTTGTGCCCCTTCTGAGTCACCAAGAAGTGAAAGTTCAAGTAAGTACCTTACAATTTTTCTTTCTTGTATAACTTGTATAACTAGGCTTCAGTTCTGTCTATATGCACCTGTCTTCAATAATTCTGCTTTTTTATACTGAGCCTGATTTTGTTGATTTACAAATCTTTATCTCACCCAGATTCTTGACTCAGTTTTAGAATCATTTACCAATTGTCCTTAAGCTCTTAGACATAACCAGACAAAAATGAAAGGTATATCCCCTTTCAGTGGATAGGCGGCATAGTCCAAGCTGGGAACCTCGATTCTTCCTTTCATTCCCCCTCCATTGTAAAATCCTGTCAATTCTGGTTACATGGCTTCATGTCTGTCTTCTCCTTATGTATCTAGAGCCACTGATAGAGTTCAAGACTTCTTTTCTTTCCTCCAGATAATTGCAATAGCATCCTAACTGCATTTCCTCCCCTCTCTCTTTTTCCAGTTTCTGCTCAGTGTAATTAGGTGTACATGGCTGATAGATCTGTTCATCCCACTTCTGCCAAAGTAACCTTTTAGATGGAAATGTTTGCCCATTCCAGGCTTTTATTACAGTCTTTCTATGGTACCAGTTTAGTAATAGATAAAAACATCTGTTGTAATTGGGCCTTTACATTTTTTTTATTTTCTTTTATTTTTTAATCTTTTCCTGCACAGTTTTCCCATATAGTTCCATTTTTCTCAGACTGGTGTTTAAAATTGTTTCTCAGTTCTGTGCAGTGCTTTGTGTGAGGTTGTAGTAAGTGGAAATCATTCACCCCTTGAATTTTTACATTTTCTCAGGATTATGAACAATAGAGAATCCAATTCATCATAAACAAATACATTTATAGAAAATATTTTATCCCATCCCAGACAGCAGCACTCAGAGCAGTTGGCAACATAGTGACTGGCACGGACGAGCAGACCCAGGTTGTTCTCAACTGTGATGTCCTGTCACACTTCCCAAATCTCTTGTCACACCCAAAGGAGAAGATAAACAAAGTAAGGCATATATCCTCAGTGTATTTCTTTGTCCTTGTATATCTCATTTTTAGCTGTTCCTTTGTTTCATTGTTGCTATTTGTGATTTTCTTCAAAATCACAGCAGTTAAGATGAGAATTATTTCAAATTACTTCTGTAATTATTTTGTTTCAGTTTTTAATTGCTTGCCACAAGTCTCACCCTTTTTTTATCACAGAATAAAAAATACTTTTATACTAACTATGGTTTTTATTTAAATAAATTGAGTAGTAGCAACAGTTAGCAAATCAGTAGTTACTCGATGAGAATGTATACAAAATCTCTCACTAGATGGCTGGTATCTTTTATAAACAAACTAGAGGCCTGACTCACGAAATTTGTCCAAAAGTAGGCCTTCGCAGCCATGGCAGCTGAGGTGGCTGCCTCTATCCTCCCTCACAGCCTGGGCGGCTGCCTGGACCCCTCCCTCACCGCCATGGTGGCTGCCTCGATCCCACGGCTGCAGCCCTGGCTTTTGTCCCGGAAGGACATCCGGAAAGACTTCTGGTCTAAGCATATTATGCTTTTATTATTATAGCTAGAGAAACCATATTTTATTCTCCCTATGAAATTAGATTGGATCTAAAGATTCAGGCCTAAATTAAAAGATCATGAAAATTACTTTTTTTAAGATTTCAAGCTTCAGGTACAACTTATTACAAATGAATTGTTAAATATGTACTTAAGTCTTTTTGTATCTGGCTTATTTCATATTGCTAATGTTTTTAAGGTTCATTCATGTTGGAGCATGTATCAGAACTTCATTTTTTTTTATCACTGAATAAATATTCCATTGGACATAAATAGCATATTTTGTTTACGCATTCACCTATTGATGGAAATTTGAATTGTTTTTATCTTTTGGCTATTGTGAATGATATTGCTATGTGAATATGGACATATTAGTATCTGTTTTAATCCATGCTTTCAGTTTCTTTGGGTATATATCTAGATTTGCCAAGTCATGTGATAATTCCATGTTTAGCTTTTTGAGGAACTGCCAAACTGGTTTCCATAGTGGCTGTACGATTTTAATTTGCACAAGCAATGATAAGGGTTGTTGTTGTTATTGCCACCCTAGTGGTATGAAGTGTGTCTCATGATTTTGATTTGTATTTAGTTTAACGCAGTTGTAGCTGCCTGAAATATCACATCCCCCAGACCAGTATAGTTAATCATTTCTTCTACCATAGCTACATATATGTAGTTGCTTGATTGTAACAGTTGGATTCTTATAGAAAAGTGTATTGTCAGAAGTCACATTTTATAGATGAAGGGAAAGAAGCCAGAGTTTCTTATCAGTAGACTCTGGGCCAATATTCTTGTTATAAAATTTTCAATAATATGGGTGATTTTTATAGCTAAATGTATTCTATAATTGAAAACAGAGCTGAGAAGTAAGGAAGCCAGACAGCAATGCATGGAGAGAAGTTTCAGCCTAGGATTCAATATGCTCTAAGTGAAGGAAGGTATCATGGGAGAAAGAAAAAAAGGCTCACATAGATACTAGGCTTCAGCAAGTAGTTGCTTCAGAATTTTTCAGCTAGAGTGTTTGTGTTATTTGCATCTTGGGACCATTGTGGGATCCTAGAACTTACCAGCTTGGTTTTTTTATTCCCTCAACATTTTGGTTAGAAAATTTTCCAACATACGAGAGTTTTCAACAATACTATTATGAGCACTCATATACTCTAAACACTGATTGGATGACAAAACAAATTTATAGGTAAATCAATTGCAAAGGAGGGAGAAGGTGCACATTTGACACTAAAATTACAATAAACCTGTTGATTCATGACTTGTAAATCCTTAAGGTTGCAGTAAGATTAGTTATAAAGACCCATCCTAGCCTAGTTAGATGTTGATTTATATCGTGTAAGTAGATCGTTTCATAATAAAGCAACTTGCCTTTCTTAGAATTAGTTTTAACAAAATATTAGGGAATTCAGTTATTTCTTTATCACCCTTCTTTTAGAGGGAGCTCATGCACCAAAAATGTGATAAGCTGCATAAGTAAAGTTTTTTTTCTTACTTTTTTATTCTCTGCCATGTCACCATTGTTCAAAATAGTTCCTAGCTTATGGTAGGTGGCATATATTTTATTGAGTGGATAAATGCTAGGTTAATGGGGCCCAAATATTATTAATAGAAATTTCCTTATGGTTTATTTAAATTGGGAGATTCTGTATAACCTAATCACTTTTATATGCTTTCCCCTTAATGCAACTCAGGTGATTTTCTTATGTATGTAAACTATGTTAAAATAACAATATAAACACATTAAAGATACAATTTTTCAAATAAAGATGCCCTGTATTTTATTCAACTATAGGAAGCAGTCTGGTTCCTTTCCAATATAACAGCAGGCAACCAACAACAAGTTCAAGCTGTAATAGATGCTGGATTAATCCCTATGATTATTCATCAGCTTGCTAAGGTCAGTCATACTATGAGTTCATCATGTATGTTAATATCTTATAACCAAGATTTTTTAAATAAAAAACTCATTTTATCATTTCTTTTTTAATCTTTAGGGGGACTTTGGAACACAAAAAGAAGCTGCTTGGGCAATTAGCAACTTAACAATAAGTGGCAGAAAAGATCAAGTGAGTCTGGAGAAACTAACTATTATGATTGTTAATTTTGGGAAGTATGCTGTTGTATCATGGTTAGGAATTACTGATAGGCCCTAAACAGTTTGGCTCAGCGGGTAGAGCGTCAGCCTGTGGACCAAAGCGTCCTGGGTTTGATTCTTGTCAAGGGCACGTACCTCAGTTGCAGGCTCCTTCCCGGCCTGGGCCCTGGACAGGACTTGTGCAGGAGGCAGCCAATTATGTTTCTCTCACATTGACATTTCTCTCTGTTCTCTCTCTCTCTCTCTCTCTCTCTCTCTCTCTCTCTCTCTCTCTAAAAATCAATGGAAAAATATCCTCAATTAAAAATTTTAAAAAAAATTAAAAGAACAAAAAAATAAAAGTAAATTTAAAAAGAATTACTGATTATTTATAAACCCTGGACTGTGTCCTTTTTGAGGAAAAGATAATTACATAAATAAAAAATATTTTTTTCTTTTGTTGTCTAGGTTGAGTACCTTGTACAGCAGAATGTAATACCACCGTTCTGTAATTTACTGTCAGTAAAAGATTCTCAAGTTGTTCAGGTGGTTCTAGATGGTCTGAAAAACATTCTGATAATGGCTGGTGATGAAGCAAGCACAATAGCTGAAATAATAGAAGAATGTGGAGGTAAGAGTGGATTTATTAAAGAAAAGTAGTTGAACCATGGAACTCTGAAACATTAATTCTTTAAAAGACAAATAATTAGAAAGAAAACTTAGGATACATTGCTATTACAACATTGGAGTACATTGCTGTTCTTTTTTCACAATATTAACATTCCAAGAAGATTTTCCAGAAAACAGTCCATACTTTGTAAAAACTGGTTGTGATGGTCACTATAACCTTCCTAGAGATGCACATTGTTTTTAGGAAACACAAGTACTCTTCTTGAAGTCACAGTGTTGACACATTAGACTGGAAGTATTTTTTTTAATAACAACAAATTAAGGAGTCTTGTCAGTGGTCATAGAAGTATAATTAGTTATCCTATCTAATAAAAGAGTAATATGCAAATTGACCATACCTCTGCTGCACTCACAAGCCACACCCACCAGCCAATCAGGAGCAAATATGCAAATAAACCCCAACCAAGATGGCTGCAGCCACTGAGACCAGGAGAGAGGCTTGGGTTTCCCCAGCAATGGAGGAAGCTAAGCTTTCCACCTGCCCTTGCCTGTTCAATGCTACAAAGTTTCAATTATAGAAGATACATAAATCCCAACAGAAATGGCTGCCACTCCTGAATGAAAGACTTGGCTCCGCTCCAGGCTACAAAATTTCAGTTGTAGAAAATAAATAAATTTCAGATACCAGGGCCTTTGCTTGGGTTACTGGGGGGCATGGCTAGCCTGCAGGCCACAGGCACCTCACCCAGGCTGTCCCATGCCCCCAGGGAATCCTCACCCAGATCTAGGACACCCTTCAGGGCAAACCAGCCAGCCTCCATCCATGCACCAGGCCTCTATCCTATCTAATAAAAGAGTAATATGCAGATTGACCATCACTCCAACACACAAGAAGGCTGCCCCATGTAGTCAAAGATCCTGCCCCCATGTGGGCACAAGATGGCTATCAGGGGAGGGCAGTTGGGAGGGACCAGGCCTGCAAGGGAGGATAGTTGGGGGTAATCAAGCCAGCAGGGGAGGGCAGTTAGGGGTGACCAGGTCGCCAAAGGAGGGAAGTTGGGGGTGACTGGGCCTGCAGGAAAGGGTAGTTGGGGAGGACCCAGGGCTACACGGGAGAGCAGTTGGGGGGGAACCAGGCCTGTAGGGAAGGGCAGTTAGGGGTGATCAGGCCTGCAAGGGAGGCCTGTTGGGGAGGACCAGGCCTACATGGGAGGCCAGTTGGGAGGGACCAAGCCTACAAGGGAGGGCAGTTGGGGGCTATCAGGTCTGCAGGGGAGGGCAGTTAGGGGTGACCAGGCCAGCAGAAGAGGGAAGTTGGGGGCAAACAGGCTGGCAGGGGAATAGTTAGACATCAATCAGGTTGGCAGGGGAGTAGTTAGGGAGTGATCAGGCTGGCAGGCAGAAGCAGTTAGGGGCAATCAGGAAGGTAGGCAGGTGAGCAGTTTGGAGCCAGCAGTCCTGGATTTTGAGAGTGCAGTCAGAGATCCCTCGAGGGGTCCCGGATTGGAGAGGGTGGAGGCTGGACTGAGAGACACACACCCCCATGCATGAATTTCATGCAATGGGCCTCTAGTAAAAGCATAATTAGCAAATTCGATACCCTGTTGGGGCACATTTAAGAGTCAACCAATGAATGATAAATAAGTAGAATAAAAGCATGATTAGCAAATTTGATACCCCATTGGAGCGCATTTAAGAGTCAACCAATGCATGATAAATAAGTACAACAGATCAATGTATGTTTCTCTCTTTCTCTCTCTCTCTCTCCTTCATCTCAAAGAATCAATGTAAATTTGTGCACCTGATATGTGGAGTAAATGTATTGGGAATATAAATGAAGGTCTTGTACAGTCACTATTCTGAAAAATTATTCCCAAAGTTCATTGTGACCATGGGTCATAATTTATTTTTCTCAGTTATCCTTAAGTTTCTGAAAATTTATTTTTGCGGTTATATAGAAGTAGTAATATTTGGAAAACAAAGAAAAAGATAAAAATTATTATATGGGACCATATGATTATATTAAAGCAATCCGGGAAGATCTTAGTTCTGATTCTGACACTAACATGCCACACAACCTGAAGTAAATGCTTTTACATCTGTGGGCCACAGCTCCCTCGTCTGCCAGATGGAGTGTTCAGGTGTTTCTATAACTGCCTGCCTTAGGACCGGGGTACCTCAAGGGCTTCTAAAGAGGAAGAAATTAATGGGATACTGGTCCTCCAACCAGAGCACTTCATGTTTTTATTGGTTTTTTTTTAGAAAAACTATTATCCTTGCGGGGCAGTGGGGGAATGGTCTAAATTCTTTAGATTTTTCATGATTAAAATGTGCACAGTTTTTATTATATCTGCTTAATTATAATCTGCTTAATTTTGGGGGGTAGGTTTGGAGAAAATTGAAGTTTTACAGCAACATGAAAATGAAGACATATATAAATTAGCATTTGAAATCATAGATCAGTATTTCTCTGGCGATGATGTAAGTATATATTAAAGTATGGTGTGTCTGCATATACATTAAAACCTATCTATATATATAAAAGGCTAAATGACCAAGTGTACATCCATCAACCGACCAGTACATATGACGCACACTGGCAATTTAAAATAAACATTGACTCATGCATGCACAATACATATAAAACCCTCACTGGCACCTGTCTGAACAGAGTAAGAATATTCCTACCTGAACCCATTTTCAGACATGGTCAGTCATATGTTTCTTTCTCTCAAGTTCAAAGGGCATGTGACAAAGTAAAAGTTGTAAATACTTCATCACAAGGGAAATTAGTCAAGCACTTTGAAAGTGTTTTTACTCTTAATGTAGATACAGGGAGATATTAGAAGAAGTTTAATCAACTTATCAATCATTGTTTTTATCAGTGTTTTTATATCATGTCTATATTGTTATATCATGTTTATTGTTTATTTATTAATCAATTTATATATTTTTATATACATTTTACTAATTTTCTTTCATCTCTGACTCTTCTATTATAGAGAAAGGGCAAATAGCAATATTAAAATATTTCTTCTAATTAATTTCCTTTCATTGTGCACGAACCCATGCCTTGGGCCTCTAGTACATATAAATTTACTAAGAGTTTTTCTGTTACTATTTGAATTAAGTTATACTATATTTCTATCAGTTATTTATAAAACTCTAAATTTAAAAAATTACTGATTATTTTCCACCAATCTGTTTTCTTAAATACTGTGTCTGAAACTTCATTATAGTAAAATTGTAAAAATAGTTCTTGTTGCATTTGTAATCTGTTAAATGGGAAGAGATAGTAATTATAGAAGTTAGGTATGTTTAGATAGATACAATAAATCTAAAGATACGGGAACTTAAGAGCAGGGCAATTTTTAAATATGTGTTCAATTTTATATTGTCAAAGTTCTAAATAATATTATTGATAAATATTTTTAGGTGGTTAAAACATCTGTACAGAATTTTTTCTTAAGATGTAAATCAGTTTTGCTTACACCATAATGTATAGTATCTTAATATCATCAGGATTTTTTTCTTGCTTTTTATAGATTGATGAAGATCCTAGTCTCATTCCTGAAGCAACACAAGGAGGTACTTACAATTTTGACCCGACAGCCAACCTTCAGACAAAAGAATTTAATTTTTGAGTTCAATTGAATGCAGCATCTTTCCCACATTCAGTATAAGCACCACCAGATGGCTACCAAATGAGAAGAAAACAAAAGGCTCCAGAAAACAAATGCCTCTTCGTTTTGATGCTTCTAAAGCAAGCCATGTCTCAGTCACTTTGCAGTTGCCAAAAGTTACTATCACATGGACTGTAAATGCATATGCATGATTTCCTAAACTGTTTTAGAATTCTCCTTACAATTTCAACTACCCTATTATTCCCTGCTCCCTGGTGCCACACGCTGACAACTACAGTCTCCAGTTAAGAATATTCCATAGTGCTGGCACGTCAGCTGTCCACTTGATACTCCTTTGGAAAATGGTGCGCTGTGGATCAAGACACTTTGGTATGATGTATATACACGTTGGAAGACTTTAAAGAGGTGCAGCCTGATCTGAGCCTCCATCATTGTCCTCCACAAACATATTTTCATATTCTTTATGTGGAAAAATAGATTTTAAAGTACAAGCCAAATGATTTTCATTGGTGGAACTGACACACAAAAAGTAACTTAAAAAAGAAATTATTGATTAAACAGATAAGTTTTGAAAAACTGTACTTCATCTACCAGTAATTGATGTGTTTGTTATCTGCCTCAGAAGCCAGAGTTGGAGGAAGAACTTTAGCTATGGATGGCTTTCGCCATTATACCTAATTTTTGAGAACAGCAAGCCCTATTTGACCACTCTCTTCAGCCTGTGTGTTCCTGCTGTTTTGAAGTAATCAAATGCTGTGCATGGTATTTTACCTGAGCTGCAACCTGTTATGGACTTGAACTTCTGTTTAAGTTGAAAGCAAGAGTCTCTGACTATAAAGAAAAAAACAAAGGTCTAAAGTACACATTGGTGATATTAAAAAAGAAAATCTTGCTTTTAGCTTTCAGGAGTTAATATTTTCATTTTCAATTGATAATTGGATATGGTTGATTTGTATTGGGTTTAAACTGTGGAGCTTTCATGTTTACTGTAATTTAGTCTTAAAATATTTTTTACTTAGTAACCAGTGCTTTTGATAATGTGGTTGGCAACAGACCAGCAACCATTAAGGCGTGTCATCAAACTTCATTCTTCGAGTATTGGGAAAGTTAATTCAGATCTTACTCTAAGCATATTCACAAAGTAAAAGGTTCAGACAAGATCTGTGCAGAGGAACAATTGCAGTTATTTAACATAAACCTGATTTGCAGTGATCTTTAAGTACTTGTGGAAAATCTAATACTATTATACCAGTCACTGCTTTTGGTAAATTGTTTGACCCCGTTATTAATGAAAAATATGAATTTGAAATTTTAAAAACTGAATAATTTATGCTGTCACCTAAATCATTTTATTGCTATTGTTTACTAGGTATTGTTTTCCAATGCATTGATGTGAAGAGATAGAAAACCTAAACTAATTTAGTTATCCAATGGGGGGGGGGTATATTTACTGTGATGAAGATGAGATAGATGCCATCCAAACTTTGTGAGTCAGCGGGGGTGTTTCACTGGTAAGCAACACATAGCAGGCGTACATTCATTAAATATATGTATCTGCCAAGGTGGAGCCACTTTAAAGAGTGAATTTTGTCTTGTATCTAAAGTGGATACAAGCGTATGTTTAAACTGCAAGATTTTTACTTGCTAGAGAATCTGTTTTAATATAGTGGTTTCGCCTCTGATTATTTATAGGTTTTATAAATTTTAAAATCAATTTCTCTTTAAGGTGGCTCAGACTTTTCAACTCTTGTGCACATAAAATTGAGTTGAAGTTCATTGTGCCTTTTTTCTTTATCCAAATTTTGAGTTAAAGCTTCATATGGTAACTGCATCCTGTTCAAACACTGTAGTCTAAATTTTTGAAACTGTATGGTATTCCCTTCAAGTAGGAAATAACAGAGTCAAAGCTAATTAAGGTCACAAATTTTGGTGAAACCCTTAAAGTCCAAATCTTCTTGATGTTGTGATTGTACCCCTTCCAGTTAGTTTCTCCTGGACTTTCCATACTTACTGACAGTTACCTTTTAAATTTTGCACACATTGAGATTAAATTGGGCCTCTATTGTGCCGATTCCTGTTTCCTCTTGTGTTTTAAATGCAAACTAACATAAGTGAACATTAGCATCAAGTGGTGCAACGTATGTATGCATTTGCTTGATTCAATTTGTTGTGACCTTATCAGTTTGGAATTGGAATTGCGTCATTTCATAGATAAAGAAAACAGCATATTGTTGCACTTTTAAGTTTTCAAAACAGTGTTGAAAAAATGCATTGTCTTTATTTTTTTTAAACTCAGTTAAAAGACTAAACTGTTCTTTCAAAAGAGGCATCTAAGTGTGTTCCTAATTTTGTATATGGGCTTAGGTTTTGTAACCAATAAAAAAAAAAGCTGCTATCAAATACGATAAAACATTGAAGAACTTATTCTAAAAGTATCTTCATTTTCTAGTTTTGTTTCCTGCATGGTTAAATTAAATTTGGGGCTATTTTTTAAACATCAGCCACAATGGAAGTGAATTATGACTTACTCTTTCATTATATTTTAACATCTCCTTTCAACTGTGATAAACATGACCAGGAACAATCCTAGATTTAAGGGTATTTTGTAACAAATAAATACCAAAATCTTTATTAATTTCCTAAGGTGCCATAACAAAGTAGCACAAACAAGGTGGCTTCAAACAATAGAAATTGGTGTTTGCACAGTTCTGGAAGCTAGAAGTCTGGAGTCAGGGTGGTGGCGGGGCTCACGCTCTCGAGGCTCCTGGGAGGACCTTCCTTCCTTTTCCCGGCTTTTGGTGGTCGTTGGTGCTTGGGCTTATGGCTGCTTCACTCCAGTCTCTGGTTTCATCATCACATGGTCTTCTCCCTACATATCTCAGGCTTAAATACCATAACTTTAAAGAAAGGTCGTTTGAAATTTTTGACATGTTAAGTAGAGGTTGTATCTTTAAATGAAATCTTGGATTAATTAAAAGAACAAAGGGACAGGGAAACAGTGCCTATTCAAGTATTTTTACTTTTGTAAAATGCAACTTCAGATCATTTATGAAGGAAGTCAGTGTATAAGTAAATAAATGTGATTGTGGTACTCCTATGGAATTTGCCATAATTTCCTTCAGAAGGTTTGTCCTTTTCAGGGGATTAATTATTTAATTACTGCAGGTGAAAATTTATGAATGTTGGTTATCTTATAGTGATGGCTATGAATTTTTTAACCCTAGTTGAACTGGGGGGGAGGGGTCAATCTATTTGGAGAAAGGAAGTATAGTGTAATTTCTGTACATTAAGCTGTAAGTCTGAAGGCATATAAACCAAGGAGTACTTTGTGTAACCCATCACTCATTTGTCTGAAGTTTAAAAGAAACTCTTCATGTAAATCTTGTACTTTACTAGCTGAAAAATAGTAGTAGAATGATTCTTAAAACGTATTATATAGCGAAGGGGATATATAGATTTAGATAAATAAATAGAAATAATGGGACTCAATACAATATCAAGAGAAAATGTTTGGGAAATGGGGATGCAATATTTTCACATTCTTAGTCTTTTTTATTTGCCCAACAAACTTTGGTCTAAATCAGGGTGTCGCAAACCCTGAAATGATATTTTAAGCTGGATAATTCATCATTGTGGGGGACTGCCCTGTCCTTTGTCAGATATTTAGCAGCATCCTTAGGTTCTACTAACTAGATAGCGGTAGCACCTCTCCACTCCCATCTTAACAAAAAATGAGTATAGGCATTGCCAGATGTCCTCTGGGGGGTCTAAATTGCCCCTGGTGTGACCCATTAGCTTGAAACAATTCCTGTACAAAATTCCACTTAAATTAGACAGCCTAAGTCATGCCTGTTTTATGAACAGTCCCAGGCTTTCCTCAGGTGTAGAAGATAAAAATAGAGAGGAAACAAAAATGTGCCTTGTCTTCTCTGTTTCAAGAGAGATCAGGGCCAGACCTAACCATACTTCCCAAATCACTCATCTGTGGGAGCTCATGGTAGTAATGAGCCTCATCTATTGCAAAGGACTTGGGGTAGAATGGAAATAGGAGACAACTAGTTACCCATAAATTTACTCTGTAGCTGAAAACCAAGGCATGTGAAGACTTGGTTAACTACAGTCTTCCCAGCACTGTCTTGAAACAGTGGTTTTCAGACATTTTTAATTGAAGTTCTCTGGGAAAGCTGAGTTGGACCAAAAAAGTCACAGCGTACTTTGAAAAACATTTTTTGAAGCATTGTGAGAGATTGGCTTCATCAGGAAACTTACAAGTTTATTTAAAATGATTAAATGCAACCTTAACAGCCTGGCTGGCATAGCTCTGGTTGAGTGTCAACCTGTGAATCAGTAGGTCACATACCCGGGTTGCAGGCTCAATCCCCAGGGTGGGGCATACCGAAGGAAGCCGGTCAGTGATTCTCACTATTGATGTTTCTCATCTTTCCTTCTGCCTTCCCCTCTGAAATCAGTAAAAATATATTTAATAAATAAAAGCAGGAGTAAGTCAGAAGAGTCTGAGAAGCAAATGATGAGGCACCCAGGTGAGCCTGTTCTTTGTCGAACAGATTTAGTTGTTACCAAGTCTTCTTAATATTGAACAAAAGTCACCACTCTGAACTGGCCATCATTATAAATTAACTGTTCATGGTTCGGAGTGGAAGTTTTGCTGTTCCCAGATAGCAGAAGACAGATTTGTTTTTGTCGGCTCTTCCCAACTCAGCGCCCATGCCTTTCCCCATCCTGATTATAGTCATTCCTGGACCAGCTTCCTGTCAGCTTCATGCATCCCAATAACCCTAAGAACCGAACGCTACGTGGCTAGTTTCTGGGTACAATGGAATGGGAATGTCCCATTATCTGGACACAATTCTATTAATGTGAAGGAGATTCAGTTATTTTACCAGCTTCATCACAATTAGATCTGTGATCAAGTGAGCCTGGACTCCCTTTGTCATCAATTCTCTTTAACACTCAATATTTAGACATTTACACTTCCAAACCTAAATATAAGAAGTTATAAATGTCATACTGGTTTTAGCCTAGTTTTCCTAATAACATCAGATTCTTTTATCAATTGTATCCATGTCTTTAGTCTTTTATAAGTAACTAGTGACCTGGTGCACAAAACTTGTGCACATTAAAAGGGAATTAATTAGAAGAAATATTTTAATATTGGTATTTGCCCTTTCTCTATAATAAAAGTGTCAGTGATGAAAGAAAATTAGTAAAATGTATATGAAAATCTTCCTCCTGTCAGAGTATGGGACGCGCCAAGGGAATCAGAGTTAAGTCCCCACCTACCCATGTGCACCTCGAAATGGCGCAAGACTCGGACCCGGTTGGCCCCACCCCCATCAAGGCCCACCGGGTGGGGGGGCATGGCCTGAGTTCTCCGGGCCTGGTGCCTCGGGAGAGGGGGCCTTAGTCTGAGATCCCCTGTCAAGCCCCACCAGGCGGGGGGCGTAGCCTCTGGTCCCCTGCCCCAGCTCAGTGCCACGCAGCCTCCGGTCCCTGCTGATTGCTCATTAAGGCTCGTTACAGGAACTCGGCCTCTGCTGTGGGCACAGCCATCTTGTGTTACAAAATCCCTGCCTTTGCTGTAGGCACAGCCGGTTTGTTACGGTGTGACGGTCAATTTGCATATTCCCTCTTTATTAGATAGGAGCATTTTGACTAACATTCAAGTATTCTTGAAACATTCAAGTATTCTTGAACACCATATTGCCAGGTACTATGCTGGGGCACAAGATGCTTACATACATAAATGAAAGTTAGGACAAATATTAGGGGATAAAAAGGTATACAGTGCTATAAAATAGGGGGAACTCGCCTAGTCAGGAAGGTAATAATCAGGCTGGCAGTAAGTCCTTATTAAGTGCCAGCCACCATATGGGCGTGTAGGAAGTACCAACCAGCCCTTCAACAACTCTGAAGGTTGTTACCAGGCAGAGGAGTTTTCTCAGAATGACACAGCAGATGATGGTGAAGAAAAAGCAGGAGTTCAGTGGGCGCAGTCACTAGGAATGCTGTCTGGCAGAGGAGACAGGCCGTACAAAGGCCAAATAGGAAGCACCATGGGGAGTTCAGGAATGAAAGAAAGCAAGTATCACCTCAGCAAAAACCCTGAAGCGGCGTACTGGGAGCAAGGAAGGGGCTAAACGGTAAGTGGCAGTCAGACCTCACAGTCTGGTAAGTCACAAAGGATTTTGGTATTCTACGAGCAATGGTAGGTATTATTTAAAAAGAGCGATGGTAGAAGAATTGTGTTTAATAAAGTCACTGGCTGGTAAGATAAGACCCAGAAATGTGCTCCGTGTTTAGTGATGTGTAGAAATCACATTAGTGAGAGTACAGCGCTTGAAGCAAGAGATGGTGAACAGCTCGGTCCATAAAGTGGGTAGTTTCAAGAGATCCTGAGCAACTAAATAGACAGAAATTGACAATACCTTGGATCTGGAGTTTGGGGAGAGGAAAGTATCAAAGATGATTTGTAGGTTTCTGGATTGCCATAATGGAAAACGGAAGTAGCCTAAGAGAGGGAGCACTGGGAGAGACTCACAGAGAATAGAAGCAATTTTATTCACAAGCGTTTTTGTGAAACTGTCAAGTAGGGCAGTTGGCAATACTGGTCCCGAGCTCAGGAGAGGCCCAGGCTGTTGAGTCCCCTGCCTGTTTCTGGTCGTGATGAAAGCGGGGTAAGGATGGGACTGTCTTGGCTCAGCATCTGAGTGAGGACAGGGTTTGGGACTAACTGCTGTGGAGTTCAGACATTCCACCGGGCTGTCCTGGAGGGTGAGGCTGCAGGTCGCTGGTCACCTTACAGCTGCAGTAAAGAGGGTGGCCACTATAGAGTAGGAAGAACTAAAGGTCAAGAACAATATGAAAAGAGTGAATCTAATTAGTTTCTGGAGTTTTTATTTTACTCTGAAGGGGAGTTCAGGGTAGTCAAGGGTGATATAGGGTAGTGGGTAGGGAAATCCAGTTGAGAAAGATGTTGAATATACAAAAAAGCGATCACAAGTTTTCTAAGTTAACAGAATTGACCATACTCCTTCAGGGATCAGCTACCTAATAGATGCAAGGGACACAACAGTAAACAAGCCAGGCACAGCCCCCTGGCCTGCGGGGCATATATTCTAAAGGCAAGAGCCTAGCAATAAGTGTAAATAGGTAAGATCATTTTATCCGCCACATAAAAAATGATACAGGGGCCTGGCTCAGTGGTTCACCTATAGGCCAGGAGACCACATGGCTCCCAGTGGGGGCACATGCCCCGGTTGTGAACATGCATAGCCAATCAGTGATTCTCCATTGATGTTTTTATCTCTTCCCTCTTCCTTTCAATAAAAATCAATAAAAATATATTTTAAAAATATAAGTAAATAAAATAAAAAATGATATATGGAGTAACTAGAGGAGAAAGTTACTGAACTTGTGTTCAGTCCCAGAAGTATTTGATTGTGGTAAAACATACATAACATAAAATTTACCATCTTAACCATTTTTAAGTGTACAGTGCAGCATGTTAAGTATTTTTGCATTGTGAAAATTACCTTTTCATCTTGCAAAACTGAAGCAATTACCTTTCTCCGCTGTCACTGGCAATCACCATTCTATTTTCTAGATTGTGACTAGCTTATCTCACTTAGCATAATGTCCTCAAGGACACTGTATGTCCATGTGTCAGAATTTCCTTCCTTTTTGTGGCTGAATAATATTCCATCGTGTGTATATGCCACATTTTTAAAACAACAAATAATCTTTCTAGCATTAGTGCCTTAGTGATACTTTAGTATAAATATATACTTTGAAAGTAATTCATTTTTTAATCTGAAACTAAAATTTATCTGAGCATCCTGTATTTCCCCTGGCTACCCCAAATTAAAAACACAGATATGGTCAATAAGGTTGCAATCTTTTTAAACTCTGACTCCTTTATCCAGGGTCAAGTATCTACAAAGCAGAGGCCTAAGGAAGGGATCAGGGAAGACAGAGCAAATAAAAAGAAGAAAAAGATGTTAGCCAAAGTAAAGAGGAGGTTAACATGATGGAGATAAAGTGGCACTTTCCTTAGAGGAGACCTGTGACTGTCATTCATGTCAGACTGCAGTCAAAAGCAAAGGCCTGGAGACGGCGGTTGGTGGATTCAGTCCTGGGCCTGCCTGGGCCGTTTTCATAGTGTAAAACAGGGAAACGCTGATCTCCCAGAGTTGCTGGGATGTTAGATGAGATAAGGGAGATGAAAGCATGTAGTGCCAAGCCGATTTGACCTATTGCTCCTCTCCCCCATACTTCCGAAGTTTTTCTGGGTTTTACAGCAATGGGGTCAGAGTAAGCCACAAGGGCTTTATAAAGCCTGCTGTCTGAAAACTCCCTTGGCCATCACCTCTCCTGCAAGATTTGCAAGGGCCTAATAAGAACCTCTTGTCTCAAAAATTCTCCCCAGTCTGTTGGCAAATTGTACACCATTTGAGCTTCACTTTGTAGGTTAAGGTTTTGAACCTGGTCAAAAATAAAACTGCATAAAAAAGTGTGGCTCGCCTAACTGGTTTGGCCCAGTGGATAGGGCATTGGCCTGTGGACTGAAAGATCCTGGGTTCGATTCCGATCGAGGACACAGGCCCGGGATGCAGGCTCGATGCCCAGTGGGGAATGTGCAGGAGGCAGCTGATGAATGATTCTCATTGATGTTTCTCTCTCTCTTTCCCTTTCCCTTCCTCTCCGATATTAATAAAAGTATTTTTTTTTTAAGTGTGGCTGGTTTGGTTCAGTGGCTAAAGCACCCACCAGAGGACCGCAGGATCTCGGGTTCCATTCCGGTCAAGGGCAGGTGGCTGGGCTGTGCAGGAGCGACCGAATCCATCTGAGATGGTAGATGTTTCTCTCTGTGTCCCCCACTCCCTCCCGTTCTCTCCAAACACTAACGAAAAAGCGTCCTGGGGTGAGGGTTAACAACGGAAACGGGCCGCCCTACATGACCAGTCCTCTGGGTTTGGGCGGGAGCGGGCTGGGACAGGCAGATGCGGGCGCTCGGGCGGGATCCCACCAGAAAGCCGCGGGCTCCGCCGGTCTGTTAGCCGGGAAGGAGGCGGGAAGGAGGCGGGAAAGGGAAGCTCTGCCGCCCCGCCCGACCAGAAGCTCCGCCCCGTCGGGAGCGCCGGCCCCCGGGCGCCCCGCCCCACCCCGGCCGTAGGGGCCGCCCCGGAGAAGGAGCCGGAGCATGGGCGCGGGGCCAGGGCCTGGGCCGGGGCCTGGGCCGGGGCCGGGGCTGCTGCTGTGCGCCGCGCTGCTGGCCGCGGGCTGCGCGCTGGGCCTGCGCCTGGGCCGCGGGCGGGGGGCGGCGGACCGCGCGGCGCTCGCCTGGCTCGGCTACGACGCGCTGGTGCACGGCGCTCTGGTAAGTGCCGGCGCCTCCGGGCTCCGAGGCCCTCCCTCCCTCGCCCCAGGCGGCGCCGGAGAGGACGGCCACCCCATCCCCGGGGCGGGAGGGCTCGGAGCCGGGCCCGGGAGCCGCTGCGCCTCTCCAGTCCCTGACAACAGAGCGGTTTCCTCTGTGGTTCCTTTAAAAAAAAAAAGCCTGAAAATAGCGATTCCTGCGCCCTGTTACACCGGTCCGAGTGTAGCTTACACCAAATACTGAACGGGAATAAAGGAGTGCTCCGTGCGGGGCAGCGGGGAGCTCGGGCGCCCGCGCGGCCCGGCCCCCTCAGCGCCGCCGCGGCCTAGACCGTGCGTAACACTGTGTGTCCTCGGCTTTTTAAAACGTTTGATCTTTACAACACCCCGTACACTAGTTATTAGTGTCCGGTTTTGCCGAGGGGGAGTCGGGCCCTGCAGCCAGGGGACCGCGGCCCTCCGGGGGATCCCGCGTTTGGTAGTCTGGCTCCGGAGCCCCGACCTGCCACACGGGCTGGAGGGCGTGTGCGAAACCGAACTCATTTTGTAAATGGCCGGGAGGGCTGTAGTTAAGGGAATTCTATATATATATATTTATTGATTTTTTTACAGAGCGGAAGGGAGAGGGATAGGAAGCCTGAAACATCCATCAGCTGCCTCTTGCACGCCCCCCACTGGGGATGTGCCCGATGCCCTGACCAGGACCAAACCGGGACCCTTCAGTCCGCAGTCGGACGCTCTCTCCACTGAGCCACACCGGGCTCTGGTAATTAAGGGACTTCTATTAAAATGTATCTCCCCCATGCACACGCTTTTTCTTCAAGTTATTTTAATTATGCCGAAATATCTTTTCTGCAAATTGGACCTTGCTTCAATCTAGGCAAACCCGTGGCTAATGTCAAATCAACGCCTGTGCCGCGAGAATTTTTAAACGTCCGTCCGTTTAGTCCAGGGCACTGACCTCGCGTCCCTGAGGTTATCAAATGAAGAAATGAGAACATCCGGCGCCGCAGCAGCCGCCCGCTGTGAGCGAACCAAAGTTACACCTATTTTTTGTCAGGTCAGCCAAAAATACGTATACTTTTGGTGTGCCACAGAATGTTAGTAATTACATGTGCCATGAGATGAAAAAGATTGGAAATGGTTGGTGTATAGCAATGGTCCGCCAACCACGGCTCGAGAGCCCTTGAGTGTGGCTCTTTGGCCCCTTGAGTGTGGCTCTTCCACACAGTGCCACGTGTCGGCGCCCACGTACAGTGCGATTGAAACTTCGTGGCCCAGGCACAGAAGCCGGTTTTCAGCCTGGGCGAGTCTATTTTGAAGAAATGGCGTTAGACCACTCAAGGGGCCAAAGAGCAGCATGTGGCTCGCGAGCCGCAGTTTGCCGACCACTGGTCTATAGTATTGAGAAAGAAATAGCAAAATTTTCAATAATCATCCAGGTCTGTATGTTAGTCGGTTGGATATGTGTACATATCAGGTGTTTCTGGAATGATGAAATTCCTTTTTTCCTAATTGTTAACGTGCAGCTTGGAGGCAGTGAATGTTTTCCTCAACTCCTTTATTTATAGAATTGGTTTTTAAGCTGTTATTGGACACAAATTCTTCCAAAGAACAGGGGCAATAAAATAAGTTGTTAGGCCTACTGAGAGAAGAATTTATTATAACATAATAGAGGCCCAGGTGGGTGCCCCTCTGCCCAGCTGCACCCTTTAGCAGCCCAGGACCCTCGGGGATGTCCAACTGACGGCTTAGGCTTGCTAGTCAGACATCCTTAGCACTGCAGCCGGTCTTGTGGCTGAGTGGCACTCCCCTGTGGGAGCACTCCGGTGTTGAGCATCCGCCCCCTTGTGGTCACTGCACATCACAACGACCAGTCCAGCTGTTTGATCGATTTGCGTATTACCCTTTTATTATATAGGATTTTAGACATACAAAAATGTATTAAAATACTAAAACATATACCCATATGTCCACCTAGTTTAAAATTTAATCTTTTTAAGCACAGACTGTTACAGGGAACACCACAGACATTCCCACTTGTGGCATCTTGAGGTGTGCCCTGCTTTTCCTCCTCCCTGCTCCAGCCCTGTGCAGCCATACCTTGTTCCCTTACCTGTCCTAGCTACAAAATGTTCCACTTTGTGATGCGCCATGCCTTAGTTCTTTAATTCTAAAACGCACATTTTTAAGATATTAAAACAATAACATAACCACTGTGGTCCATTTATTGATATCTTATATCTCTGAGCTATATCTTACAGTTGAGGGAACATGATAATTTAACCAACTCATATAATAGGAATTTTTTAAAAAATATATATATTTTTTTTTTTATTGATGTCAAAGACAAAGGAGAGGGAGAGAGAGAGAAACTTCAATGATGAGACTCACTGATTGGCTGCCTCCTGCACACCCCCATTGGGGACCGAGCTTACAACCCAGGACATGTGCCCTTGACCGGAATTGAACATGGGACCCTTCAGTCTGCAGGCCGACACTCTATCAGCTGAACCAAACCAGCTAGGGCTTAATAGGAATATTTTTATTTAGGTGCTTACACACAGTGCTTCAACCAGCATCTTTGTGCACATATTCTAGAGATTGGTGAGGAGAGCATTTGAATTAAGTGGGTAAGGCCTGCAAAGAAATTCAGGCCTGTATTATCTTTGGTTGGGAGTTTACTTCCAGAAGACCCAGAAATGTGACCTGAGCTAAGACTGGAATATAAAGTGTGGTGGGAAACTGAAGCCACAAGTCACTGTTGACATTAGAACCTAGGTTGTCTGTCCTTACCCCTGTAAATTTCACTTCTCAAATGGTAGGAGGTGTTGGGATTATTGGCCGCCATCAAATGCAGAACTCCCCTATCCACAGAATTCCAAGCCAAGCATTCCCAGAGGTAGGTCGGCTCCCTGGCAGCCAATCAGAATGTGGTTATCTCTGGCCACCGCACTAGTCTTCAGGGCAGTTGGTTAGGCCTAGGGCGAAGTCAGGCCAATTTCCCACCAGTGCACTGGTAGGAGCCATGACAATATACATAAAAAACCAGTGCTGTGGTTCACTGCTCCTCAAAGGTTGCTGTGGGCATTTCGTGCACTGGGGCTTCATGGTTTTTTCCTCGTCTGCAACCTAAGTACAGCATTCTAGGCGTGACCACAACATATAGGCAGATGTGTATTCATGTGTTTGGGCAAGATCTTGAAGTCCAAATTGACTAGAACACAGGGCTTACCTAAGGAATAAATTCAGGGAACAGGTAAGGGACCTGGAATGATATGTGAGACTTTGAATTTTGTTCTGTAGTAGGAAGCTGTTGATGAGTTTCAGCCAAGAAAGTAACATGGCCAAAGCGATCTTTTGAAAGATAATTTGGTGGTAATGTGTTAAATCAGAAACTGTAAAGGGTCTGAGATTTCAACCTTTTTACAGTTTAACAAGTTAGCTAGGTTAATTCTTCAAGTACCACTGGGCAATGCAGGGAGGGCCAGATGGCACCTGCTCATACGTGGGTGCATTACAGGGGAGGAACCCCAAAATTAGGCTTCCATCTTATGTAGTTGCTGATGACCTGCTCATTCATCTCTCTGGAGAAAGACCTTTACTCTAGAGTGAAAACAAATCTTCCCTGGGGAGGAGGAGGCAAGATCTTTATGTCTATCACTTTGGAATATTTTAGGAGAGGTCTTTAACTTTACTAACCTGGAATGTCTCCTCATATAATAATGTCTCTGCCGTTGGTGTAAATGCCCATGCCCAGAGACTCCAGACAGTGCAGGAATGGAATATATTTATGGAGGATTCTCTCCCAGTATTCCGGATGGGAAAAGCTAGTTAAAAGGAGCAAAAAGATCAGCTAAAAGCAATTGCAGTATTTTAGCAATGAGATGAAAAAGAGCTGCACTAAGGTGTGGAGAAAGTTAAAGTGGAGAAGAAAGCTAAATAGGTGTAAGAGACTTTCAAGGGGAGAGTTGTGTGAGTCAAAGTGACCGCTGATACATTGGGAGTGAGATGACCATGGGGTTTGGAATCTGGCTGCTGTAAGTAATATTGCTAATGTTAACAAAGACCAGAAACATGATCTACTTTTTTTGTCGTTAAAGGTATGCTACTTCTAGAATTTCATATAAATGAAACTATAAAGTATGTAGTCTTTTATTTAGCATAATTTACTTAGTAGTATCCCAATATATGGATATATCCCAATTTATTTTTCTATTTTCCAGTTAATCAACAGTTGAGTTGTTTCTAGTTTTTTTACTGTTATAAATTGTGCTGTTATGAGTATTTGCTTACAAGTCTTTGTTGTGGACATTTATTTATCCTGAGTAACTGCCTAGGAGTAGGATTCTTTAACTAGAGTAGGAACTGCCAAATAGTTTTCCAAAGTGGCTCTGCAATTTTCCATTCCCACCAACAATACTTGAGATTCCAGTTGTTCCACATCCTCACCAGCACTTACTCTGTCAGCTCAGGCTGCTATAACAAAAATACCATAGACCAGGTGTCAAACACACACACACACACACACACACACACACACACTGCTATAACAAAAATACCATAGACCAGGTGTCAAACACACACACACACACACACACACACACACACACATTGCTATAACAAAAATACCATAGACCAGGTGTCAAACACACACACACACACACACACAACACACACACACACACTGCTATAACAAAAATACCATAGACCAGGTGTCACATACACACACACACACACACACACACACACACACTGCTATAACAAAAATACCATAGACCAGGTGTCAAACACACACACAACACACACACACACACACACACACACTGCTATAACAAAAATACCATAGACCAGGTGTCAAACACACACACAACACACACACACACACACACACACACTGCTATATGTTTCCTCATATAATGTCTCTGCCGTTGGTGTAAATGCCCATGCCCAGAGACTCCAGACAGTGCAGGAATGGAATATATTTATGGAGGACTCTCTCCCAGTATTCCGGATGGGAAAAGCTAGTTAAAAGGAGCACACTGCTATTTGAAGTGATGAAAAGCAAGGATCTACAACCAAGATTACTCTATCCAGCAAAGCTACCATTTAGAATCAAAAATACCATAGACCAGGTGTCAAACACACACACACACACACACACACACACACACACACACACACAGACATTTAGGACTTCTGGGAAAGATGGTGGTATAGGTAAACATAGTATTTACATCCTCCAATAACTATCATTCAGAACCACCAGAAATCTGGCTGAATAGAATCTTAGAACTAGACAATTAAAGAATAAGCCAAACAGGACTGGTAGTTGGGGTAGAGATATGGAACAGGCTGGTTTCACACCCACATGTGGTGGATAAAAATTGGGAGGGATATCTCTGAGGTGCAAGGGGTACCAGCCCCATCCCAGGACCCCATCCCAGGATTCCAGTGCCAGGAAGAGACGTCACCATAACTTCTAGCTGTAAAAACTAGGGAGGACTGAGGCTGAGGGAGACAGAGGGCTGCTGGAGTCTCAGACACTTCCTCTTAAAGAACCTATGTACAGACTTAGTTGGACTCACTTCCTCTGAGCTCTAGTGCTGGGGCAGCAGCCATCTGCAGAGACAAATGGGGAGAAACTGAGTTATCTAACCTCGGTTCACAACTTGACTCACCTGGGCACCTCTAAGCTCAGCACAAGTAGCAGCCATCTGCAGATCACTTTGTAGCTCATGCCAGTTGGCCCTGGGAGGACCCAAAGCCAGCAGTGCACTTGTGGACAGCTTCAGACTATGTGCAAATACCACCACCCAACAACCTCCACAAGTAACACACTCAAGGGGCAGACTCAGCAGGCACCAGAGCTCTGCTGAAGTAAGTCTTGCTTTGTGGGGTGGACCCCTGCACAACTGAACTTTCATGGAGGTCAGAGGTCAGTGGTCAGTGGGTACAGCCAGTCCTTGCAAATGATTGGCCTGTAGGGTAGGTCCCTCCCATTTATGTGACAACAGAAATCAAGGCTCAACTACAAGAGGAGGATATACGCAGCCATTTGGGAGCACCTCAAGTGCCTAGATTGGGTAATCAGGGAGGCTGTGACACTGGATCCTGTAGGACACTTAGTACATTAGGCCACTTTACCAAACCAGGGAGATGTAACAGCTCTGTCTATCTAATACATAGAAACAAACACAGGGAGGCTGCCAAAATGAGGAGACAAAGAAATATGTTTCAAAAGAAGAAACAGAACAAAACTTAAGAAAAAGAACTAAACAAAATGGATACAAGCAATCTACTAGACACAGAGTTCAAAACACTTGTTATAAGGATGCTCAGTGAACTTAGTGAGAACCTCAACAGCATAAAAAAGGACCAATCAGAAATGAAGGATACACTAACTGAAATGAAGAAAAATTTACAGGGAATCAACAGTAAAGTAGATGAAGGCGAAAATGAATGAAATCAGCAATTTGGAATATTACTAAGCAAAAAAAAAATCAAAACCACACACACACACACACACAAGGAGGCTAAGACAACTTCAAGCATACCAACATTTTCATCATGAGGATGCCAGAGGAGAAGAGAGAGAACAAGAAATTGAAAACCAATTTGAAAAAAATAATGACAGAAAATTCTCTAACCTGGTGAAGGAAGTAGACATAGAAGTCCAGGAAGCACAGAGAATTCGAAATAAGATGAATCCAGAGAGGCCCATAATAGGACACATCATAATTAAAATTCAAAGGTTAAAGACAAAGACTCTAAAAGCAATAAAAGATAAGCAGTTAATTACCTACAAGGGAGCTCCCATAAGACTGTCAGTTGATTTCTCAAAAGAAACTTTGCAGGCCAGAAAGGAGTGGCAAGAGATATTCAAGGTGATGAAAAGCAAGGATCTACAACCAAGATTACTCTATCCAGCAAAGCTATCATTTAGAATCAAAGGATATATAAAGAGCTTCCCAGACAAGAAGAAGCTAAAGGAGTTCATCACCATCAAATCAGTATTATATGAAATGTTAAAAGGTCTTTAAAAAGAAGGGGAACAAAGATTAAAAATATGAATAGTAAAATGGGAATAAATACATATCTATCAACAATTGAATATAAAAAAATAAATGAACAAGAAGAACAGACACAGACTAATAAATACAGAAAACATTTTTATGCTTGCCAGATAGGAGGGGGCTTGCAGGGTATTGGTGAAAAAGGTGAAATTGTTAAGAAGTACAAATTGATTGTTACAGAATAGTGATGGGGTGCAAACTACAGTATAGGAAATATAGTCAACATTCTAATAACTGTATGATGTCAGGTGTGAGATTTATTGGGATGATCACTTAGTAAGTCATGAAATGTCTAATTACTGGGGTATAGACCTGAAACTAATATAATAATACTAGAGGCCCATTGCATGAAGATTCATGCAATAGGCCTTCCTTCCCCTGGCTGCCGGCACCAGTTTTCCTCTGGCATCCAGGACCCAGGCCTTCTCTCTGGCTGCCGCCTTCCATCTTTGTTCTGGCCAGAGCCTTCAGTCTTCTCCACTCCTGCTGGAACACCGCTTCTATAGCTCCCTCCGGCCCCCACCCTCACCCTCGTAGCAGGCATCCTACCCTGCCTGGCTGCTCCACGACTGCATATGCAAATTAACCTGCCATATTTCTTGGGTTAATTTACATACTCCTGATTGGGTGGGTGTTGTGGGGTATGGTCAATTTGCATATTTCTCTTTTATTAGTGAAGATGTGTTAAGCATCATACTATCTGATAAGGAGGGAATATACTAATTGACCCTCACACCATCACAGAAATGGCAGCACCCACAGCCAATAAGGAGGGAATATGTTAATTGACTGTCCCACTCTCAAAGATGGTAGTGCTCACAGCCAATAAGGAGGGAATATGCAAATTGACTGCCGTACCCTCAAAGATGGCAGTGCCCACAGCCACAAGATGGCGGTGCCCAGTCACCAGGGCAGAAGGTAGAGCCAGATCTCAGGGTACCCTTGGACTTTTGCCCACCTGTCCCCAGACCCAGTACTGGTAAAAGCCGGTCTTGGTGCATAGCTGGTCCTTCCCACGCACACCCAGGCCCAGCAGGGACAGTCACAAGCTGTGGGTCACTTTGTGGGTCCAAACAGGTTGCCCAGGGTCAGTCACAGGCAGCAATTGACATTAGTATGCACCAGAATTCTTTCCAAGTCTGAAGATCCAACACACCTGGAGAACCAGCTTTAGATAACATCAGAGTAGGATCCAAAAGCTTTACAGGTGGCATGTCCAAAGGGAGATCTTAGCAAACACCAGACCCTGCTGAGGTGAATTCCACTCTGTGTGGTTGTCACCTGCACAGCAGCTTATACACTGGTTGGGGTTGCTTCTCACAGCCAGCCGCCTCTCATGGGAGAGTTAACCCCGCACATGAGCAGGCCAATAGCAACCAAGACTCAATTGCAGCCCTAGCTGGTTTGGCTCAGTGGAAAGAGCATCATCCTACAGACTGAAGGGTCATGGGTCCAATTCCGGTCAAGGGCACATGCCCAGATTATGGGCTCAGTCCCTAGTAGGGGGCATGCAAGAGGTAGTGGATCAATGATTCTCATTATTGATGTTTCTGTCTCTCTAACCCTCGCCCTTCTTCTGAAATTAATGAATATATAAATATATAAATATATAAATAAGTATATAATATATATTTATACACACATATATATGTGTATATACATAAATATATGTGTGTGTGTGTGTGTGTGTATGTATGTATATGTATATATATATCTGAAATGCAAAGTGTCCTCTCAGAGTTCAACTGGTAGACCAGGAGTTTGATCACTCACTATGACATGTGCTGACCACCAGGGGGCAGTGTGGAACATGGTGGCTGACTAGTGGCAGTGGCAGGGTGCTGAGGGAACAAGGGAAGGAGGAGGCGGATGAACTGCACAGTGGTAGCATGTGGGCAGCAAGGGAAGAAGGAAGCAGGGAACCTGATCGGCCATGATTGCTGGCCAGGCCTAGGGACCCTACCATGCATGAATTTCATGCCTCTAGCATATCTATAAAAGACACAATTACAACAGAAGGACCCACATAACCCATGTAAGGATCATTCCTGGAGCACCCAGCACAGGTAATCGAAGAGACTGCATTATGGGATCCCACAGAAAACCAGCTACCTAAGACTGGGAGTCATAGCAGATCTACCAGTACATAGAAACAAACACAAAAAGGCAACCAAAATGAGGAGACAGACATGCTCAAATGAAAAAACAGAAAGAATATCCACAAAAAGATCTAAGTGAAATGAAGGCAAGCAATTCACCAGATAATGAGTTCAAAACAATGGCTATAAGGATGCTCAAAGAACTTAGTGAAAACTATAAGAAACTTAGGAAGACCAACAAGGAACTTGGCAAGGACTACAACATGACAAAGGGCAAGGAAAGCATAAAAGAGAATAAGAAATGAAGAATATAATATCTGATATGAAGAACACATTATAAGGAGTAAACAGTATGTTGGATGAAGCACAGGATTAAATCAGCAATTTGGAAGACAAGGTAGCAGAACATACCAAATCAGAGTAGAAAAAAGAATTTTTTGAAAATGAGGATAGTTTAAGGATCCTTTGGGACAACGTGAAACAAACCAGCACCTACATCCCAGGGGTACCAGAAGGAGGAAAGAGGAAGCAAGGGATTGAGAACCTACTTGAAGAAATAATGACCAAAAACTTCCCTTACCTGGTCATGGAAAATGACACAGAGAATCCTAAACAAGGGATCTCCCATTAGACTATCAACTGATTTCTCAGCAGAAAGATATGTGTCACATGATCTCACTCATTTGTGGAACATAATGAACAACATAAACTGATGAACAAAAACATCATTCAGATGTTCAAACCTCAGAGGGAAAAGGTAGGAGAGGGGAGAGGTAAGGGGGAGATATCAACCAAAGCACTTGTATGCATGCATATAACCACAACCAATAGACACAGACACTAGGGGGATGGGAGCATGAGTAGGGGAAGGGGTGCAATAAGGGGATAAGGACATATATGTAATACTTTAATCAACAAAGAAAGAAAATAAATACGGGAAAAGTTTTTAAAAAATCGTGGCCCAAATACGAAGCAAACTAAAATGTAGCATGATTTTGAGAAAGTGTGAGAAAGAATACTCCGTTTGCCACCTTCTCCTCAAGTGACGCAGCTGGCGCCGTGGAAGAACAAGTTGTGTCCTCTGCTCCTTTGCAGTGAATCAGACTTACGTAATCAGCGTATCGTAAATGCCGCCATTTGGCTTTACAGCTTTTAAAACCCACTTATAGATACAATGGAAAAGACAGATATATTGACAAAACAAGAATGGAAACTATTCAGTCTTTACAATGTGCATGGAAAGTAGACAAAAGTTGAGTGTCGGAAATGGTGAGGAGAGGGGGAAAGCTTCACAGGCGCTTTCATGTTTGTCTTATGTGGTAAGAAGCCCAAAGACTACAACACTGGTGGATGAGTAAGCTGAGGTTTTAAGGTTATTACTTTAGTTACAAATATGAGTAACAAACAGAAGAACGAAAGAGAATAATATAGCTACCAAAGAGGTCAGAACATGCCACCGAAAAATATGCCCCTTTGGCATATTTATTATTTTGAGATGAAGGGCTTTCTGACTTCCCCCTTTGCACCTTAAATCAGGTCATAACATTTCCCATGACAAAGGTGCCCTCCACGTACGAGGAAGGGAAGAACATCCTTATCACCAGAGACTCGGGATCAATGTCAAAATGGATCTATACAAACAAATCTACTCAAATAACCCTTATCTTTCATTACTTTCCCTCATATATTTCTTAGTTTCTTTCCCACAATTTACTGTTTCTAGCCCAAGCCCCTTGTCTTCTCACATCCCTGTAATTTATCATCCTTTTTGTAAAAGTTATATTAGCTTTTGGGCCTAACAACTTCTTCAGATTTTCATTTTCCTTTTGATGCTCCCTTATATAAGTAAAAATATTAAATAAAAAATTGTATGCTGTTGTCCTGTTATTCTGTCTTATGTGGGATGATTCTTAGGTCAGCTCCAGAACCTAAGAAGATAGAAATAAGTTTTTCCTCCCCTATACTATCAAAAACTGGAAGGCATGGGGAAGGGAAGGGAAGGGAAGGGAAGGGAAGGGAAGGGAAGGGAAGGGAAGGGAAGGGAAGGGAAGGGAAGGGAAAGAAAGAAGTATAAATTAAGCCATAATTTTTCAGGATGTGCAGTTAGTAGATAATATCTAAATAAATAGCAGTATAGCCCTGGACAGTGTTGCTAAGTGGTTAGAGTGTCAGCCTGTGAATAGAAGGGCCAAGGGTTCAATTCTCAGGCAACAGCAGGTACCTGGGTTGCCGGTTGGATCCCCGGCCCAGTTAGGACACATGCAGGAAGCATCTCTCTCACAGATGGCTACTAGACTTATTGGGGTGGCCCCCCAGCTCGTAATTCTCAGATGAGGATAACCAAAAAACAAAACAAAAAATCATTGGAAAAATCTTCCAGTGAGGCTTAACAAAAAAAGAAAGAAAGAAAGAAATAGTGTAGGTGATGGAGATAATCCCAGAACTACAGAGAGAAGTGGTTATAAGTGCTTACCTCTGGGGAGTCGTATTAGAAACAAGCAAGGATTAGTCAGAGACACAATTTTAATGTCATACTAGGAGCCCAGTGCACAAATTTGTGCACCTTGAAAGGAACTGTTGGCCGCGAGGCTGCGGTGGACACAGGGATGGGTCTCGGCCCATCCTCCGTGTCCCCATTAGGCCCCTCCCACCACAGCCCCTGGTCTCCTGTCTGCCAGCAGCCCTGCTCCTGCTACTGCTCCTATGCCCTGATGGCTCCGGCCCCACTTGCATCTGCTGAAGGCACCAAGCAGTTGGGGCTGTCGCCAGCAGCGGATGCGAGTGGGGCTGGCACCATAAGCAGATGCGAGCACAGCTGCTGCCCTGATCGCCCCTCAGGAGCCAGGGGAGGTGGAGAAGCCCTCAGGGGCGGTCGGGACCGGCAGCAGCCACTTGCACCTGCTGATGGTGCCAAACGATTGGGACCACCACTCGGCGCCAGCTACGGGTAGGTGGGGCCGGCGCCAGCTGCGGGTAGGTGGGGCCGGCGCCAGCTGCGGGTAGGTGGGGCCGGCGCCAGCTGCGGGTAGGTGGGGCTGGCGCCAACAGCAGGTGCAAGAGGTGGCTGCCAGCCCCAGTCACCTCTCAGGAGCCAGGGGAGGTGGAGAAGCCCTCAGGGGCGATTGGGACCGGCAGCCACCACTCGCACCCGCTGATGGTGCCAAGCAATTGGAACCAGACTGGATGCCAGCAGTGGGTGTGAGCGCCAGGCGGGACTGCGTTATGCGGGAGCAAAGAATTTTCAGGACCACGAGAGGCCTGCCCCAATGACAGCGACCGGCGCCCCACCGTGGTCTGGTACCCCCGCCCACCCGCTCCACCATCCCGCCGTGGTCAATGCCCACCATGTTCTGTGCTCCGCCGCCTACTGCTGATGCCTGCCATGTTCCATGTGCACGCTCTGGTGGTCAGCGCATGTCATAGCAACTGTTTGTTCGGTTGTTCCACCATTTGGACTATTTGCATATTAGGGTTTTGTATATATTGATAAGTGGTTGCTTTGGTAAAAAGAAATGAGAAAAACAGTCCAGCAACAGAACTTGTTCCAAGAAGCAACATGACAATCAGATATCTCAGTGGATGCTAGTTCATTGGTTTTTGAAATTTTAGTGCAAAGAAATATATCAGCATGGGGAAATGCTAAGTGTAATTGCAAATATTTCATTACCTAAAATTTAAATGTAAGCATTTAAAATTTTCCTAAGTCTACCCTTAGGCAGGAAAAACAACTAACTTAACTATGATATAGATATTTGAATGCCACTTTTGTTACGAGAGACCTTGGACTTTTTTTGTGAAATGAGACAAAATGAACTGCTGTGAGGTACTTCTCAAAAGTGTAAATTTTTCACCTTATTTCCCCTCATAAGAATACACCTCTTATTTTATAATGCCAATCATTGTAAACATTAGTTTTGGATTCAACCGTTTCCAAGGCCAGGTCACACCCATGGTGTTATGTAAGTGTGGTACTCTGACGGTACCAACTGGGCTGGGATGGGGGAGGGGTGCCCCCATGCAGTGCCATGTACTTGTGGTGCCATTCTGGGGTTGTGATGCTAAATTAGAGCATTTTTTCACTTTTTCATTTTCTTCTCTCTAGGAAGGCTCTTTTGTCTACTTGTCTTTCATGGGAAGCATTGCTGATTCTGATGGCTTCCTAGCTTCCTTGTGTAAGTAATTTTAAATGTTTACCTTTGAGATTTGTTTGAGATTTATCCCAAGTGTGACTGTATTAGTACCTGTGTCCCCTCTTGTATGATTCCATTTATATAAAACTAGTGACCCGGTGCATGAAATTTATGCACATTAAAAGGGGATTAATTAGCCAAAACTGATTTGCCTCAGTGGATAGAGCTGCAGACTGAAGGGTCCCAGGTTTGATTCCAGTCAAGGGCATGTACCTTGGCTGCGGGCACATCTTCAGTGGAGTATGTTCAAGAGGCAGCTGATCAATGTTTCTGACTTTCTATTCCTCTCCCTTCCTCTCTGTATAAAATCAATAAAAAAAATTTTTTTTAAAAAAAAGGAGGACTGATTAGAGGAAATAATTTAATATTGCTATTGCCCTTTCTCTATAATAGAAGTGTCAGAGATGAAAGAAAATTAGTAAAATGTATATGAAAACCTTCCTCCTGTCAGAGACTGGGGCTCACCATGGGACCCAGAGTCAAGTCCCCACCCACATGCACCTCAAAATTGCGTGAGACCCAGACCCAGCCAACCCCTTTCCTCATTGGGCTGGATCCAGACTTGGCCAGTCCCACCCTTGTCAAGCCCTGGCAGGCAGGGGGGATAGCCTCAGGTCCCCTGGCCCAGCGTGAGGATGGGGGGCACAGCCTGAGGTCCCCTAGCCCAGACCAGGTCAGGAGGGGGGGTGTACCTTGAGGTCCTCCATCAAGCCCTGTCAGGTGAGATACATGGCTTGAGGTGCCCTGTCCAGCCCCACCAGGTGGGGGGGGGGGGGAGTGCAGCCTCAGGTCCCACGTCAACCCCTGCTGGGCGGGGGCACAGCTGAGTTCCCTGACCCAGCACTTGGGGTGCACCTTGAGGTCCCCTGTCAAGACCCGCTAGGTTAGGGCATAGCCTAAGGTCCCCTGAAAAGGCCAGCCAGGCAGGGGGACATAGTCTCAGATCCCCTGGCCTGGTGCTGGGGCGGGGGGCGCGGCCTGAGGTCCCCTGTCAAGCCCCACCAGGCAGAGGGTGTGGTCTGAGGTCACCCAGCCTGGTGCTGGGGTGGCGGAGCAACCTGAGGTCCCCTAGCCCAGCACCAGAATGGGAAGCATACTTTGAGGTCCCCAGTCAAGGCCCGCTCGGTGGGGGGTGTGGCCTGAGGTCCCCTGTCAAGCCCTGCCAGGTGGGGGACACAGCCTGAGGTCCCCTAGCCCAGCACCAGGACAGGAAGTGCACCTTGAAGTCCCCCGTCAAGCCCCACTGGGTTGGGGGTGCAGCCTGAGGTCCCATGTGTGTCAAGCTCCATGGGGGTGGGGGAGGTCATAGCCTCAGGTCCCTGCTGACTGCTTGTTAAGGCTCCTTATGGGAACTTGGCCTCAGCTGTGGGTGCAGCCATCTCTGTGATGGAGTGATGGCCAATTTGCATATTCCCTCTCTATTAGATAGGATGTCCAGAGTAGGTGAATCTGTGGAGACAGATTATAAGTTAGTGGCTGCCTAGGAGAGGGTGGGGAACGGATGTTGGAGAGAAATGGAGAGTGACTGACAAAAGGTACACGTTTCTTTTGGTGGGTAATGAGATACTCTAAAGTTAGAATATGGTGATTCAAATCTGTGAGTTTGCTAAAATCCATTTAATTGTATACTTTTTTATTTTTAAATATATTTTTATTGATTTCAGAGAGGAAGGAGAGGGGGAGAGAATGAGAGAGACAGAGAGACAGAAAGAGACAGAGACGTCGATGGTGAGAATCACTGATTAGCTAGTGGTCTCTTGCACGATTGGGATCAAGCCCACGGCACAGGCATGTGCCCTGACCAAGAATCGAACCCTGACCTCCTGATTCCTAGGTCGATGCTCAACCCCTGAGCCACCATGCTGGGCGAACTGCACACTCTAAGTAGATAAATTATATTGCACATGAATTATATCTTAATAAATGTATGTTTTAAATGTTCATAGTGAGTGCAAGTTGAAGAGTTTGCAGTATTTAAACTGGGTGTTTTTTACACTTTTAATATCAACTTTCATATATGTCTTCTAGATAATTTCCAAAAATCTTCTTGTGGTTTTCGTATATTCCTCATGCTCACTGTTAACCAGCATTCAATCAGTTAGCATCGAGTGTCTTTCCATGCTACCCTGGGTCAATGCTGACAAAGAAACGAGCTGTGTAACTACTGTCGTGCCGCTGCCTTGCTCAGGATGATTTCTTTAAGATTTTGTGCCTGAAATACCTCATAGTTTATCTCAGTTATTCCATAATTCTGAAATCATATCTCCCAGCCAGGATCTGTGTTGGGACTCCTGCTTATCACTAGTGTTAGGAAACTCTGCTAGATAACGAAGCCACAGGTAGTGCTTCTTACAGCAAAACATTGATTGCGGAGAGGAAGGGAGAGGGAGGGAGAGAGAAACGTCAGTGATGAGAATCGTGGGTTGCCTCTTGCACGATCCCCTTTGATGTCTCTCAGGTCCCGGCCAGTAGCAGCAGCTCAACGAGTCTGAGCCCCACGCCTGGAGTCCAGCTCCTTCAGGTCCAGTGCTGACCTTTTCAGTGAGTGAGCTGGAATAAACTGCATTTGAGAATTGCTGGGAAGCCCAGGGCTGGAGAACCTCAGTTTGTCCTCGTTCCCCCATCCTGGCTGCTCTGGCTGGCATCAGAGAAAGGGAACAGACCAGATTTGGCTCAATCCCATGAAATGTGAAGTCTAACTCAGTCTTTATCAGTCATCTTCGCTTTACATTTTCACCGTTAAAAAGTGAGCTCATCTCATGGGGGTGTCCTGTAGTCTAGAGAATGTGCGCATCCTTTCCTCTAAAGCTCTGCCCAGCCTGCAGTGAGTGATGGTGATCGCAGCATTAGGCTGCATCGATGCTGTAATTAACCAGCAAAGGCATGGTTAAGGTTAAGCAGATGAGGAGATACCAGAGGCTTGTATACTGGGACAGATAGGTAGCAAGGCCTGCTTTTACTGTCCAAACCCCCTGCCTTTCCTCTCAGCATTAACCTTGGCTCCCCCTTCCCTACCTCCTCCCCGAAGTATTCTTCAGTTTTGATGAACTGAATATGGGTTTAGACACACCATGTTCTCTCAGCTCCAGGCTTTTGCACATGCTTTTCCCTGAAATATGCTCCCCCTTCGCCCAGTTCAGGAGTCACCCCTTGTGGTGCAAGGCCCGAAATGAAGGTCCAGTGTTATGTGTGCCTGGACATCTGGTAAAATCCAGAGGGCCTCAGATGGCCTACCTGCAAGTCCTTCCCCACCCTTGCTTTCTCACATAAGGTCTCCAGCCAAACGACCTTTGTGGCGGGGACCAGGCCCAGTGCCTATGCTCCCTGAGTAGTGGGCTCCACCTTCTGCCACGGGGACCAGAGGTCACCCCATCCTCTTGTTACTACACAGCCCGCCTCTCCCAGCCCCGCCCTGTCATTCCGTTTCCAAGTGCAGCCCCACTTGGCCCACCTGGTGCAGTGCCCTCCCAGGCTGGGAGCACATGTGGCTAAGAATCTGTCATCAGCCTCACCTGCCCGGTGTTGTGTGTAGTGTACTGTGTTGTCCCCATAACCCTAGGCGGGGTGGGAGGGGGTGGGGGGGTCTTCTCCTCACCCATAAGGTGAGGGGGAGTGCTCAAACTGCCTCGCCTCCCTTGTCTGGCTTAGCTGCCACGTCCTCCATGTCCCCATACTGTCTCCGTCACTCACTGCATGGTTTGACCTCACTAAAATGGGAGCCACCTGCAGCAGACTTTATGTCCTAGTTGTTGCTAGCACAGAACCTTCCGTGTGCTCCAAATGATTTGTTGAATTGAAGAAATAATGAAAGGTGTTATATTTCTGAATGTCCGAACACCCATAATCTCTTAGTTCCTAAAGCATTTACATTTTACTTGTGATGTTTTCTTAGATTTTGGGTGCATAGAGGGTATATTTTGCCTATTGTATGTATGTTTAAATTTAGAGGAAAATTTTTTGCTTTCACTATTATGTTGTTTTCCAGTTAGTTCATAGCTGGCAGTTGGTTGAGGACAAGCTGACAATCTCTGCCTGGCCTGCTGTGTCTGTGTGTTATTTCATTAAATAGCTAATCCTGTTTACTGGTTATTCCTTCTCTCAGAATAGTCCTTCATTAAAACACTTTATCCCTGGCCCCAGTGGATCCTAACTCTGGCCAGTAAGAGACTAGGGTTTTGTGCAGCTCAGCCCAATCAGAGCACACTGCTAATTTTTGGCCACTCATACCTTTTCTAAATAATGTGAGAACAGATTTAAATGGAGAGAAGAGGTGGGAACGTTTGGTTTTTTTACTTTGGTTATTTGAGGTCTTAAGACCAGAGAGAGAGAGAGAAAGAGAGAGCAAGTAGGGAGGGAAAGAGAAAGAAAGAAGGAAGGTAAAAAAAGAAAGGAGGGAGGAAGGGGAATATGGCCTCACGCGGTGCCTGGCTCTCAATCCGGCTCCAAGGGCTTGCACACATCATGATGCTTTCTAAAGAACCATCCTGGCAGGGCGTCCGGAGAGATTTCTTCGGGCGTGCCCTCGCCCGTCAGCACAATTGAGGATTTGGTGGCAGTTGTTAGTGAATCTGTCCCTGTAGCAAACTGAAATGCCTCTTTTGTCCATTTTTATTCATTCTGTAGTCCAGGCTATATTATTCCCCTCCTTTTCCTTCTGCCCCCACAGTACTTAATTTCCTTCAATTATTAATAAACACATGTTTTTAATAAACATGTCCTTAACAATTTTCTGATATCTAAATTATACTTACAGACTTTATATTGAAAATTTAAAGTAAGGAATTATATTGTATTTACAAGGTAATTTTATTAAAGATTGTCTTTGCAAAATCTGACTATGTTGAATTAGTTTAGAATTCTGCTACTCACCATGGAAAGGGGGGTGAGAGGGCACACATGTGGAAGGGCTTTGCAGACTGTAGGTTATTTCACCAGCATAGCGTATTGCTCTTGTCCCTTGTGTGGGGGGGCAAAGCATTTCGTCGCAGGGCTTCTCCTGCCTCCCACTAATACTACAGCCCTTTAACAGATCCTCATGTGGTGGTGACCCCCAACCATAAAATTAGTTTCGTTGCTACTTCATAACTGTAATTTTTCTACTGTTAATGAATCGTAATGTAAATATCTGTGTTTTCCAATGGGGCGACCCTGCTGCTTGGTTTCCCCGAAAGTAAGACATCCCCCGGAAATAAGACCTACTTCCAGTTTTGCCTCTCGCTGTAATATAAGGCATCCCCCAGAAAATAAGACCTCCCCGGTAATATTTTTATTCTTGAAACTGAAAAAGCCTGGGCCACACAAGCAGTTATAAGGAAATGGGTCGATTTAATGCTGCCACTGGTTACGTGAGGGAGCCAAAGAGGTCTGCTAGTCTGGGATGCAGCCAGCACTCCCCGCGCTAAAGACATGAAGAAATTTCTTCATGAAAGAAAAATAGATCAAATAATGATTCCCACAGGAGTGATGGCCTGTCTCCAAACTCTTGATATTGCAATAAACAAGCCATTCAAGGACAATTCGTTCATGGAAATTAATGACTACATTGAAAATAGAATGGAGAGAAATCAGTGTGGAAACTTTGTGAAACCTAAACTGCAAGAGGTTGTGACTTGGGTGAAGAATTCGTGGGAGAAAATACACTACGTCCAGGCTGCCTTCTTGACAAGAAGTACTCATTTAAGGACAGTGCTATTGCTAAACATGAGAGATTTGGTCCACTGATTCTGAAAGAAATGGAGTCCCAAGAAATTCACCAGGAAATTCATGATGATGAATTTTATTCACCAGGAAATTTATGATGATGTTCCCGAAGATGATCACATGACTGTCATTGAATAAACCTTACTTTGTGTTCATATCGGTAAATATCAGTATCAGTAAGTGTACCATAGAGTGTTGTACATGGGAATAATGGTAGTAACAAGAAATTCTTGATACCGTAGGATTCACAGTTTGTCTGGTTATGCTGGTTTGTGATGACAACTACTACTGTACCGTATACAGGTAATAAATTTCCTTTTTTTTTTTTGTTCAACAATAAATGTGTACCGTACTCTTCTTCATGGAAAAATAAGACATCCCCTGAAAATAACACCTAGCACATCTTTGGGAGCAAAAATTCATATAAGACACTGCCTTATTTTCGGGGAAACAGGGTCATGACTCAGGTTGAGAACCGCTGCGGTAGAGCCTAAGATGATCAGAAAACACAGATGTTTACATTACGACTCGTAACAGTAGCAAAATTCTAGTTATGAAGTAGCAATGAAAATAATGTTATGGTTGGGGGTCACCACAACATGAGGAATTGTATTAAAGGGTCTTGGCATTAGAAAGGTTGAGAACCGCTGCACTAAGGCATTCTGAAGAACGCAGAGAGAATGGTAGCTAATCCTTTTATCTCATCCTAAAGGGGAGAAAGGGAATCCTTTTAACTCATCCTAAAGGGGGGAAAGGGAATCCTTTTATCTCATCCTAAAGGGGGGAAAGGGTCATTTCCATGGACTGTCATAAAAAGGACAAGTTACCAAGTGTGCTTTGTTTTTAGGGAAAGAATATGGCAAAGCTGATGTACGATGGCTTCATTTTGACCCAACCATTGTGTCTGTGGAAATCCTGACTGTTGTCCTGGACGGGTCTCTGGCGTTGGTCCTCATGTACGCCATAGTCAGAGAGAAACATTACCGGTGAGTGCTCTGCTCCCATCCCGCTGAAAAGAGGAGAAGCATTCGCGGTCCCAATGCTTACGTGACATTGGAAGGAGATTATGACCACATTTCTTTGTTAGACGAAAAGTAGAGTAGAAACAAAAATTGTTTGTTACTAGGTAAGGGTCATGGTGCCAGTAAGACCATTCTAAACAGTTCAAATAAAACATCTAAGAAATCTGATTGAGGTAACAACCTAGGCTTTGTATGGGCAAGCCTGGTGTTAGCAGCACTGGATGGTTTGCACCGATATTCTTCATTTCCATCCTCTTCCCCGTCCCCAGCTCACTCTAGAAAACTACTATTCCTCTTGCTACAAAGTACATTCTCCTGTGTGATTCTGAATTAGACATGCCAGATAAGTAAGAAATCTCTCTAGGCTATTGAGAATATGAGGAAGACAGGGCATGGGGAGAGGAAGGAGAGAGGTGGATGAGTAACCACCCATCAGTCAGACTCTGAGACTCTCAACCACCCTTCCCCCCTTTCCCTTCCTTTCCTCCTTAAGGACAAAGTGCCCTGGGGTAAAGAGATTGCTGACCTGGGGATGATTCCCCGAAACAGTGTCAGGTAGACGCAGTTTCATGCAGTGTTCTACTATCTGGTATTGAAAAGATTTTATTTATTTAAAGCTTCATCATAAAATTTCAGATTTTAAAGAGATCTCAAGGGTCATTTAACACACTTTTCCCCACCCAATTTTACATAGATGCTCAGCAATAAAAATAAATTTCTTCTTGGTGCCTTGACATGTCTTTGACTTCAGAGTCTTTTTTTCCTTTAAGTTGATCAGAGACCTTTATTCTGGTCCCTGCATTCATAAAGCAACCAACACAAACGATTTTCTTTGTCTCTGCCTCAAGCAGCAGCAGTTGCATCCAGACAGAAATGGAAGACACAGCCGTGGAAGACCTTGTAGAGAAAAACTAGCAGGTTATTCTGGCTTAGGTAAAGTTAGAACAGACAAATGTATAGTGGACTTTCCAAAGACTCTGTTCTTCAAAGCTGAGGTCTGCGGAGGGCTAGCTGAAGGATGCAGATGGAGGCTCACAAAAGTGTCCAGCTCAGTGATCAATTCAGAGTACCTTCCCCAAAAGCTAATTCATCCACAGCTTCTATTGCATTATCCAATCTCTCCTCTGAAGGGTTTTCCTCTTGGCTTGTTGAGCACAGCAGGAGGCATCTTTTGCAGTAGTCTCCACACACAGTTCCGCAGCTGTGCCAGAATAAGACGGCTTCCTGTCCCGCCAGCGTCACATCAGGGTCCGCCTTAACCCAGGCCGTCACTGGCACCAGAGAGACGGGCGGCACGCTGATCGGAGCTGTGGCTGCTGCCGCCCCACTGGGCCTCTCCTCTTGGCGGGGCGTCGCTCCCGCCCGCCTCTCACTGCAGAGTCTTGATTGTAGACTTCCTGCACGCACCCCTTTGTTTATTATTCCAAACATGTACAATATCTGCATTGTCGAGTACTTGCTTTGTGCCAGACAAGGTGCTCAGCCTTTTATCTACATGTCTTATTTTTTAATAATACTCATATTTCACATATATATATATATATTCATTTATTCCTGAGAGGAAGGGCGAAGGAGAGAGAAATAGAAGCATCAATGACGAGAGAGAATTATTGCTTGGCTGCCTCCTGCACACCCCACACTGGGGACCGAGCCCACAAACCAGGCGTGTGCCCTGACCGGGAACTGAACCGTGACCTGGTTCATGGGCCGGTGCTGGCCACTAAGCCGCGCTGGCTGGGCCGTGTCTCACATGTCTCCAAAAGATTATTTGAGACAGGGACTCATCCCTGTTGCAGCGGGTGAGTTGTAGCTCACAGCGAGCCTCACATCCAGGTCTCATTAACCTTCCCGTGGACAGAAGAGGACGCCCGAGAGACTGTTCCCCTCAGAATGGTCCTCCGGAGGGACAGTGCTGCCCCGTCCAGGGGGCGTGGGCTTCATGACTAGAGTGACTTGCGCTGTGAAGGGGCACCACATGGAAACTGAAGTCCAACTTCAGAGAGGTTTTCTGTCTTGGGAGACTGTGGATGCTGTCCTCAGGGTGCCATGCTGGCAGTTTCATGCCTAGTTTCTTTCTCTTTCACAGGCACTTCGTACAGATTACTCTGTGCGTGTGTGAATTGTATGGCGGGTGGATGACCTTCTCCCCGGAGTGGCTTATGGGAAGCCCCAACCTCAGCACCAACAATTGGCTCTACTTTTGGGTCTATCTGGTATTTTTCAATAGTGTGTGGGTTCTGATCCCGGGACTGTTACTGTGGCAGTCGTGGGTGGAACTCAAGAAAATGTATCACAAAAGGACCAGCTTAGAGAAAAAGTTCCGATGAATTTTCAAAAATCATAAACATTATTTTCTAGCTTTATGAGCCGGATTGGATTAAACCTTTTTGTTTTGCTAAAATTTAATACATTCTAGACTACAATTTATTTTATATTGTTACTAGAGGTCCGGTGCATAAAATTCATGCACAAGGGGCGGGGGATGTCCCTCAGCCCAGCCTGCACCCTCTCCAGTCTGGGACCCCTCAAGGGATGTCTGACTGCCCGTTTAGGCCTGATCATGGTAAGATCGGGCCTCAATGGGCAGTCGGACATTCTTCTCACAATCCAGGACTACTGGCTCCAAACTGCTCACCTGCCTGCCAGCCTGATCACCCCCTAACGACCACCCTGCCAACCTAATTGATGTCTAACTGCTTACCTGCCAGCCTGTTTGCCCCCACCTTCCCTCCTCTGCCGGCCTGGTCACTCCTAACTGCCCTCCCCTGATGGCCTGATGGCCCACAACTGCCCTCCCTTGCAGTCCTGGAACCTCTCAATGGCCCTCCCCTGCTGGCCATCTTGTGGTGGCCATCTTGTGTCCACATAAGGGGCAGAATCTTTGACCACAATGGGGCAGCCGTCTTGTGTGTTGGAGTGATGGTCAATCTGCAAATTACTCTTTTATTAGGTAGGATTCCTGAACAACCTACTTCAAATTGATTGTAAGATGGCAAGATTTTGTTGCTTGTTTATTTTTCCAGTTAAATGGCAGTATAGGGAACAGAAAATAAATTTTTACTTGTAATAATCACATAGTTAATTATACATTTTTATATCTGATTAATTGTGCTATGTTAATAAAGCCAATAATCACAAAATACTGTAGAGCATGTTATTTTTTTTCCAAAGAACATGTTGCTTCAACTTTTAATCTTATTAGTCTTTTTGTTTCCAAAATGAAACCAGAAATGAAATAAATGCTTCTATTTTAGTTATATTTTATCAAACTTGTGAAGCCAACAAAAATGACAGCAGTTCAAATTTGTGAGTGGGCCAACTCCTTATGAGTGACATTGGGGTTTCACATAAACAAATGATTGATTTTCAAGAAGGAAGATTTGAGTTATCTTACAAAAATACATAGTACAGCTCGTCCACTTGCTCCTAACATTGGACCAGTCTTGAGACTAAACTTGGCTTAAAAAAACAAGCTGAAGTGTAGCTGGTCTGAAGTGTTCTAGGCAGGGAATGTGGAGAAAGGACAGAAGAAAACATGGAGAAGGCAGCCAGCTCGCACACTTAAGCTATGGGGGTGAGGGGGGTGGCGGAGAAGGGGTGTGTGCAGCAGCAGAACCCCCCCATCACCACCTCCCCACTCCCTCCACCCCCACCCCAGAGAGTGGATTCTCGACCCCACGCAGGGATCTCCAATCCAGAGCAGCAGGGAAGGAAAGGGGAGCTCATGTCGTCCTGGGCAGTGGGAATCTGGAGATTCGGTCAGGTCCACCGGGAACTCTCAACCGCATTATCCCAGGCAAAGAAGGACTTCTTTCTTACATCTGCCTGGGACATTGTTTGCAACTCATGTCTGAGGGAGGGGCCACGCGGCAAAGATTGGGCTGGCAGAGGGGTCTGGTTGGTACACAAGGCAGAGAATCTGAGCAGCCCTTCGCTCTCGGGGAGAACTTTGGGCAAAGCGGCAGGGGGCTGGCCGGGCAGCGCGGCTTGGGAAAGAGGACCAGTCTTGCACAACTTGAGCACGCGGGTGGCAAACCTACCCCACCCGCAGAACAGCTGGATCTCCCCCTTTCTTCTGTAACCTGCAGAGGGGAAGGCCTCTAGGCTGAAAATTTGTACCCTTACGACTGGGTATGATGGTGCAAAGGACTCGTTATTTGGCCGGTGGGGACCTGGGTGGAGGCCTTCAGCGAGGGGAAGACACTGGGGTGCCATGCCAAGCTGGTTTTATTTTGTATCCCCTCCTACTTGGTGTGGCAGCGAGGAGGTACAGGGAGCCGCACAGAGCTGAAGCGTTGCAGCCGGAATGGACTGTGGAATGGGAGATGGACGGCATGTCCCGGGCCCTTCAGCTGCGTTAGGGGGAGCTGGAGTTGAGCTCCCCGTGAGTTCAGCCAGCACAGGCCTAGGAAGGAGAGACAGTGCCCTGCCCCCTGCTACAGCTATGGGCACCACTCACAGTGCAAGTCTGTTTAAACTAACCCAGTCAGGTCGGAACCCACCGCAGAGCCCAGTTCTGTGGGGAAGGGAGAGAAGCTGCTGGCAGGGCATTCAATGTGTGAGACCCCAGAAAACCCAGCCTCTGGGCTGTGGGAGCCCCGCCCACCAGACTAGTTGGGCTCTGCGCTGGTGGGCTTCAGACAGGCTGCCGAGCGCCAGGCAGAGGCAGCAGCTCGCCGTGGCTTGCACCAGGAACCTCTCCGGAGGCCCCGACCTGCAACCAGAGGCCGGGTTGAGACGGCCCCAGAGGAAAATCCAGCGAGTTCCACAAATAGCAGATCCAAACAGTACTCACAGTGAGCCCCCAAAACAGCGCATTAACTCCGCTTACATTTATTATTTTATCTTTTTAACTTTTTCTTTTGTATTTCATTTTCTTTTAGTTTTTTCTTTTTCTTTCATGTCTTTTATTTCTTCCCATATATTCTGTTTTTTTCTTTTTTCATTTTTTCACCTTTATTTTTTTCCCTATTTTTCTGTTCCTATTATATATTTTATTTATTACTAGAAGCCCGGTGAAATTCGTGCACAGGGAAGGGGTGTCCCTCAGCCTAATCTGCACCCTCTCCAATCTGGGATCCCTCAAGGAATGTCCCTCTCACAATCCAGGACTTCTGGCTCCCAACTGCTCACCTGCCTGCCTTCCTGATTGCCCCTAACTGCTTCTGCCTGCCAGCCTGGTCACCCCTAACTGTCCTCCCCTGCAGACCTGATCTCCCCCAACTGCCCTCCTTTGCAAGTTGGTCCCTCCCAACTTCCCTCCCCTGCAGGCCTGCCTCCCCCCAACATCCCTCCCCTGCAGGCCCGGTCACCCCCAACTTCCTTCCTCTGCCGGCCTGGTCAACCCTAACTGCCTTCCCCTGCAGGCTTGATCACCCACAACTGCCTTTCCTTGCAGGCCTGGTCCCTCCTATCTGCCCTCCCCTGCTAGCCATCTTGTGGTGGCCATCTTGTGCCCACATTGGGGCAGGATCTTTGACCCCTGGGGGCAGTCATCTTGTGTGTTGGAGTGATGGTCAATCTACATATTACTCGCATTAAATAGGATAGAGGCCTGTGCACAGGTGGGGGCCAGCTGGTTTGCCCTGAAAGTTTTCCTGAATCAGGGTGGGGGTTTCCTTGGAGTGTGAGGCAGCCTGGATGAGGGGCCTGTGGTAGTTTGTAGGCTGGCCAAGCTCCCCAGCGACCCAAGTGGAGGCCCTGGTATCTGGGATTAATTTATGTTCTACAATTGAAACTTTGTAGCCTGGAGCAGAGTCAAGCCTTTTGCTCACTCCGTGGCAGCAGCCATTTCTGTTGGGGTTTATTTACCTTCTATAATTAAAACTTTGTAGCCTGGAGTGGAGGCATAGGCCTGCCAGGGCTGCAGAAGCTTGGCTTCCTCCATTGCCAGGGGCAACCCTAACCTCTGCTCTATCCAGCTCTATGGCTGCCGCCATTTCTGTTGGGATTATGTATCTTTTATAATTGAAACTTTGTAGCATTGAGTGGAGGCCTAGGTTGGCAAGGGCAGGTGGAAAGCTTGGCTTTCTTTATTGTTGGGGAAACCCAAGCCTCCCTCTTGCTTTCAGTGGCCACAGTCATCTTGGTTGGGGTTTATTTGCATATTCACTTGGCTGGTGGGTGTGGCAGAGGTATAGTCAATTTGCATATTACTCTTTTGTTACATAGGATTATTACTTTTAAAATTATTATTTTAGTTTTATCTTGTTTTCTTTTTTATAGTCTCACTAAAGGCCCAGCACATGAAATCATGTGTGGGTAGGGTCCCTAGGCCTGGCTTGTGATCAGGGCCATCTTCCTCCTGGCTTGCCAGTTCCCAGTCCCACCCCGTCACCACCCACCCAGTTCCCCATGGTTCCCCATTTGCCAAGCTGCAATCGGAGCCTGTGGGCCGGGTGTAGGGACCAAGAGGTCAGCCATTCCGCCCACTTGCCAGTCCCCAGTCCCGCCCTGCCACCACCCACCCAGTTCCCCATGATTCCCTGTTCACCATGCTGTGATCGGAGCCTGCAGGCCGGTGGGGAGGGATCGAGAGGTGGTCAATGCACCTCATAGCAACTGGTTGAGCAGTCATTGTGGTCACTGGCCTTTTGTTATATAGGATTCTTTCTCTTTTTCTTCTTTTCTTTCATAGTCTCCTTTTTGGATTCTTTATCTTGTTTTCATCTCTAATTCTTTTGCCATTTAGTATTCTTTTTATTATTATTACATGTGGCTGTTTTTGGTGGTGGTGGTTTGTGTTTGTTTTCACATTGTTTTCAGTTTGGTCTTGTTTTGTCTGGTTTTGTTCTGTCAGCACTCATATAACAGTTGTCACAATGTGGTCAGTGTTGAGCCTCACAGTCAGCCAGCCTGAGGGTTGAGCCCACCCACAAATGTCAATAGCAATAAAGACCAAAATACAACAGGAGGGCCCACATAACCCATACAAGGGACATTCCATGCGTACCATCTCAGAAGATTAAGGTGACTACATAGTTGGGCCCCACAAGACACCCACTACAGAAGGCCACCACACCAAGACTGGGAATTATAGCTGTCCTCGCCAATACACAGACATTGGGAGACAAAGGAATATGACCCAAATGAAAGCACAGGAGGAATCACCAGAAAAAGAACTAAAAGAAATAGAGGCAAGCAATTTATCAGAAACAGAGTTCAAATTAATGGTTTTAAGAATGCCTAACAGCATGAAAAGGGACATAGAAACTATGAAAAAAAAACCAATCAGAAATGAAGAATGGCACAGCTAAAATAAAGAATACAATGGAAGGAATAAAGAATAAGGTAGAGGAAGCTGAAGATAGAATCAGCAAATTAGAAAATGGTGTAGAAAAAAATCACTCAAAGCAACATAGAAATAATTTAAAAGCACAAGGATAATTTAAGGGAACTTTGGGATAGCATGAAACATAACAACATCTGCATCATAGGGATAACAGAGGGAGAACAACTGAGCAAATGATAGAGAATCTGTTTGAAGAAATAATGACAGAAAACTTCCCTAACCTGGTGAAGGAAAAAGTCATACAGGTTCAGGAAGCACAGAGTCCCAATTAAGATGAGCCAAGACACATAATAAAAATAGCACAGGTTGAAGACCAAGAGAATCTTAAGGACAAGAGAGAGCAGTCAGTTACCTAAAAGGCAGTTCCCATTAGAGTGTCAGCTGATTTCTCAACAGACACTACAGGCCAAAGGGAATGGCATGAAATATTCAAAGTAATGAAAAGCAAGGATCTGAAACCAAGACTACTCTATCCAGCAAGGCTATCATTCAAAATTGAAGGTGAAATAAAGAGTTTCACAGACAAAAAAAGGCTAAAAGAGTTTATTATCACCAAACCAGCATTTCAAGAAATGCTATTAAGAAGAAGAAATCAAAAGAGAGAGAGGAACAGAGGCATAGAGAATAAAAATGGCAATAAATAAGTACCTATCATCATCCTATATAATAAAAGAGAAACATGCAAGTTTGACCTTACTTTTGCTCCTGATTGGCTATGCTACCAGCCAATCAGGAGCGGGGGCAGGACCAAGTGGCGTGAGTGCTGGGCCCGGGGGTGGAGATGAAACGGCAATGGCAGAGGCAACAGCAGCAGCAGTGGTGGGGGCAGGGAGCGCCCAGCCCCCGGGCGCTGTGAGCGGAAGTGGTAGCAAGTGCCCAGCCCCCAGGGCTGGGTGGTCGCAGGCAGCCGGGGCTGAGCTGAGCAGGGCGATGGCTGGGTGCCCAAGGCCTAAAGCCTCTGGCGAGGCGAGGCTTTAGGCCTTGGGCAGGCTGGGGGTGAGCCATCAGTTGGACATCCCCTGAAGGCTCCCAGTATGTGAGAGGGGGCAGGTTGGGTTGAGGGACCACCCACCCCCAGTGCACGAATTTTGTGTACCAGGCCCCTAGTATATAATAAAAGGCTAATATGCAAATTGCCCCCTCAGGAGTTCAACCGACCAAGAGTTTGACCATTTGCTATGATGTGCACTAACCACTAAGGGATGGTGTGGAATGAAGGAAGGCCCCAGCTGGCAGCCATCAGCCAGGGGAAGGAAGGCCTGGGCCCCAGCCAAAAACCAGAAGGCCCTGATTGGCCCTGATCACCAGCCAGGCCTAGGGACCCTATCCGTGCACAAATTTCATGTACTGGGCCTCTAGTCAATATTAACATTAAATGTAAATTGATTAAATGTTCCAATAAAAAGATATAGGGTAGCTGAATGGATAAGAAAACATGACCCATATATATGTTGTCTATAAGAGACCCACCTCAGAACAAAAGACTTGCACAGGATAAAAATGAAAGGATAGAAAAATTTCAATGCAAATAGAAATGGGGGAAAAAAAAGGCTAGGGTAGCAATACTTATATATGGCAAAATAGACTTTAAAACAAAGACCATAAAAGAAACAAAGAAGGTCACTACAGGATAATTAATGATGTTGAGCATTTTTCATGTCTCTTGGCCATTTGTATGTCCTCTTTGGAGAAGTACCTATTCAGATCCTCTACCCATTTTATTGCCATTTGACTTAGTGATTCCAAAATCCTAAGAAGCCGGAAACACCAATCTGAAAGAATATATGCACCACTATGTTCATAGCAGCATTATTTACAATAGCTAAAATATGGAAACACCCAAGTGCCCATCTACCTAATAAAAGAGTAACGTGCTAATTGGCTGTACCTTCGCAATTCTCACTAGCCAATCAGGAGCGAGTATACAAATTAACCCAACAAATATGGCAGGTTAATTTGCATATTTAGGCACTGAGTAGCTGGGGGCATGGTGCTTGCATTGTCGCCATGGTGATGATGCAGGCATTCCGCACCTCCCCAGCCACTCCGGGCCTCTGGGCAGTGTGGGAAGGCAGAAAGGTGCTCTGGTCAGAGCAGAGGCAGTGCTGGCAGCCTGGGGAATGAAGGCCCATTCTGGCATGAATCTTTGTGCATTGGGCCATTAGGCAATAGATAAATGGATTAAAAGCCTGTGTACATTTACACAATGGAATATTATGCAGCTATAAAAAAGAAGGAATTCTTACCCTTTGTGACACCATGGAGGGGACTGAGGAGTACTCTGCTAAGCAAAATAATCCCGTCAGATAAAGTAAAATATCACATGATCTCACGAACAAAATAAACTGATGAACGTGTATCTGTTGCTGATGCATGTGACAGACTGACAGGTCTCAGAGGGGAGGAAGTTGGGGTGAACGGGAAGAGATTAACCAAAGAACATATATGCATATATGCATAGCTCATGGATACAAACAATAGTGTAATGAAGGCCTGGGGTGGGTAGGGGGTGGGTACAAGGGGGCAAGATTGGAGAATGGGGAACATTTGTAATGCTGTCAACAACAAAAATAATAATAATACGTGCCCGGCTGGTTTGGCTCAGTGAATTGTATATTTTGGTTTGGCCTGGGACTGAGGGATCACAGGTCCAATTCTGGGCAAAGGCAGATGCCTTGGTTGTAGGCTCTGTGCCTGACCCTGGGCGGGACACACGCCAGAGGCAGCCAGTGCTGTGCCGCTCTCACATGGATGGTGCCTCTGTGGGTCCTCCCTTCCTTTCCATTCTCTAAAAAATCAGTGGGGAGAAAGAGCCTTGCATGAGGATTAACAAAAAAAATACATGGCACGTTATAAAAATTAAACCAGGACTTAGGAACACCGGGGAAATAAGAGTGAGAAATAATAAGACGAGGGTAAAGTTAATATGCCAAATGCATGCCAGAATGTGACACATCATTCATAGAATTGAAGCACAAATGTGTCACTTACCTTCACTACCGAGAGGGAAACATTATCACATTGTGTTTCATAAAACACTAGTTTTGGGAGATGTTCATAGCAATTGCATCAGAGGTGGGAGCATGTATCCCACTAACTTGTTCAACATCTGCCTAAACTCACATATGTATTCTCTGCCTAGAAAAGTGACTGGCTCGTAACACCAGGCCCTTGGTAAGTTGTGGTGCATACTGTTGCCCAGAAAGCCAGTCTGGGTTCCCCCTCCTTCTAGGGCTCCTTCTTATCCTGCAGAAAACTGTAGATTATTGCCCTGAGTGCCAGTTGGTTTGCCTTTCAGAGGTACCTGTGAGACATTTGTATTTGAGACTCTGTCTGGATTTTTGTTTTGTTTTGTCTTTGCTGTTTGGTGGTGACAAGTAAGAGCATGGAAATGTGAGGGTTTTGGCATGAGCAACAAGTATTCAACTATTGGATACTGACAAGCAGCTGTGGTTGGAGCAGCAGGAATAAAGGGTTGGTGGGCTGAGTAGCTCCAGTGGTGGCCTCGCTGGTAGTGCCTCCAGTGCTGTGGTCCGTTCTGTGGTCATCTGGAAGTCATTTCTCTGATCTTAGCCAAGCACCTGCTCTCGCAGTCCCTGGTAATTTTTGTAGGCACGTAATTCCCTGTATTAAATATTTTTGCTTAAAACACCTAGAATAATTGCTGTTTTCCACACTTTTATCCTAATTGAGATCTGACTACAATATTTGTTGAAAATTAAATAAGTGTAGCCACGTAAGTTTGAGAGATATTAAATTAGCACCTCAAAGGCTGTAGAGGTCCCACAATATAGAAACTAGATTAACTTGTTTATCTCAACTTTTATTAACATATTTATCAGACCACTTGAACAAAAGGGGTGGTGTTCTAAGTATTAGAATATTTTGATGCTCTCATAAATATGAGAAAGTATGTTTCTGGACTCTCTAGGCTATTCCATTACTGTGCGGATACTACATTGCCCTAATTAATGTAGCTTTTAAAAATTATTTTTAAAAATTCTATTTTAATTGTTTATTGGCTACTGGTTTGTTTTTAATCTGAACACTGCATTGCGTTATGCAGTTTTCCCTACCCGATGTTCCTCAAAACCATCCCCCTTGTTCAAGTGGTCCGATAATTGTGTTGGGAAAAGTTGAGATAAACAATATAAATTGTAAAATAAAATTTTGTCAAAGAAAGGCTTGATGGAAACCAAAATTCTCATCAGGAATACTGACTTGTAATTCTCTTTCTTTTCAGTGTCTTTATCTGGTTTTGGAATTGGGATAATGCTGGCCTCAGAAAAAGAGCTTGGAAGTGTTCCTTCCTTTTGGATTATTTTGGAATAGTTTGAGGATTATAGGTGTTAGTTCTTCTTTGAATATTTGATAAAACTCCCCTGTGAAGTTGTCTGGACCAGGGATGTTGTTTGCTGGGAGTTTATTTATTATTATTATTACTGCTTCAATTTCATCAGTTGTTATTGGCCTATTTGGGTTTTTTTATTCTCCCTAATTCAGATTTTTCTGGGAATTTATCCATTTCATCCAGGTTGTCCAGCTTGTTGGCATATAGCTGTTCACAGTATTTTCTTACAATCATTTGTATTTCTGTGGTGTCAGATGTTATTTCACCTCTTTTGTTTCTGATTTTGTAATATTATTTGGGTACTCTTTCTCTGTTATGAGTCTAGCTAAAGATTTCTCTATCTTGTTTATCTTTTCATAGAGCTAGCTTTTGGTTCCTTGATCTTTGTATTGTTATTTTAGAGGTTTCCATAATCTTGCAGGAGAGAGTGCTACAGGCCATACTGAACTGTATTCATCTTTTATAATCAAGTGGCCTCAAAAGCAAGCTAGGATGCACTCAAAGTTGATTACATTATTGTTACTAATCATGGGTGTAACTCGAGGCTCACCGGAGCCAGGGCAATTGTGTTTATTGGGGAAATAAAAACAAATCTCATGCTCTCATGCCCCCCCCCCAAAAAAAAACACAACAACTCCTCACTGCAATGATAATAGAGAAAGAAACAGTTTTAGCATCTATATGAATAAGCATTAAGCTGGAATATGATGTGCATCACAGGCAATCCACTAAGATTGTGAAAACAGAAAGGAATTCCACCTCTTTCTATAGCCAGGCAGATGTAACTGTTACCTAAGTTCTCAAAACATACAGTAACAGCTGAAACCAGTTTGGCTCAGTGGATAGAGCGTCGGCTTGTGGACTGAGGGGTCTCAGGTTTGATTCCGGTCAAGGGCATGTACCTTGGCTGCTGGCACATCCCCAGTAGAGGGTGTGCAGGAGGCAGCTGATCGCTGTTTCTCATGGATGTTTTTTACTTTCTATCCCTCTCCCTTCCTCTCTGTAAAAAATCAATAAAATACACTTTTAAAAAATATATACAATAACTAGTCCTCAAGCCTGAGGACCTGATGGTCTCATATGGCACACAAAGTTCATCCTAGAGTCACCTGGCAGTTGGGTGATCTAACTGGCTTTAAAAAAAAACAAACTTCTCACTGTCTTTATGACAGGAGGTAGGCTGTCAAGTTTGGCTCCTACTCTCCTGCAAAGACTGGGAAACAGGGACTCTGTCTCCCTGGTCATTACTTCTGAAAGAGTTGGCTCTCAAGTCCTCGAGGGTCCTAAAGATGGCAAAGGGATTGTTTAGCTTTTGAAAAGATTTGCATACATTTCAAAGAGAAAAAATAACTTTTACAGATTTTTTTTAAGGAAATGCTTTAAAAAAGAGAGAGAGAGGAGAGGCGGCGCGGCGCAGCGTGGGGTCGCCACGGCGGACGTGCAGCAGCTTCGCGTGCAGGAGGGGTGGACACCAGGGTGAAGAGTCTGCGGAGGAAGGTGCAGGGCCTCATGTTCGGGGCAGCGCTGGCTGTGGTGAGGACAGCCGCGTCCGTGCAGCAGGTGCACCAGCGCACTGAGCGCCGCCACGCTCGTCTGGCCCAAGCCCAGGCCCTGGTCACCAGCGAGCTGGAGAGGTTCCAGCGCCGCCTGGCCCGGTGCACCATGTATTGCAACGACAAAGCCAAGGACTCAGTAGGCGCAGGCAGTAAAGAGCGTCAGTGAAGCAGCGGCTGGAGAGTCGTGTGACCGGGTGTGTGGAGGACCACCTGACCTCGTTCCAACCGTGACCAAGAGGGCGAAGGAGTCTCTCGTCCATTCAGAAACAGAGGTCTTTGCCATCGGCCGGGGGGGCTGAGGGCAGGCACCTATTTAAAATGAAGAACACGAATTTTGGTCTTTTAACCTTTTAGGGGTGAAGAAATTAAGGATGGCAGCAAGTTTAAGGCATGTGTCACTTGCTTCTGGACACCAGTTCTTTTATGTTTTAATCCTAGAAAGTGAAATGGGTTTGGGAAAAAGTTGGTTTTCAGGAATGAAACCTGAATCCAGTATTGCTTACTTTGCCCCCTCAAATAACAGAGCCCTAATGAGACAATCACTTGGCAATATGAAGGTCAAGGGGAAAAAAGAGGGGCAGTCCCCCATTACCAAATACCGCTTTTGCCTGGCCCTTTGCAACAAAGTGTTCCTATCCCAGCTCTGGAACTTTACTGTTTTGATAAGGAGCTTGTCTTTTTACAAACTTATTACTTGAAATGATAAAATAGCTTATCTGTTTGCTGTTTCAAGACTGTGTTATATTTTTAAAAATAAATAAGGTTTAATTTTCAAAAAAAGTAAAAACTAACTAACTAACTAACTAAATAAATAAATAAATAAAACTGAAAAAAGAGAGGAGAAATGTCCACCTTTATTTTCTTTTTCTAAAATTTCTTTATTGATTAAGGTATTCCATATGTGTCCTTATCCCTCTATTAACCCTTCAAAACCTCCCCCCACTCATGCCCTCACCCCCCTGGTGTTCGTGTCCATTGGTTAGGCTTACATTCATACATATAAGTCTTTGGTTGATCTCCCTCCTTCCCCCCTCCCTCCCCTGCCTTCCCTCTGAGGTCCGGCAGTCTGGTTGATGCTTCTCTGCCTCTGGATCTGTCCCTGTTCATCACTTTATGTTGCTCATTATATTCCACAAATGAGTGAGAGCATGTGATATTTGTCTTTATCTGCCTGGCTTTTTTCACTTAGCATAATGCTCTCCAACTCTATCCATGCTGGTGCAAATGGTAAGAACTCCTTTTTCACTGCAGCATAGTATTCCACTGTGTAGATGTACCACAGTTTTTAATCCACTCATCTGCTGATGGGCACTTAGGCTGTTTCCAAATCTTAGCTATGGTGAATTGTGCTGCTATAAACATAGGGGTGCATAAATCCTTTCCGATTCATGTTTCTAGTTTCTTGGGATATATCCCTAAAAGTGGGATCACTGGGTCGAATGGGAGTTCCATTTTTAGTTGTTTGAGGAAACTCCATACTGTTCTCCACAGTGGCTGCACCAGTCTGCATTCCCACCAGCAGTGCAACAGGGTTTTTTTTCTGCACATCCTCGCCAGCCCCTGACGTTTGTTGATTTGTTGATGACAGCCGTTCTGACAGGTGTGAGATGGTACCTCATTGTTGTTTTGATTTGCATCTCTGGAATAATTAGTGACTTTGAGCATGTTTTCATATGTCTCTTAGCCTTCCTTCTTTCTCTACCTTTATTTTCAACAGAAAGAATTAAGCTTCTTATTTTCATTTGGTTATTTATTTATTTAGTTATTTTTATTGTTGACACTATTATAGATGTCCCCAGTTCTCTCCCTTTGTTCACCTCCACACAGCCCCTGCCCAACCCTGGCTAAATTCTTTATTGTTTAAAGTATTACATAATTTTCCCTTTTCCCCCATTGACTTCTCCCTGGCCATCCCCACACACTCACCCTCACCTCCCCTTCCCTCCCTCCATTCTGCTTCCCCCCTCTCCCCTCTTCATTGGTTATGCTCATATGCATGCATACAAGTCCTTTGGTTGATCTCTTCTTACCCCCTCACCCCCATTGTCTTTCATCTGTTGGACCATATGTTCAATGCTTCTATGACTCTGGTTCTATCTAAGCCTCCTATTTTTAATTTGTATTTGTGTTCATAGGCCCAAGAGGTGGCAGCAAAAGAGGCATCTCCACCTCTTGCTCACTCGGAATTCTCCCATCTTGATCCAGGCTCTGGGACAAGGGACACAGAATGAACGACCCTGTCACTCTGTTGGTTTCCCAGTAGTTGTGGAAAACCCGGGCTGGGGCTGCTGGGAGGGAGCGGCACCCCAGCCTGGCGAGTCATGTTGGTTCTGAGGAAAGTACAAGTCCTGTTCAAGGTGACCTTAGCACCTGCCTGCGGTTGGGCTAAGGAACTTGAGTACAGAAGGCAAGGCAAAGGTCCTGGCCCACCCACATGCTGAGGATGAGGCCTGGTCTACTTTCAAGAACACAAGTAGCCCAACCCCAGCAGGAGGCGAGTGTAGAACTATGAGAATGAATAACTGAAAATCAAAACTCAGCAGGCTCTAAGCAAAACTTTTTTCAATAGAAAGTAGGAACTCCCCGTGGTCTCCACTTTCACCAAAAGGTTTATTCTGATCGAGAGGGGAAGGAGAAAATATTTAAAACCGGTGAGTCAGAAAAACAGAAACTCGGCCTCAAATTCAAAGGAGTAATTCAAAGAAAAGAAGAATCAAAATTGCGGAATGATATGGTGTTATGGTCATAATCCAGAGATAATTTATACTCATGCTGCCTCCTTTTATTTGAAGAATTGAAGTGCTCTCCAAAGTAGAACAATTCTTACTCTACACAGTGTTTACAAAGAGCACTGTTTGGAAACAAGGCAGAGATCACCACTTATTTTTTCCTAAGCTTCCCTGTGCTGTATCTCTGAAATATACACACTAGTATGTGTGTACACATAAATGTGTATCCGAGCAGAGGAGCAGGACAGAAGCCACTCTACTGCCCCCCTCCCCTACTTCCATGTTCCCGGAGCGCTGTGACCGGCCTCACTGGGGGGACAGGGCTGGAGCTGTCTCCAAGGACCGCCCTCTCATTTAGTTGGCAGCAGGTAGGGGAGTGGAATCCCCAGTCGAAAGTGCTAGCTCTGCCGGCTGGTGTGGCTCAGCAGTTGAAAGTTGACCCAGGAGCCAGGAGGTCACTGGTTGATTCCTGGTCAGGGCACACGCCAGTGTTGTAGGCTCCATCCCCAGGCTAGGGCGTGCAGAATGCAGCTGATTAATAATGTTCCTCTCTCATAGATGTTTCTCTCTCTAAAAATCAATAAAAATATTGTATGGAAAAGAAAGTACCAGCTTTGATCCATTGTCACTTTTGCTCCCTGGGGGGCAAGCCCTCTTGTGTCTTCAGGGAAGATTCTGAAATAGGAGGAGGTCCTCCCCTCCCGCCAGGCCCGTCAGTGTCAGTTGGAAGTAGGAATAAGGACAGGAGCCCTGGAGCAGGCGAGACCAGGCCACCACCTGGTTAAGCGGAGCATCTGTGCCCTCCTCTGGGCTCTGGCTCTGGGCACCGTGTCTGTTCTTCCTGGCCTTCTCTTGGGGCTCAACCTTTCCAAGTGCCCCCACCATACGCTACCCACCTGTGCAGCCCTTCAGCACTCAGTCCCTACTTAGCACCCCCTTGTATATAAACTAAAAGGTAGTTCTGAGTGTGACATGTTTTAGAAAGAGAATATATGACTTTTTTGTTTTGTTTTTACTATAAAAGGTGTCTGAAGTATACGTTTGTGCTGACATTTTGGCTCTCAATCCAACGAGTCTCTTGGTGTTCTCATTTTTAAAATTTTATTCTAGACAGTTTAGAGGAGCTGGGGACTCTGCCACAGCATCCAGTTCAATAGCTTAGTCAGTTTTCATTACTCACCCGGCTATTTAATGAGCAACTCTCAGCATCTCATATTGTCCCAGGCTTCACAGAAAGCCCAATGGCTGTCAGAATGGCGCCCCATCACCTGAAATTTACACTAAATCTGGGGAGACCACATATCGACACGTGGAAGTGTCCCAGTTCAGGTGTGGGTGTTCGGAGGGAGGATAAACACGGCTGCAGTGTGCAGGTAAAGCTTCCTGCAGATGTGGGATCTGAAGGTCACTTATTTATTTACTTATTTGTTTATTTATTTATTTTTAATAGCAATAATCACGCCTCAGATAAACCTCAATGGCTACGATACTGCCACTGGGCAAAGATGAAGGTCCTGTAATAGTGGACAGAATTTGAACAGGAAAACATCCTAAGCCTAAGGAACAGCAGGGGTGTAGGGAGGCTTCCATAAGTTTGTGTGACCTGGAGGACGGCTGCCACTGTTGGGGTCCCTACTATAACTACAAGAACCTCCAGCTGATATGGAAACTTGATGGGCCAGAGCACAAAAGCAGGGGCATCAGAAGTCCCAGGACAGGGCCACAGAACCTTGCATCCTGTGGAAAGCAAACGTCTCAGAAGCCGGTGAGGTGGAAGGCTGTCAGAGTTGCCCTTGGACTCTGAGGCTCCCAAACTCCACCTTCCATCCAGAGACTTGTATATTTCACATTCCGGACCTCAGCACAAGCAACTCTATGTGACTAATTTGATCTTCATTCTCCCCCAGCAGAAGATGGACCAGCAGGGAATGGTGATCAACCCTGAGTGGGCATGGGTCTTATGATATTTTGCTTTGCTGTCCTTCTTCCCAAATCTTATCCAGGGGCATAATGGAAGGAGACTTCCTGGGGCTTATTTTGACTAAAGATATCTGCCTTTGAGGATTTGGGGCTGTTAGCCATCTCAAAGCTACCTGCTGGCTCCCTTGTACACTCTGCCTCATCCAGCAAGAAGTACACACTTGGAGCTGGACAAGAGCCTGGTACGTGCTGGTGTCAGCGAGGAGACTGGGCCAAAGCAGGAGATTGTCCAGAGATGGGAAGAATGCCCATGGCAGGGTAAGGCTGCTGCGGTGACAGGATGTCCATTCAGACAATGGTGTCAAGAGTATGCACATCAGTCAAAAGATACCCCATCCTGCCGTCAGGACGTTTTCCTAAGTACAGCTCTCAGCATAGCACCTCCTGCCGGTACCCCAGGAAGGCTCCCTGCCACGTATCAAAATTAACAGGTGACCTGGCAACATGGCAAATAGACCCTTTCCCATGATGGAGCCACAGAAATGTTGAGTAAACTGTCGCAAAATAAATACTTATTTAACGTATGCTGTCCCTGCACAAAAGAAAGGGAAGTCCTCAGTGGCAGAAATGAGGAGAAAAACAGCATCCAGAGCGCTTAGAGGAACCAAATTTAGTTCTAGGGGCTGAACTGAGTTAATAACACCTGGAAAGGAATGGGAGCTGTGGCCTTAGCCTCGCTTGGAGGGGAGAAGCTTTTACTCTGGGCCCAGCAGAAAAGCAAAAGCATCAAAGAGAGGCCCCTTCCTTAGAAGGGGATTGGAAAACGCTTCCCACCAGCTCAGGGGAGTCTGAGAAAACAAATGGTCTAGTTTGGGTGCAAAAGAAAAAGATCGCCTGTCAGAAATGTAATTCCTAAGACCTGTGCCTTAGTAGGTAATGGGCAACCACTCTGTGTGGAAACAGTCACAATCCAGAGCACAGGGGAGTCACACAGGGAAACAAATCCCACTGAGAATAAGCTCCCAATAAAAAGTGACAACTCCTGTGAGGAAAGGAACCTCCAGGAGTGGGAACCAGCCGGTGCAGCTGGCTCCTCAAGGACTGCAGACAATGAAACTATCTGAAAGAAGCTATGCACATATTCATATCCAAAATTTCAAAAGCCGAGCCTGGTAGTGCTTATTCTTGTTCTAATCCCAACCTGTTCTTTCTGTGTCCACCTTTTTACATCATTCTTCAGCCGTCTTCAAATTCTTCCTCTCTCAGCTTTTCCCCTTATAAATGGTTCTCAATGTTCTCTTCCCCCTTCTTCTCCTCTCCTCTGTTACTGTGATGGCCATTTAGATGATCCCCCTGCCTTCCCATCCCTGTAAGGTTTTAATCTGAGAAGTAAGATTTGAATCTGATCAAAGCCAATAAATTGACCAAGACAAGCAAAAGATCACGTTTATTGAAGGCTCTCGGGTGAGGTCCCACGGTCTGAAAACACAGGCCGGGGTAGTCACACCCACCTATGCCTGGCAGGGTTTCTTTTATGCTGCTGTTGGACCAATCAGGTATATCTGAAGTAGTTTTTGGCAGGTGATTTATGAGAAGGAAATTTGTACAACTGCAACCTGGCCACCCTTGATAAGTCTGGGTAGTCATTTATTGTCCAGTAGGATGTCAGCACAGCTCTGGTATATCCCAGGGACCGCTATTGTTCACCTCAGCCGATGGGATAGGGGAAGTCCCTATCTTCCCAGCCCCGAACCTTACATCCTCAGCAGATGGGCTGGTGGAAGTCCCTATTTTCCCAGCCTCAGACCTTACAATCTCCATTGTTCCCTCTTCTCTTTAATCCACCCCAACACTGCCATTAATTATCATCCTAAATGCCAAGTTCAATGATTTTAATTTCCCAAGCCGAATTCTTTTTTTAATAAAAATTTTTAATATATTTTTATTGATTTCAGAAAGGAAGGGAGAGGAAGAGAGATATGGAAACATCAATGATAAGAGAGAATCATTGATTGGCTGCCTCCTGTATGCCCCCTACTGGGCATGGACCCCCCCAACCCAGGCATGTGCCCTTAATTGGAATTGAACCTGGGTTAAAGGGAAGAGGGGGACTGCAAAGAAAAATTTAGACAGCCGCCATTTTGGACTGTGTGACTTGGCAGCCACTATGTTGGCCGCATGATGTGTAAACTCACCTGGGGGCTGCCATCTTGGAATCACAAAGACCAACCCCTCCCTTTGAATTAGCCAATTGTGAAAGTCTGTGCGCTTGAGCTCCAATCAAGAGCAAAGGACAGGACAGGTTACGTGCGTTAGGGATTATTTGCATCACTAGCCCCAGCAATCACCCAACCAATTGGAATCGGCCAACTCAGTGGTTTGCGTCTGGCCCCACCTCCCTATAAAATCATCATGCTCGGGAAATTCTCTCTCTTTTGCTTCCTGCTGCCACAGCAGCAGGGACAGAGGGCCAAGCCCAGGCTTGTAATAAAGGTTCTATGCTATTGCATCAGATTTGGCTCCCTGGTGGTCTTTGGGGATCATGAAATCTGGGCATAACACTGGGATCCTTCAGTCCACAGGCTGACACTCTATCCAGTGAACCAAACTGGTGAGGGCCAAATTCTTTTTTTTTTTTTTAATGTATTTTTATTGACTTCAGAGAGGAAGGGAGAGGGAGAGGTTGAAACATTAATGATGAGAGAGAATCATTGATTGGCTGCCTCCTGCATGCCCCTTACTGGGGATTGAGTCCACAGCCTAAGCATGTGCCCTTGACTGGAATTGAACCTGGGACCCTTCAGTCTGCTGGCCAATGCTCTATCCACTGAGCCAAACTGGCTAGAGCCAAAGTCAAATTATCCTATGTAATAAAAGCCTAATATGCTAAGGGTCCAGCCATCCGGCCGTTCAACCAATCAAAGCATAATATGCTAATGATATTCTAAGACTACTTAACCACTCACTATGATGTGCACTGACCACCAGGGGGCAGATGCTCCAACCAGTAGGGGGCTTGCTGCTGGAGTCCAGCCATGGAGCCCTCCCGTGGTCCCTTCCCAACTGGCCAACCCCCCATGTCCCTCCCCAGCCCTGATCCTGCACCGGTGGGGTCCCTTGACCTGGCCTGCACCTTCTCACAATCCAGGATGCCTTGGAAAATGTCAGAGAGCTGGTTTTGGCCTGATCCCACAGGCCAGGCCAAGAGACACCACTGGTGCATGAATTCGTGCACCAGGCCTCTAATTGGTTATGAAAGTCCATACCTTCTCCAACTTGGAACTAAACGTTGTTTCCTGTTATAATATAATCACTCCAACCTGCTATTTCAGCCATTCTGGCTTACTTATCCTTCCCACCCTTTCCCTCATGCTTCCAAGCAGTCTCCTCCTTCTGACTAGACTGCTCTCCTCATCACATCTGCTAACTGAAAGTGAACCTTAGCTTAAACCTTCCACGTGATGTGAAAGGATGAAGGCATCAGCTAGACACATCTGGTTTCAAGACCCAGGTATGTCGCTTAATAGCTCAAGAGAGTCACAACCTCTCTGATCCCCAGATTCTAACCATGTAAGACAGGAATGACGCATACTTGGCAGAAGTGGGGATAGAGAAAATCTACAC